>JANIJI010000002.1:1000000-1497500 GCA_024500535.1 Leptonema lineaticorne
TAGATCTTGTAATCGTTTAATACAATCGGCGATGACTTTACGTTCTTTAGCTTATAATGCGGAAATTAAATTACGAACTATTAAAAGTACTCAGAATGCAGCCATCAATAAAGAGGTATAAATACATAAAACGATTGTAATATTTTTTCGCATCCATATATTTTATGCGATAATAAATTATTTATTTTAGATATACACATTGGAATGTACGCCCGATATACATCTGGATAATGTGGAGTATTCGGAAAATTTATCACAACTTAACTCGCCGGTAAATTTGCATATCAATGCGCCGGAAAATAAAAATGCTGTTAAATCTAATAACGCCGCATCAGATAACATCGAAAACGATAACGGAAAAAAAAATAAAAGAATAGATAGTAATCAAAATGCAAAGAAAGTAAAAAATAATAATGCGGAAAGTGAAATGAAAAATTTTCACGTTGAAAAAATCTTAGAAGTAACCGATACCATAAAATTATTGAGGAATTTACAGGATGATAATAATATCGAAGTCAGTAGTTATAATAAAATGTGGAATTGTACAAATAGCGACGATAATAATAAGGTATCCATATTATATTTCAAATTTGTTAATCATTTCGTATGAATTTTAATTCGTTATTAATATAACATATTTATTTTAGAAAACTTCCAATGGAAATTCGCGTTTACCATTTTATTGTGAGGTAAGATTTATATAATTATAACCATTTTTTTCAAAAAAAAGAAAAAAAAATCTTTCACACATTAAAAAGTGTATATTATTTATTACGCAGTTTTTGTTAGATTTTTGATGATTAAAATATAAATATGTATATGTATTTTTATAGATATGTCAAAAAAACTTTAAATCACGCAATTCTCTGTACCTTCATAAACGATATCACGAAGAAGGAAGAAAGCACGCTTGCGATTTTTGCGACAAAACTTTTGGACACAAAGGAGACCTCACGAAACACGTCCGAACACACACAGGAGAAAAACCATTTAATTGTGATGTATGTGATAAAAAGTTTACTCAAAAACGTTCATTGAAAACTCACATGAGAAGCCATTCGCAATATTTATAAATAATTTTCTAATATGTGTCCATGTTCGATTTTTTGGCTATAGTTTTGTTTTCTATTTTATTGTTCTTTCTAAAATGATTATTTTTTTTGCGAATATTTCATTTATTTATGGGACGCTTTATTTTAATTTATTTTATTAAAGCTTTTTCAATTTTTTTATGTTTGACTTATATAATTTAAATATGCGATTACCATAAATGAATGATCGTCAAACTTAATACTTCTACTATGACGATATCATAAAAAATTTCAAATAAATACTTATTTAAGTACATTTTAAAAAATAATTTTAAATAATATAAAAATATTCTATTACAAAAACTATTTAATATGCCTTTAAGTATATTAAATTTATATATTACATTTTTATATTCTTTTTATTAGTTTATTTTATATTATGCTCAAATATAATTTCAATAGTAATCGTAAAACTAATTTATATTAAATACCAAAAACAAAATAAAAACCGATTATTGGCTCTTTTCATGGGCTGTAAACAATTAACGGGTTAAACGAACAAATTTTCCAATAAAATAAAGGAAATAAATTTATCCCTGAACAAAGAGTTGTTTTTAACATTGTTTTTATTTATATAGTTATTTAAATTTTATGTAACTTGAATTATTTGAAAAATTAATATTCGCTATAGATTGTTCTTTAGCGAATAGGAAAGAAACAAACATCAAGATTTATTTAATATTAATTTATTTGTTATTTAATATATTTAGAATTATATTAATATTTTTACCAATTATTGAACTTATTACATAAATTTTTGGAAGGGTTTTGATAAGCTGTGATACGATATAATTGTTAATAGATTTATAATTTATATATTTATTTAAAATAACGAACTTTAATTTTAAAACGAAAGCAGCGAAATATTATTTTTAAAATACAAATAATAATAATAATAATAATATTTTGTCTCATGAAAATTTATTATGATTTTTATTTATATTAAAAAAAATACAAATTATGAATGTTAAGATTTATAATAAGTTTCGTTTTAATTTTCGGGATAATATAATGAATGGAATTGGTAATCGTTTAGAAAAATAATTAATAATTACGAGCACGAAAGGAATTAGATATATTTTTAATATGCCATTATTGAGAGATTGATCTATATTTTTTTTCACTTTCTTTTGTTTATAGTAATATGTGTACAAATACGGAGTCAGAGGAAGATCAAGTGCCAAAAGGACCTTTTATTTTATATAATATATTAAGTCGTGTGAAATGAAACATTTACGATAGACGTTTGTTTGTTTACATGAAATTTTGTGAAACTTAAAATTTTGGTTGTGTTTTATCTAATGTATATATATACAATATATATAATTTGTTCATTTCTAGACGATAGTGTTGAAAAGTTTATATGTATGTTTAACGATATGATTGCCATAAACAATAAAAATGAATAAATAAACATTCGAAGACTGTTTGATAGAGATTTGAATATACTTTTTGTTTTTATTCTTATTATTGAAAACTATGTCTGTTCTATATATAGTTTTATTTAAATTATATTACACAATATGGTTGATACAATATATCTATATGTATGTAAAAATATATTAATAACCATATAAATGCAGATTAAAACGAAATATCTATGTGTGTACTTTTTGGAATATTATATTTCATCACTAATTCTTACAATTAAATAAAAGAAGTCACGTGATAATTATATTATACATTAAATAAAAAAATATTTTTATTCCCAATAATATGTCTGATTTTAACGATAACGATTCACACACACACACATATATATATATATATATATATATATATATATATATATATATATATATATTCACGAGAATATTAATAAAAAAATTAAATATTATTATATTAGATATTATAAACAGATTTTACAAGTAAAAGTCGCATCCAAAGGGAAATACCACTTTAAATAATAACAACTTACCCTAAATTAATAAATCTTAATATTAAGCATATGATAATATTCTCTTTATTTTTCGATATTAGTTTGTTTTTTTTACAAATTTTATTGTATATATATATATATATATATATATATATATATATATATATATATATGAAGAGAATACAAAATGTATTAATATTACAATAATACTTACGCGATATTAGTTTACCTATTTTGACCACGTTTTAATAAAAAATAATATTCTATCATTTTTAATTGAAGAAAAATAAAATATAAAATAAATATTTAAATTACTTGAACGCGTAAAGAAGCATTAAAAATGTACAAACTCCCACTACAATTCCTATTATTAAAGAGTCTCTCTTCTTCCTTGAATTAATTCTATGTATTAAACTATGTATAGCGGGAAATCTATAAATTCAATTATAATAATTGTGAAATACTGCAAATATTTGAAAAACAGACTTATATTAAATATATAGTTATATATATACAATTATACCTGTTGGACATATCGTTGAATCTAGTCTGAAATCTTTTAAATGATTGACGTTGAGAAGACAAATGTTCTCGAGTTTCCATTGCAATATTTATTTGTTCATCTACCATATGATGCGAACTGTAAATTGAATAGAAAAAAAAGCGTTACTAATTGCCGAAATTAAAGCAATAATCTAAATCGAATAAAAATTCAACCTGTGCAAATGTGCGCTCTCTTTCGTATATTGATCGCGACGTGATAAACCACCGATATGCTGAGAGCCGCTATTGCCTTCGGAACCTCTTAATAAATCTTCTCTTTCTCTTCTAGAAATCCAATTACCTTGTGTTTTTCGAAATTCCTGTTGGTAGTCCTAAAATGTTAAGTGCAAAACGGTTAGACAATAATAATAATAAAACAATTTTATTCAAATTTTGGATTCTGGATTAGAACCTGTAAGATTTCTCTATGTCTTTGTCTGGTGTGTAACATAGCAGCTCCACTTGGTGGTTGCTCAGCCATTTTATCATTTACAGCCGCCAGCTAAAGATATATATATATATATATATATATATATATATATATATATATATACATATTAAATAATTTTACTAGTAATAGTTAATAGTAAATATATATATTGGCAAAGCAATTTCAACACAAATATACAGGATGAATAAATTTTATACAGTTATTAATGTAATTGGTATCATTATAATTTGAACTAATGACGTCATTTTGTTCATGATCATAAAAATATTTTTTTTTTACACTAGAAATTTATTACAATTATATATTTTTTTAATAAAAAACTTGATTTTTACTCTTAAAAATTAAAAAAATGTTGTGTAGTCGCTGAAAATGAGAAATTATATATATATATATATATATATATATATATATATATATATATATATATATATATAAACTATATATAGATCATAATTTTAATGATATCAGTGGCCCTGTTTTCTTTTTAAAGTTTATGTTAAACAATATAACGTTCACCTGAGCAATTTTACTTCTATTGTATTACTAGAAAAGATAATAAGCAAGAAATACAATATGTTTTGAATAATATCAAGTACTCTGTTAATTAGCTGTTGAATTTCCATAGCCATCGTTTCGAACATGTCATCGGCGCTAAGTAACGGCATAGCATCTGGCTGAAGGTTGGCATTGCTTCCACCGGCGCCCAATTTGCTGAATGCGACTAACTTAACATCGATATCATTCTCTAAGTTCCTCGCTTGCTTTCTTAAATCTGAAATACGACAGTAATTTTCTTATGTTTAAATTTATTGCAATGATAAAAAAAAAGTCAACACGTATTGAATTTGACATCCGTCACAACAAAAGTATTCATGTGCACGCGTAAATACAAAAAAAAACTATTCCGCGTGTTTTTAAATAAAATATTTAATGCTGTTTTATGGTCAAATTATGTTCTCAGTTGTTAAAAAAAATACCTTCCCAATTTGAAGCTAAACCGCTCGCCATGTTCCAATATCTGACGTCTCCTTTTTGACACTTCGCCTATTTTTGGTCCTAACAAACATAAACACGATCGTATAATAGTTATGATACATAATTTATTATTTTATTTTATTTATATTTTTGTATGACGAAAATAATGATTTATTATATATTTAAAAGATTTTTATTCCAGTTAAAATTAACATAAGATTATTAAAAATTGAATTAAAATAATATGTTAATAAATAATCAATTTTCAAAATGCAAAATTATGATTCAAATATATTACGACATAAATATTTAAATTTTCTAAACAACATATATTTTGAATTCAATTTAATAATATTTTTTTATAATTATATATACTATTAAAATATAATTATAATAAAAAAATATCAATTATTTTTATAAAATATTTATATTAAAAACACAAAATACTTTTACACGTTGAAAAAATTAAAATGTGAATTAAATATTTTCCTTTATTTATTTATTATTGATATCAATATAAAATATGTTTCATATAATAATAAAATCATTTACCAAAAGATGTCCTAAAACCATTTTAATATTTCAATCTTTTGCTTAATATATATTATTAAATAAAAATTATATTTTTAAAATATTACTTAATTATTATCTTTGATCTGTTACATATTTATTAATTATACCTGCACAATGTTGCTGAAAAATATTATATTAGTGATAATCGCATACAAATTTCAATTGTCCCCAATATAGATAGCATTTATATATACCATGTGTTAAAGAGTATCTGTAAATGTTTAGGAAAACAAATTTAAATATTTTAACGTTAGTTTTGAAAGTAGCTGACACAAAAAAAATACAAAAATTAAATACAAATTAAAAATAAAAACACATCGACGTGCCACAATCGTATACGATTCGACTAGACATATCTCATTTTCGTGGAATGAACAAGCGTTTTTATTTTTGTTAATATATATATATTTTTTTTTTTTCAACGTAGCAATTTCAAAAGCCGTCCATCGCCTTGCAGATTGCAAAAACGGACAACGAACGAGGCCTCATTCGAAAAAGAGATGAAAGAGCAAAAAAAAATCAAAATAAAATAATAATAATAAAAGACGAACAATAATAATAAGACGACGGGGGTACAAAAAGTCGAACCGTAAACGGGAACGGCAAACGAAATAATAAAAAAATAATATATATATATATATATATATATATATATATATATATATATATATATATATATATATACATGTATATATAATGGGGGCGGGTCGACAATGCATATCATCGGTGAAGAGTCTCGAAAATGGAGAGAAGGCCAATTTCAGCGCACGTTGATATCTTGACCCAAAAGATGATTTATTGTGGCCCGATGAGGGAAGGTCCGCTGGAGATAGATTTAGCCGTTTCTGCCGGCATTCCATCTTGCCAGGAAGGTGTAATTTAAAAATTCATTATGGCTTGTTTATGGCTGGCTGCGGACCGCCGTTCGAAAACGGCTTCTAAACGGCAGGCATTTTTATTAAAATAAAGAAAGAGAAAGAGAGAAAAAAAAATCACCGCACATTCGTACGTTTCTTATTATAACGTAGACCTGGTCGTACTAATACGGTCTAAAAACATATTTTAAAATTTTTAATTATTATTATATTTAATTTGATTCATTTTCATATCGTTTAATATAATATTTAATTTTAGAAAAAAAAAATAAAAAAATATTATTTATCGATCATGTCGTGATAAATCCTTTAATGTGTGGTTTCTTACGATTTGAGATAAAAATATAATATATAATAAATACTGAATAATCTAGTTATAGTCTGAGTTTAATTTTTCTTTGTGATTCCGATATCAAAAATCAAAATCGGAATGACGATAGCCGGTTTCTATCTATTCATTCGTTTTCTTCTTAATGACGATATTCTATATATTTATATTATAACAAATATATAATAAAATCAATTTATGCTTTATAAAGTTTATTAATCCGCATACTAACATAAACAATTAAATTATATTTATATTCATTTCAACGGATTTTATAATATAGTTGACAATGACAAAAAAATATTTGTATATTGTTATAATTGTCTATGTTGAAAACGATGTCATTCAACTGCAGTCGGAGCAGGATTTATCTCGTCAAAATGCAGCCAAATATCCTGGCTGTCGAGGAAGATATCATGACCGGAAGATCTCCCCTTGCACCTACTGTTTGTTGCTGATAACGCACCAAAGGCCATTCAATTCGCAAGGGTAACTATCGAAATATGCACACATTGCAACATAATATTATATTAAATATATATATATATATATATATATATATATATATATATATATATACACAATGAGAGCTCGTTTTCTAAAGTTTATTACAAAATAGTAATAATAATAATAATTTTTAGATAGTTTTATACAAGTTTCACTCGTCCGTTTGTTTGGATGGAATTTTGTAATCGATTTTTCGATCACTTCCCAATATTTGATTGAGTTGAAACTTTGTACACTTACTCACTCTCGATGACAATTCGAGAATAAATTAACAAATTTATAAAATAATTGACCAATTAGTGGTAATTGATTATATCGCTTTTTCGATAAACTAAAACTGCCACTAATAATGCGACGTGACGAATAATAATACAATGGTGCAATTGTTAATGATGAAAAAAATATTTTTATACGATTAATTATTATTAATATTAAAAATATATATATGAAAAACTACGTTTGAACCTATACAGAATTACTTCCATCTATTGCAAATGAGAAGTTACAAAAAAAAATGGACGACCCATCATGAAAAACCGACGTGAAAATCTTCTTGAGGTTTCGATTTGCGCACGCGTAATTTTGAAACCCTTCTTCTCCAAAAAAAAGAATATATATATATATATATATATATATATATATATATATATATATATATATATATATATATGTATGTATGGGGGCACGTAAAGTATATATTCGTCGTCTTTTCGGTACCCTCCTGTTGGTTTTGGTTCTCTCCCTTTTCTATTTCATTTTTATCTTCAGAAGTGCGCCGAAGAATAATTCCGGGGGATTCAAGATATCAAGCGACTACGTGAGGGATGCGAAATCACTTTTCTTCGAAGACGTACCCACGAAGGCAACGCTGTTGAAGCACGAAAATCTACTAAAAAGAAAAAAAAATTCTTACAAAAAAAAATGTATTTGCGCCTGAGCTATTGACAAAGTCTTGCGTACATGTCGTACATATTGTATAATATAAGGGGTTGAAAGATCTTTCGATCGTATTTGATATTAAAATTCTAGTAAAAAAAATAATTATAAATATAGTTTATGCATTATAAAATAATATTATGTTTAGTCAATGAATAAATTATATGATTAGAAATACTGATATCGATAAGGGTGGTAATGTGCGTTTTAGATGTTTTTGCATGATGCAGCACGTGTCTGTTTATCGAAGTGGCGGGTTCAGGATTATCTGGAACATTATTTACGCGCGTGTTTCTAATCAGCAACTAAAAAAAAAGAAAGAAGACAGAAAAAAAAAAGAAAAAGTCGTCACGTACTTCGAGATTACTTTCCATTGTTTGCGACCGCTGAAACGGTTTCTGAAAAAAAAATGTGCACTGTCATGAAAACGATTATGCGTTTCCGATGCGATCGATATTTGAATTGTAAATTTCAAAATTTATATTTTTATTTATATGGTACATATGTGATTTAGGTCATAATTCAAATTATGTACAATTTTAATATGACTGAGTTGGATCGAACTAATAATTCCTTTATTAAAAAAAAACTGAGTATTTTATTGTAATTTTGTACATTTTTTTTACCAACATAATAAGTTAATTAATTTAAAAAATAATAATTTTAATCTATATATCACATATCTCACTATTTTATAACGATAGTTTGTATAATTTTTGGTCAAAAACGAGATGACATTATTTTACTACTCTGCGGGGTAAATTTATTCCCAATAAACTTTTTCCTTTGGGAATATCTTAAAATCATAGTTTATATCAACAACTCAGATTCTATTGAAGTGTTAAAAAAACATATATAATTAAATGCAAAACATTTCATCAACCGTTTATCTAGCAGTTGTGAAGAATTTGCGGTTGGAATGTAAAATTAACAAGATTCACACTTATACAATTTTATAAATAATAAAATATAAATAAATATTGATTTTTGTACTTTAAAGTATAGTAAATAGTTGATGATTAATAGCGCTTGTATATTTTGTATAATCATTTTAAATGTTAAAAGATTATTGATTCACTGTGTATATTTCAAGCAGATATATATTAAAATTAAAAAATAATAATAAATTGTATATTGAATGTGTAGCTTTAATATAATTGTTATGAATTCAGTAATTATAAGAGAAATTTTATTTTTATATTTTTTTGAAAATATTATATATAGTATATATAAAATGTCGATGCACAACTTTAAGACTTTTACGACCAAAATGAAGAAGCTTTTCAAACATGGCCGCCGCGCAACAAAAGTATATTATTAAAATTTTTGATATTTGCAAATAACAAACGACACAACAATATTATAATAAATAACAAACAAATAAAAATAAAAAATAAAATAGTAAAACGTGTGTCGTTTGTCCGGTGCCAGGCGCTTCTAGTTCCACGCGATTCGGTTTCGTGCAAATAATTGCGTTTTTGACGTACGCCAAGGGAATCGGTTCGCCTATCCGACGTGTAACCGAAGAAAATTACCTTTCGAGCTTTTCGATCCCTCAAGGGTTGGTGGGGCACGAAAAAAACAACCCTTTTCGGATTAAAATTGTAACGCGAACCGGGAGCCGTCGCTATCTGGACTCGTCAATCATTCACGGTTCCACGACACGTGGTACACGTGAGCCTTTATTTTTTCACTCTTTTCTTTACCTTGATTTTATTATTATTATTACTATTATTTTCCATAAAACATATAGTGACGCGATATGCGAATTTGTAATAAATATTTTTTATATCATATATCAAACTCTTCAGCGGTAATATAAATATTTAATAGTTCAGCGTTGAATCGATTCAAATAACGCTACCGCTTTTAAAAATTCTGAGCTTTTTATAAAATATTTGAAATATAAAAAAAGATTTTATAATATATCAATAAAAATCTTAATATTTAAAAAAATATTAATTACAAATATTAGTCAATAGATGTCGCTATTTTATCATACACTACATTATAAATATTAAATTTAGATCTTAATAATATTATATTAATCTTAAAATGACATATATACATTGCGTATTTTAAAATATATAAAATCAATTTTTTTATGTACAATTTTTCTAAATATTATTAAAATTGAATTATTTAAATTAATATAAAAAATAATAATAATATAGCAAATTCGATCGCCTATTTCCCCATAATGGTTTACAAATAGAAAACAATATTTTTTGTTAGCATCAATTTCGATTTGAACGTCGTTATTTTTGTATTGAGAGCGTCGCAGAAAAGACACGACGATAAAGAGTGTCTCGTAAATTGGAATAGTGAATAACTCGAGATTCGTGGATGCATGTAATTACTAGACAGTCTCCTGGGACCCCAGACCCCAGACCCCTATGTCCCGCGGGGGTTTTTTCAGCATTGTCACCCTACATTTCTCACCCTTCGACGGTGACAAGACACTCCATCAAGCCATACCGCCTCTATTTTACTCCCCAAAAGCCCTGTCGACGCCTATATAGATATTTTTTTTTTTGAATTCTATTCTATTTGTTGGCTAGTCATTCATCCCTTCATTACCGAAACGCACCTGACCCTGACGAAGTCTTTCGTAATTAAATACCCTCATCAATTATCGAATCGTGCATGCGATAAATCCACGTTATCGATGTATACAAATTTATAAAAGTTAAAGTATTATTCTTTTTGACACTTGTTTCCATAGTATATTTAGTATTTTTAAATGGAAAATTAAACTATTTTCAACTCGAATGCCACAGTTATAAAATTACCGGTACGCATTAAACGCTGCGAAATCGTATTAAACTTATGTAATAATATTATCCATAAAGTTTCTTAATTAAACGTGTAATTAGTTTTCGTAAAATTTCATAAATTCTATTATAATTTGATTTTCGTGTAATTTTAACCGCACATTAATTGACCGGATGATGTGGTTCTTCGGATAATTAAAATAAAATCTATTTTCCCATACGATTTATCACTTAATAATACAATAAAAATAAACTGATTAATATTTGAACATTAAATACGAATAATAACAATTATATTAGTTACGTTTATTACGCATAAAATAAATTTGTAATTTTACAATCTATCAAATGCGCTCAATCATCATATGTTTTTTTTTAATTAAAATATTAAATTAATATTGATTTAAAGACGACGTTAAAATAACACTGTGATTAAAAAGTAAGGTGAATACGTTTATAAAAATGAAAATTCCAAATCAATTTCATCCCCTTAAAAAAGTAATCCCCGTCCGATAAAACGCTTTTTCTAGTCTTCGAAACAGTCGGAATAGTATTTTTCCAGTATAGCCTTCAAGACCTTCTTCTATTCAATTTTTATTTCCTCAATCGTGTCAAAACGACGTCCAAGCATTGACCTTTTAAGTTTGCTGAATAGCCAGAATTCGCACGGAGCCAAATCGGGCGAATACGGTGGTTGTGAAACGATACGAATTGAATTTTTGGCAAAAAAGCCGCGATGAACCAATACAGTATAACATGGTGCATTATCGTGATGAAGGAACTAAGTTTTGAAAAACAGATGTACCTCGGAAATAATTAAATCTTTTTACAAACAGACGCTTCGTAAATATTAGACAGTCCTACCAACCTAGGAAAAAAGTACAATTTACCTGTCTTCCTAATGCTCGAGAGTTTTAAATGACAATTCCACCTTACATTTTGATCAAAGTAGTAAATATATAAAAAAAAAATTTTTTTCATATCAATATAATGCTTATAATATTCTTTTTGAATGAAAATGTAATATGATAATAATAATAGAAAGAATCGTCGCCGGTAATTCGTTATATTATTAGAATTTTCACCTATAATCGAACTCTTGTGCCATAATAATATTATGAGATGTAATCGCATTTTGTGAACAGATACGAAATCTGAGCGAGGGGCATTTGATTAGTTCTACGATCGTCCCAAAAGACACCGCAATGAATGGTCCTTCCTTTCTCTTCACCCTCTATATATATATATATATATATATATATATATATATATATATATATATATATATATATATATATATATATATATATATATATATATATATATATATATTCTAGCAACCTCAAATAAATAGACCTGATTTATTCGAAATCCCACGGCGAATACGAATGTCGCCCATTATTCAACTGGGGATTTTATGATGGTGAACCTGAAAGAAAAATAATATCACCATTACTACGGGGTACGAAAAAAAAAATGGAAGAATAGTAAAAAAAAAATAATAAAAAAAAACAACTTTCGCATTCAATTTCACCTGAGCATTTGCATAGTTTAATTTTAATATATTAAATTAGTAAATTTTATAATTATGTATTGTCGAATGTTTCGTTCGACTCGTGTCAAACGTTTGCTCCTAGTTTTTTTTTCTTTTCTAGTTTTATTGTTTATTGTGTAAATATAAATAGCACCCCGTGGACTATGCGGTACACTTGATGCCATATGTCAGAATTTATCTATTTATTTTATATTTTTTTTTTCTAACATGTGTGTTTAGTGCAATTTGTGTGCACAATTTGTGGGGTTTGAAATTCCTCCGAGGATTCAGACTACGGCTGTTATTTATTGTCTGTATAGTTTTGATTGTAACAAAACATATTTATGCTAATACCATTATTTTTTTTTTCTCAAAATTATATTATATTTTTAATAATTTATATATATATATATATATATATATATATATATATATATATTATAATGTAATATTGATTAAATTGTTTTAGTCTGTCCGATACGAAATTAATTCGGTTTTGACGAATTAATTTTTATTTAAATATTTATTATTATATATATATATATATATATATATATATTAATAATTTTAATACAAATACAAAATCGATTTACATTAAGATTACGATATGATATATTATAATTTTAAACATTTATTTATTTTTAAGAATTATTTTATGCATACGCGTTGAATTAAATTATTTCGTATATTAAAATTTAATTTCCAGTTAAAATTATAAAGGTTATTTTTTTTTATAAATTATTCATAATTCTAAAAATGAGTTAGATTAGTTGAAATTACTATAATATAATATTTTTATATTAATCAATTTATTTTTTTATTATGAAAAATAAAATATATATTCATTATATAATATATATGAAAATAGTTTAATCTTTTCATATGAAATAGTTTATCTAAAAGGCTAAATTTCTTCTGAAATTTTCAACATAACATTTTACGATATTTCGTGTTTTCAGACAATTTTCATTTTTATTTATTTATTTTTTTTCCACATAAAAGCAATCCAGTTGTTCAAATCGAACGATCTCGCAAGCCAAAATCCATAAACATATCTGCATATAATATAGAGAAAAAAAAATCGCAACAGAACAATTTCACGTTTAAAAATTAGATTAGGACCGCAATTTGATCCGATTTTTTTTTATTATATTATATTATATAATATATAGGATATGGGACATATTTTATATATGCGCATGGCGAGCACGCGTGAAGCATTCGAGACGGCTTAATCAAAGAATTATCCATTTAGTGGGAGGAGTGCTTTGTATCCGTGATTGAACAATGGCTGCGTGTCGACGGCACGCGCCTTCGCCCCCGCCGAGACTGCGCCACGTGGCCTGCGCCCCCCACGAGATCAAAGGGGCGCCGGCTGACACCCCTGCATTTCGTCTTTGGCTCTCTGCGAACGAACGATCCATCAAAAAAAACGGACATTATCATTTGTACGATGAAAAAAAAATTTTTTTTTTGCAATAATTTAGTAATCGATATGTCGTATAATCTGTATGAAAATATTATAGTAAAAATTACAAATAAAGATTTTAAAATAAACTTGTTAATGGTGCTTTTAGTAGCAGATTTTTGAGTTAAAATATCTTTTTTTTTCTATAAAATTTAATCACTTTTTTTATTTAAAATTTTAATAATAAAAAATTAAATAAATAATATTTTATTATACTACCCTTTTCAATTCATAAATAATTAATATAATATTCAATTATCTATTATGATTTTTTAATATATAAATAAATATTTCTTGTTTAAAAGACATGTACATACACATACTCAAATTTGTGTGTGTGTGTGTGTGTGTGAAGAAGGTCGTTTTCCGCATATACAAGATGCTAGTGGTAAGAACACAAGGTGGTACGAAATTTCCTTTTTTTTCAACTCTGCCAAAAGACAAAACTAAATCACATACAACTACAGCATTTACAAAGTGTATTAAAATAATTTAAAATATATTAAAAAATAAAATAAAATAATTTAATTCAATTCAATATTAAAATATACTATTTATATTATTATTATTTAAAATTTATACGAAAATAAATAATATACAATATTAAAAAATAATTATTTTGTACTTAAAGCTATTAAATTCTAAAATCGGCTACATGTTTAATTAGAAATAAATAAGCACATATTTGTATTGTTGTCAATCTATAAGAAAAAAAAATACTACATATGTATATATATTTTTTTTCAAATAAAAAAATATAAATATTATTACTTTAGGAAAAGTCTGTGAAAATTTAGTTTGAAAGTGGCGCCAACAGATGGCCACGGAGATAGACTTTTCACGTACACTTCTTACAACAACTTTCTTCTTAAAAAAATAAATTTTTTTTTATATATAATTATTTGATAAAAATTCCATTGTATATATTAAATAAAATAATATAATCATACGAACTATATAAATTAAAAATAATAAAGTTTTATATTTTTAAATTATATTATTATAATATTTGAAAAATGTATATTATTTTATAATTATAATATTTATTTATTCAATTGTATACGATATGAATGTGTATTAAAATATATAATGATTAATAATAATAATAGATTTAAGGTCGAGTGTACATCTTGAAGTTTTACGCGGTTATTCACCGTATAGAAAACGAACGCTGAAAAGGCTTTCGCGCATTCGAAATATATATTAATTTAAAATATAATAATAATATGCGTCGTATTCGGTAGCATTTCCAAGATTAATAGCGATATTAATCAAAACTATCGTGTTTTTTTTGTCAACGCATTTACTAAAATTTTCACGATGATATAATATTACTGTGATGTTATTAAGGTTTTTCGAAAATTAATACTGTTATATGTTTAATTATAAAATCATATTGAATTTGAATTGATAATGTAGATCATTTTTTTTATAATAGTATTATTGATGAAATTCAATTAAAGTGGAATATTTATGGAAGTGGTTAGAAGAAAATGCATTATCATTAAATAACGGAGGATTAATATTGAATTTTATGAACGAAATTTAGGTTTAAAAGACTTTTATATGACAAATTAAATTTTGCAGATTATTATTCGCATTTTCCGTTTTCTGTACGGCGGTTTATTTTTATATATCTACGTGTATATTTGAACCACCTATATTACACTACGTAGAAACTTAAATCTAGGTATATATATATATATATATATATATATATATATATATTTGATAGTACGGTTTCATCTATAAATATATAATAAGTATATACATTGGTGACGATGACATATATATATATATATATATATATATATATATATATATATATATATATATATATATATATATATATATATATATATATAATTCGAGGAAAAACAGCCTACATTTATATGCAAAACATTGCAAGCGACGTCGTCAGTAGGGAAAATTCGTGAAAATTGATACTGTGTTGTCATGCTTGATGTACATCATAATAATTTATATATATATATATATATATATATATATATATATATATATATATATTCTAACTGTAATATTTTGTATTGCAGAGACACGCGAAGTTGACCTCAATGGTTAAGTGTTTAATGCCGTTGGCAATTGTGCGATCATTTTTAAGATTCAATTCCCGATGACACGCAAAAGATGGTAGATTTTTTTTATTGCCGGAAAAACGGAAAATCGTGTCGTATTATGCGGATTTTTCTTCTACATATATTATAATAATAATTATAAGTACATAAATAAAAACTGTTCACTTCTTTCGCATACATTCGAGTTATGAATTCGTAATTATATAATTCGTAAGATTTGAATAAAAAAATAAATATTTTTTTAAATTTTATATATGAATATTATATATCAAATATATACATATATTTATAATAAGATCATTGATTCTGAATCTTATCTGAATGCAACAATAGTGGCGTTATGCAGTTGAGATAAACATGTTGCACTTGTATCCTTTTGCAATTGCAGACGTGCGCTGTTCAAACAATTCATTCGCAAACACACTTCGATCACCCTTCACACAGATAACCACCACCCTTTCGGTTTTTTTGTCTATAATTGTCAAAGTGTGGCTCGAGATGCATTATTTATTTTTTCTATAATATTTTTCGATTATAATGATTCAATTTTTGAACTTTAATTTTTTTTCAATATTTAATATATCGTTCAAAATCAAATTATAAACTGTATATAGGTAAAACGAATAATATTATATCTGTAGACTAAAGGTTAAAATTCGATAAAATAAAAATATTAATTAGTGTTTATTAATTATATATATATTTTTTTAATTTTTAATGAAAATTAAATGTTGAGCAGCACTGTAAATTGACTATAGACGAACCTATCAAATAACCATTTATAAAGTCGGACCAGTGTTTCACAACATCTCGATTTTTTACACGCATAAATAGATAAATATCTCGTTAGGGGTCGGATGGTACCCTCTCGTTTTCTTGGGGTTGCACGTCCCCGAGGGTCGAAGAGTTGAAGGGTCGCGCTTCGGAACCAGAACCAGCACGCGTCCTCTTCATCCCTTGGGACCTATACCGCATATGGGATCGTTTTTGCAACATGTCACGTTCGTTTTATTAAACTGAAGATTTTCATTTTGTTACTAATATTTATTAAATTTAAACGTATGTGCCATATTTAAAGTTGAAGTGATGGGTAAATTTTTGATTGAATCGATAATATTTTAATTGTACAGTGAAACCTGTTTTTGTGCGGTCGCGATTTTTTTTGTGCGGTATATGAATCACAATTGTGTTGATATCACTTTTTTTGCTATCAGTGTGTATGTACATAATGCATCAGCCTATTTCATTAGTCATACTCAATATTCTTATGCATATATTGCATCAGCTAATTTCAATACATCTAATAACTTCAATTAGTTGCAGCCGACCTTTTTTTATACCGTCCCCCTCTATTGCATTTTTTTTTCATTTATTGTGTTAAAATTTCTGAATATTTTTTTTGTGCGATTTTTTTCGGCGATCCCCACTTATCGCACAAAAAAAGGTTTGACTGTATAAATAAAATATTTTCTTTTTACATTTTTCATATTTTCATCGATGAAATCGTCATATGCACGTTCGTGTAATTTTCATGAAGAAATTAATGCGCGAAAATTCGGTAAAAACTATGTTCAAGATTATTCTTGAAAAATCGCTTATAAAATAGAAATATTAATAATGTTCAAAGCGGTTTTCTTTTAGCAATTTTTGTTCCAAAGAAAATGGGGGACAAGGAGGATAGGAGCAAAGGGGATTTATTTTGGTTTGAGGGTGAAAATGCAACGGTACAGTAGCGTATAAACCCTCAGGGTTGATGGCTATCTGCAATCGAGACCAGTTCAATGCACAAAACGTACATTCATTCATATATATATATATATATATATATATATATATATATATATATATATATATATATATATATATATATATATATATATGTATATATATATATATATATGTATATATATATATATATATATATATATATATATATGTATATATATATATATATGTATATATATATATATATATATATATATATATATATATATATATAATATATACATTCGATACATGAATAAATATAAATGTTCTCGACTTTAGTTCGTTGTGTAATTTTTTTAAATTTTAATCTTAAATAAAGGAAGATTTAAGTATTACTAATCCTTCTCCTATCATATATGATAGAGGTCGGTAACCTTTTAATTTGGAAGAATCAAAAATTACAATTTATAAAATTTAAATGTTTTTAAGGAACCATAAAAAATTTTCATGCCGACAATAAATAGTACTTACATAAATAAAACTTTTTGATTAAAAAAAAAACTAATCTATTTATTCATATATAAGTAATGTTTTTTCAGAAAAAAATTAGATTATATATATATATATATATATATATATATATATATATATATATATATATATATATGATATTTTTTAGATAATCGCTTATTATTTAAATTAAAAATTAAAACAATTAAACATTTACATACAACACTAACTTAAAGTATGGCTTTATATGGTTATTCAAGTAGAAAATTTAAATTTTACTTAAAAATAAAAATAAAAAACAATAACACACATTTGAGCAAACAAATTCAATATTTGCGTACGAAACTAAAGAGCCGCATCTTCACATACAAAAACCGCATACGGCTCGCGAGCCGCACATTGCAGACCCCTGATATATGAGATAACGTATCATTTTATAGTATTATCATAATTTTAAACACTCATTAAGAATTTTATGTATGTTTTTGTTCATATTTTTTGTTCAAATTTCTATTTGTACGAAAGTCGAGAACACTCTGTATATAAGGTCTGATATAAACGGTTCACACTTTTGATGGATGGTTTAACGTCCTGCACTGTTCTGATAACACATCAACATTCGCTCGGATGATACTGTTGCTCCACTATATTGTGCTGTTGAGTCACGCTATAATGCTCGAAAAATTCGCAAACACATCAGTGATTCTCAATCTTTATTAAAAAAAATATTATGACTATAAAAAACATTCATTCTAAATATTCAATAATTTAAATGTAACGATTTGTATTTTTTTAACCTTTAATCAGCCAAATACGAGATGTAAAAAAGTCAATATAATTATTTTTTGATATATATTATAATATAATAAAATAATATTTAAAGATTAAACGTTGAATAGACAACATAACCCTTTATAAAAATAAATCAACACAAACATTTCGAAAACGTGACCCACGCCCAGAAGGGCTATTGCGCCATTAATTTAAAAAAATACACATATTTTCTATGTAGGGATCAAACGATCGCATTCTCAGATTATAAAAAATGCATATCAAGAATGGTCGGTTATGGTCGTGAAATGAGGCGTGTTAATTTCATGCGCGCGTTTCGTTCATTTTGCATACACTATATATATATATTATATATATATGGTATATATAATGTTTCATTGTTCATACATAATTTTCTTATATATATATATATATATATATATATATATATATATGTGTGTGTGTGTGTGTGTGTGTGTGTGTGTATTAATCAAAAGCACTATATAATTTTTATGTTGTTTTAATTAATGAGCTTTTTTTTAATGACTTCGCATATCTTTTCTCGCGAAATTAATTCGCTTCTGATTCATTTTTGTTTTGTTTGTCGATAAACAGATCTTTTCGGTTAAATTAAACGATTAACGGTTCCTTTATTCATTCAAAAATATTACGTTCTCATTATTTCTTAATACTATCGAATCTGAATCTACCATTTAATATCTTTTTTTTTTGTGATTGAATCAAACCGTAATTAGGCAAGTAATTATGTCGACACATTAACTACCGATATATTATATATTTATTTATATATTACACTGTAATCTAAAAATAATGTGAATTTGTTTATAAAAAGAATAGAATTTTTCCGGTAAAGCCTTAAAGATCGTCTTCGATTCGGTTTTTATCTTCTCAATCGTGTCAAAACGGCGTCCCCGTACTGGACTTTTGAGTTTGCTGATTAGCCAGAAGTCGCACGGAGCCAAATCAGGCGAATACGATGGTTGCGGAACGAGTCGAGTCGAATATGAGTCGTGTTTTTAGAAAAAAAGTTGCAAAGAACTAATTCAGAATAAACAGACGATTGGCAAATATCTTCACAGTCCTACCAACCTAGGAAAAAATACAATTTACCTGCCTTCCTAATGCTCGGGAATTTTAAATGACATTTTCACCTTACTTTTTGATCACATTAGTATATATATATATATATATATATATATATATATATATATATATAATAAATAAAAACAATCACTAGTGCATTTGAAATCAATTTAATAACGGAACACAATTGGAATTCAATTTGCCGCGGAAAAGTTCACGTCATTCTTTCACCGCAAAATACCGTCTCTCGTTCGTCGTAAATATCGATTCGGTTTTATTTTGTAATTAGATTTCATTTACATTTTTTTTTATAAATTTATTTTCCCGGTTTTTTTTTTTCAACAACAAAAAAAAACCCTTAGTTCTGCGATTTAGCCCTCCGTTCCGGAATGGGAAGTGTCAAACCGATTCGGGAAATAATCGTCCTCCGTCAAATTGTCAATCACAGCCACTAATCGCTTCTAAATAATAATAAAAGAAAAAAAAAAAAATATATATATATATATATATATATATATATATATAAATGTACGTAAATACGGGGATGTAGAGGGTGTTATAGGGTGAGTGAATGAGATAGGAATGTGATTGTTGTACTTTCCCTTTATTCAAAGTACATGTGTTCATATAAATTTAAACATACGTACGTCAACGAGTGGACTGTACGAAAAGTTCGCGACTGTTGATTCACAATAAAAATTGTATATCGTCTTCAATTTTAATCTTTTCTCAATATACTTGTATTAATCTATTATAAAATAATTAAAGTTATAATATTTTTTTTAAATATTTAAAAAATATCCATATTTTAATAGGTATCAAATTAAAATATAAAAACGTCAAAGACGCGAACTTTTCGTACGCGCCTCTCGAACAATTTCAACTATGGATATACATGTTTCAACCCCTTGGGTTCGCATGTTTTTAACATGTCGATTAAAGAGGGAATATTGTCGATCGCAAAAATTCACCAACGTGAATAAAAACGACCGCATCAAAGGAAAAAAAGAGCATTGTTCGAATGTTAGTCGTCGTTGTGCACTTTTTATGTTTATTTATTTATCTGCGATTCAAAGTCAAAAAGAAACCTGCAAAGCGTCAAATTCATTGTGTTTTCTATATAATGTTGGTTTCAAAACAGACGAATGTTTGTAAAATTGCTGATAGTATCTTTTAAAAAATAGTTCGCTGATTGAAAATTATATTGTGTTAGTTTAAAATGCAAAAGTTTTTTTTTTTTGAAATGGTTATTGATTTGAGAAGCCATTTAATTACTATAAAAAACAATTATAAATATGTATACATATTTACAATTTATTTTACATTTATTTCTATATTGCTTTCTATCTATTCATTTATATAACTGTGCTATATAGTTTTTTGCATATTATTTTATTAATAATTGTTTCAAAAACTCTAATTAGACATATAATTAATTCACATAGGACACAATCGTATTAAATATTATTAACTAGTAATTGCGCATTGGTGACAATGACGGAATGGAGGGTGAAAAAGGGAAAAAAATCGCAATTTATTTTTGTACATTATATAATGTACGATGTACAATGTATTGTATCAAATTATATACATATAATTTGCCTCAATGATCTTGTGAAATTACCAAGATATAATAAATAGGAAATGTTCACAGATGTTAGGGACGTTACCCGACTAGTCTTTGTGCTATTAATAGGGGAATATATACCGGTTTATAATATCGTAAGGGTGAAAATTGTGCACACGACATACTTAAATATGTTATCTGCGAATTTCATATATATGCACGCTATAAAAGAAAATTTGCATTATTTTATAAAAATGTCTGAAATACGTATTTATAAAACGACTAGGTTATATATAATATAAAAATCAAAAAGTAAGGTGAAAATGTCATTTAAAACTCCCGGGCATCAGGAAGGCAGGTAAATTGTATTTTTTTTCCTAGGTTGATAGGATTGTATATAATATTTGCCAAGCGTCTGTTCGTTAAAAGATTTTGCCAAAAAAACTCGACTCATATTGTTCCGCAACCACCGTATTCGCTTGATTTGGCTCCGTGCGACTTCTGGCTATTCAGCAAACTCAAAAGGCCATTGCGGGGACACTGTTTTGACACGATTGAAGAGATAAAGACCGAATCGAAGATGGTCTTGAAGGCTTTACTGAAAAAAGTCTATTTCGAGGACTGGAAAAAATTTTTGGCAAAAATGCGTTTTATCAGAAGGGGATTATTTTGAAGGGGATGAAATTGATTTGGAAGAATAAATAAAGAATTTACAGTTTATAAACAAATTCGCCTTACTTTTTGATCATAGTGTTATATAAAAACGTATTGCAGTACTTCGATTCTAGTGAACTTTATTACTTTGAAAAGTTTTGAAATGTTCAAAGTGTGAATTGAAAACTTTGTGTTCGCTCGTGGGAAATTCGCATGACACTTTTCGAGCCCTTAACGGTTCTCAAAGTGTTCTCGATATATTTTGTATGTGTGTGTGTTCAAATTTGAGTGTCATTGACACGTATTTTTGTAAATATGGACAACAATGACGTGCTGCTGTATGCAGTTCACAAGTGGTTTACTTTGAGATATGATGCTTCAGTTATATTCATATGTTATTAATAATATATCCTATTATATTGTAAAATAGATGTATATTTTACATTTTATAAATATTAATATTTATTTTATATTATTAAAAAAATATATATATGACTAACGAATTTTTTCCGTTTGTAAATATAATATAATCGAGTTGCAGACTTTTAATTGAACTTGAAGTTATTAAATAAGTTTGGGTCGCTAATTCTAAATGTAACTTTAAAATTATGAGAAAATATGAAATAATTTTTATATATTTTACAATATTATATAAAAACAATATTAAAGAAATAGAGCATTTCACAATTTATTTTCTTTTGATGCGTGATAAAAAATATATTCATACAGAAAATGACTATTAAATAACGATTAAAGCTGACTTTTACTTTGGATTAAACTTAAAGATAACACTCTTAATTAAATTTTCAGATTCAAAAATACCTCAAAAAATCACCAATATATTATTAACGTATTTTTTTAGAAAAAAAAATTAATCGAAAACGTTATTCTTCATCTAGAATATTTCACTTAGTCATTCGACAGTTATTAATCTGTCTGTTAACAGTTATCTAAATTTATAAAACGTATTTTTTTTAATTTATTTCAAATTCACATTTTTAACATTCACTTATAAAAGTTGCTCTCTCTTTTTTTATTCAATCATATGACAATTTTTCTACAAAATGTCTTTTATTATGCGAAGAATAAAAATCAAAATCCAAAATAAGATCCCAAAAAACTATATATATATATATATATATATATATATATATATATATATATATATATATATAACGATTTCTTTCGAACCACACAAATAAAATAATAAAATTATATATTTAAGATACGTAAATGCGAATAGAATATTCACATATAAAAATCAGTAACAATATCCAATTTATAATATTTAAATTGACTATTTATGTATATATCAATATTATACATACATATATATATATATATATATATATATATATATATATATATATATATATATATATAGAAAAATAAAAAGAAAAGAATTTTTTTTCTATCAAAAATAATAATAAATAAATTAATCGTTGATGCGTCTGAAATTAATATAGTCGACGATGTTAAAGTCGTAAAATTAAAATTTCATGCGGCCCACGACAACTATTAATGCGGCTTGAATTGTCGATAAATAATTATAAATATCTTAATCAGAAAAAAAAACATAATATAAATATAAACGTTTCCCTTTCAACGCCCATTCAATATGATAATGGAATTTTAAATTTATCTTACATTGAAGGGGATGGGGGGACAATTAATTGTTGAATTTATCTATATTTTAAAATATAATATATATGAAAATTGCGACAATCACTTTAGACAATTTATATAAAATTTATCAACTCTTACAGATGACAAAGTGACAATTTATAAACTTGTCCGTTAGAGGGTTGAAGCGTTACTATATTATATTTTTTTCATATTGATAAATTATTTAAGGATGCTGTTCACACTGTGGAGTCAATGAGCGAATCCCACTGTGATAATAAATTGGACTCCAGTTTTGAAATTCAAGATGAATCCCGTTGAATTTGGCCAGAATCCATCTGTCGCACTAGTTCGTAAATATGCGCATAGTCCAAAGTGCCATCAATGTTAACGACCGTATTAACCCTTTCGACGTGTGGCCATCGTCGAAGACAAATTTTCTTTTGTATTTAACAATGTGCCGTACACATTTCGTGCACAACAAAGAATACCATCGGGGTGGATATACTGCATCTGTTATTGTCGTGTTTCCAACTGAGAAACGTTGCAGGAGGTCTCGCGCACCCCATAATCGAACCCCCGAATTTGCTCAATAATAATAAAAAAAATATATATATATTATCCGTATATTACATTAAAAAAAAAAGTGGACTTTTGAATTGCATTTTTGTACTAATATGCATCGAACGGAGTCTGAATAAAAAGGATTACAGTCCCTAAATATTGTCTTCTATCGTTTTTTTTTTTTTTGTTCCTATCGAGCTACTGAAGTCGGTCCTTAATAATGCTCGCTTGGTTAGCTTTGATAAATCGCTTCGTCAAATGCCCTCCCTCGTCATATGGACGAGTGTAACCGTGATGATATTGTATAATACCCTACGCTACAATCTGTAGGATGCGATGGTAAAAAATATATATATATATATATATATATATATATATATATGTTTATAATCCCGCGTTTAAAGGTTTAATTCCCCGAAGGCGCATCCAAGTTTAGCAGAGTTGCAAAGTGATTTTTTTTTTATATCAAAAACAATTTAATAAAGCATTTTTATTGTATTATATATAAATTATAATTTTAAAATATTCTGAACGCGTTTATTTCACAGATATATAGATTAAATTAAAACATCTTATGCGGGAGACGAGTGACAACGTATACGGTCCGCAATTCTTCCGATAGCAAGATCAACGATCCGCTTAATATATTGTATTATTTATACTATTTTTTTTATCTATTATAGTTGCGAGCAGAATCGATAAATAATTTAAAATTTAAATTCAACCGGTCACACAAGATATATGTTAAATTAAAATAATTTATATATAATATAATAATTCGTATTTAATTAAAAAAAATATTATATATATATGGTATATATATATGAAAATATGGTCTCAGTTCTAAATGGGGCACGTTTAGCATACGTATCTTATTTCTGGAAATTTTCGATACTTCAACCGAAGATTGAATTCGGACAAACGATACTGTTATTGTGTTTATTATATTTTTTTTTTGTTTTGTACGATTGTGTTTTATTGTTATATATATATATATATATATATATATATATATATATATATATTTTATGTGTCTTATGAATAATTGAGCGAGCAGAAGCACATTTCGAAAAAGATTTGATCTTACAGGATGCGGTGATTAGCATCCATTTTCAGAACACAATGGCGTATGAATGACAGCATTGTATCGTCCGTGGGTTAGAAGACTTGTTTTGTTCGTGTTCGACGCGCATTTTCTTCAACGGACGAACGATAAAAATAAATAAATAAACAAACAAACAAACAAACGAATTCGTCGATAGAATGCGTTCATGCAATATGCGAATATATAATGTTTCGTGTTTAATAAACGGCCCGCAGTTTGTTTTACAAATAACAATTTTTATTTGTTTGATGATCAACAAATTATTTGTTTGTTTTGTTGTTGTTGTTGTTGTTATAAATATGCATATAATATAGACGATTGTGATTCAGAATAATAGTTGGTTATACGAGATGTACACCTGTGACATCTCATAAGATCTGAATATATTCTTGGAAGACACTTCATAATTCCATTCCCAAACTCATAATCAGGATAATTTTAATTTCATATTTAATTTACAAAATTAATGAAAAATATTCTAAATATCTTATTTTTTTAATAGACATTAATATTAATATTACTTCAAAACTACTTTTGTAATGTCAGGCTCTAACTGTGCTATTATTTTTGATGACATTAAAAAACAATATTTATTTTTAACGATTTATTTATTTATTTCGAGTATTTTTTTTATGAAATAATATATGAAACGGATTTATTATATCAGGTAGTTGATGTACTGTGACAAAAATTTTACGCCCATCTGTGTCATTCACAAAAACGTGAATAAATATTAGACCAACGCCCCTAAATACATATTTAAATATACGCTTATAAATCAGAAAAATCAAAATATTGTCACACTTTAAAATTATTAAAATAATTTTATTTTTTTTTTAGCAACTTAATACATATAAGAACAATTTTGAATTTTTATTCTAAATTTGAAGTAATTATTATTTTTAATATTTATTTATCGACTTTGAATCTAAACTTTAATCATTATTTTGTGCAAAGAATATCATTATTAAAAATGTTATAATACTATTACGTAATACAGTCAATCCTGTTTTTATGCGATAGATAGAGATCGCACAAAAAAAAATATTCAGAAACTTCGTACATAGTTATAAGAAATAATTTTAACACAGTATATGAAAAAAATATACGGTTGAAGGGGATCGTATAAAAAAGGTTGGTGGCAACTAATTAAAGTTATTAGATAGCGCATTATATATTGAAATTGGCTGATACAATATATGCGTAAAAATATTGAGCACTAATAGCAAAAAAGTGAGTTGCTATTGAGTGACAAATAACTATAGTTGAAATACATTAATATGAAAATATTATATCTAACCTAATCAACAGATTACGGATTAAATCTAAAAACACAATGAGTCATATTGTGATTTATGTAGCGCACAAAAAAAACGCATACAAAAAAACCGCACAAAAACAGGTTTGAGTGTATTCATTTTAATTCTTGCAACAAACTTAAGAAGAATTCACAATTTTTTTCATATGCAATCATTTTTGTGCTCTTTCTATAATTATAAAAATTTATATATTTTCGAAATCTTGAATATATTATTGAATATATTTTTCATATCTTGAATATATTATACATACATGAATTCATCTTAATAATCTGCGATATCATAGGAAAACTATCAATTTACTAGATGGATGGTTGTGTCATCATACAAGATGATGTACACGATATTATATATATATATATATATATATATATATATATATATATATATATATATATATATATATATATATATATATATATATATATATATGACAGTTTGAGAACCAGCGCAATTCTGAGCTTTGGATAAGATCTGGGATACGGAAGCTATCGTGCTGAGTAGCTTTGCCTCTCCTTGTGACACCTCATTCCTCCTAGATTATTAGATTATTAGTACTTAACATAAATTATATTGTTACCAGAAGCTATGTCACGAATATGTCGACAAATATTCATACATAAAACATTCACCAATTTCGTACCCCTTTTTTCCCTATTTTTTATTTATTTATTTTTTACTCCTCCGACTTATCTTCAATTCATAAGTGTAACATTATTATAATGGCCGGATGTATCACTTATAAATATTAATTAATAAACGTTTTTTAATTATTATTTAAATTTTGTATATTTGACAATTTAATTCGATATTATATATGTCGTGTAAATCCGTTATACAATATGTTAAAATTTGAACTTTATTGTAATTACATATATATTGATTAATTTATTTCAATATCAATTGTAGAAATTACGAAATCGAGTCATCAGCTCTACGTACAATAATCATAAATATTATTTCTTGCTAAATCTGAAATACATTAATATAAAAATATTATATTTAACCTAATCAACAGATTACGAATTAAATCTGAAATTAAAAATATTTTATATATAAAAATTAAATATACAAATTTCGAATATATTTATCAACAATTAGAGAATAGACATTATTCATTCTATATCTTAATAGTAATAAAAAAAAACGGCTGAAAACGCAATGTCAGGCTTTCAGTTTTAGCCAGATAGACATTTGCATTTGACATTAAAGTCTACTACCGCAGAATATATATATATATATATATATATATATATATTGTCTGTCAAATTCACCTTGAGCCAATACGCTTGGTAACTCGGATCCGACTGTCAAACTTGGCTGGTTATTACGCGACCGTGACTTACTCACAGACACACTGACGGTCTTAATAATTTTCATAATAATATACTGCAAAAATCAATACAGAAAAATGGTTTAAAAACTTCATTATATATGTATATTTATACAAAAATTTAAAAAAAAAATGTTTTATTATATGATGTTTTAAAAATGAGAACATGCTGTATATAAATATAAAAAGTTCGTAATATCATCTCCACATTTGACTTTTAAAATAATTTAATCAAATCAACTATTAGATTATTGTATTATATATATTAGGGTGACCAACTTGTATATATGATAAACATTAGAAATTATTTTATTCATTTAAACAGTGATATGATATAATAAAAAAGTGATCAGATTTTGATAATGACAAAGCAGGACATTGTTGAAAAATATATGAAAAAATACGAATTTAAAAAAAAGTCGAAAGAAAGAACAAATGAGAACATTTTTCAGTGAAGGACATAGCTTATAAAAGTAAGACTGTCTTCTAAGAAAAGAAGACGGATGGTCACCTTATATATATATTTATCTAATTTAATATATATTTATCTCTTATACAAATTATATCAAGACGTCAAATATTACATTGATCAATTTTTTTTCAGTAAAAATCAGAAGTTTTATAAGCGGTGTTAGAAATATAGCATATATAATAAAATATAATGTTTATATATATATACTAAAAAAAAATTGTTTCATTTTTATCCAATATATAATTTAATACTTAATATATGACGAATTATCTAAAGTGCATATATTATATTATAAATGTATATATATATATATATATATATATATATGCGATTTTGAACACACTATATGTGTAATATAACAATAAAAGTATTTCACATGGGGTAAACCGTTTAAGTGGTGTGTAGCATGGAATGTGTGTTGTAAAGTCGTGGGTTCGGTTTTCAGTTTGCGACCGCTGAAAGGGGATTAAGTTTGAAATGTCAACGCGGATAAAACAGTCACCCTTGACGAGGACCCACGTCAACGGCGACCGCACTTTGTCCACCTTCGCGCCCTTTTTTCTTCCCTTTTCAAATAAAATAATCGCATACAATATATATATATATATATATATATATATATATATATATATATATATATATATATATATTATAATACAATTTTATAATCACATTTTAAATATATCTTTATACCGTCTTCTTCTTCTTCTTCACGCCGTCTCTGCTCAAGATGACTAATGAAACTTTTAACATAGCCATTTGAAAGATTTCTATTGAAAAACAGTTGAACCGATGACAAATATCTATAAGTCACGAGTTTTGACATCTTTCTATTGATATTTTCATCCAAATTTATCCTAACAAAATTGTATGTATTCATCATTTCTCAAGATGTGGCCTAAATATTGCATTTTACTTAATTTTAACTGTTTTTAGTATTTATGGAGTTTTACTAATTTTCTCAAAAATCTTCTTATTTGCTATTTTAACAGTTCAATATATAATTAGCATTCTCCGTTAGCACCACATCTCGCTTCCTGAAGTTTTTCGGTTCCAGGATCTAGTGTCCATGATTCAGCACAATAAAAAACGTAACATCTAAGCATATATATTTTTAATTCTATACTTGTGCTTTTAGACATTAAAAAAAAAAGTTTATATGTGATATTATATAATATATTTACTTTTATTTGTATTGTTAGGCGTGTGTGTGTGTGTGTGTGTGTGTATGTTCCAAAGGATTTTAACGCTTCATGAACACTTTCATACTCCTTACCTACCGCATAGTAATCTCGTACTATTGTATTGTTTGCAAACTTTTCAGCTTTACCGCGATTGTTATCGCGGTGTCGTGTTGTAAAAACAAGGATTAACTTACCGCATCGTCCTTTTCGAGGGACGATTTCACGATATTTTCTTCCACAAACAAGTATTTAAAAAAAGCGCACTCAATTTTAACCGTCGAAATCGATACCGTTCTGCGAAAATAGACGAAAAAAATAAAATTCGATTTTCGTCATTTTCTTATTTACTTAGCGTGCATAATTCGACGAGTGGATAGAATGAGAGTATCGCTCCGGATGTGTTCCGGATATATCGTTCTTTCTCTTGGATGACGGCGACTCCCTTTGTGCCACTTGGAAATATTTAACGATATCAAAGGTCTTTTCAGATGTTGCAGCTGTGTTTTGATTGTTCGAATTTGACTCGGCTTTTATGTTACGCCATTTTTTTTTTTGTTATTAATATCTCCATTGTATCGTTGACAGTTTTTTGATTGAATTGTGTTAAAAACAATATTTATTTAAATGTGTACAAATGTGTATTTGTCGGTGATTTTATGCCGATCAAAAGATGTTAGTTTAGTAACCGTCGGAAAATTGTATATAAAAATACATATATTATATAAATCTATTTTATGAATTGGAAAACTTTTTTTCTATTATAATTTTATCTTCAGATTTTATTTTATAGAATGAAAATAGGTAAACGAGTATTTAATTTATCACTTTTACCACTTTTATATAAGTTTCGCTTGTCCGTTTGTCTGGATGAAATTTTGTAATCGATTTATCGATCACTTCCTGTTATTTGATTAAACTGAAACTTTGCATACTTGTTCACTCTCGATGACAATATAAGAATCAATTAATATATTCATAAAATAATTAATCAATTTGTGGTAATTAATTATATCGCTTTTATGATTAAACAAAAAAAAAGTTACATATTTCTTTGACTGTTTCGCAGCAGAAAAAAAATGGCGCGAATTTAACGGTTCAAAAATGATCCTTCGAGCTTCGAGTTCATCCGCGGGGATAATCCTGAATCGGGATAATGCGCTCCGGCAAAAGGGATTATTTGTGGATTTTGACAAAATGTGTGGTCCGTGGCGCTCATGCGGAATCGCGCGCCCATTGTCAAATGGTAACAAGTGACGATACACGAAGATTCCGGGAAAAGGTGTCAAACACGTCACTTTTGTACATTATCAGGTATCTATTGTTAATAAAACGTCGTTATTCGAAACGTTTTCATCGCATACAATTCGACGTTGTCGTCGATTTCATCGTTCGCATTGTCATTTCATCCCCTCACTATCGTTTTACCTATTCGATTTATTTCTATGTTCTTTTATTTTTTATCTACGATTCCAAATTGCACGTATCAATGATATTTTTTTCTATATTTTCATTGTAAAATATTTAATTCTATATTACAAGGGTAGTTAATCTTTTTATGCCTATTGTTCATTTTTTTTGTAAATTTGTTATAGTAGTAAAATTTAGGTATAATTGACCATTATGAATAATTACAAACTATTTTATTTTTAATCTGAATCATCCATTATAAATTAGATTGAACATGCCTGTTACATAAAAAAACTAAATTACTACAGTATATTGATTTATGGTAGATATAAAAAAAGAATATCACAATGTTAAATTGAATGTTTTTTTTTCATCATATATATTATTTATATATATATATATATATATATATATATATATATATATATATATATATATATATATATATATATATATATAAATTATATTTGATATAAAAAATACTAAATAGAAGAAAAACCACCATTTTTCAATTTTATGTTAATTTTTATTTTATTTTATTGACAATTTTTTCTAGATTTTCTAAATAAAATTCCTTTAAAATATATCACATAAAGGCGACATTTAGTGAATAATTTAAAAAAATAGAAATTAATGTTTATTTTATAAACAGAATAGTCCGACGTTTTTTTTTTAATTATTACTGATCAATTTAATCAGTTATTTATAAATTTTCCTATATACAATTTTTACTAACTTAACCATAAGTTAAATCAGATTTGTAACTCAAATTTTCAAGTACTCGATATTTGTACATAAAAATGTGTTATAACTTTAAATATATAAATAAATAAAAAATCAGCTATTTTTATAATTTAATCAATTTTTCGATCAATAAAAATGTCATTCTTTTACGAACACAAATCGTTTCTTTCCAAAGAAAGATATATAGATAGACAAAGTGAAATGAACGTTACGCGCGTTCGCTCTCAAAATTGCAATTTGAATTTTTCCGTTGTTTTCCGCGAAAAATTTACCTGAAAAAAGAAGAAATAAAATAGAACGTCATCCGAGCATAAGCTGTGTAGGAAAAGAAAAAAATTTTTTTAACGAAAGTTCGTCAAATTCGAGATTCGCATCTCGCGCCTACGCGTTAATACGAAGCCACCTACTCGTCTCAGGTGATAAAAGCCGTTCGTAGGGGATGAAAACTTGGGGGGTGGTCGTAGGGAAAAAAAAGAAAAATCTCCCTTGCGTATGTATGTTTGTGCACGCTCTGTGTTTATAAGGGTGTGTATGTACGGTTAAAGAAAAAATAATAATATAAAAAAAAAAGAGTACAAGTCCCACATAGTGGAGATACGGCGTTAGGTGATGGCGTGGCATATATGCCCTTCTGGCGTCCTAACATGATACACAGATAAACCCGTTTGAAGTGGACCGGCAGCTCTAGGGGAAAGTGCAGGGGCGGATTGTGAATTAAATTCGTTTTTATAATATTATAATCTCTAATATATATATATATATATATATATATATATATATATATATATATATATATATATATAATTAAAAATTAAATTTTTAATATTTTCATATTTAGTAGTGTTGAAAAATTTTTTTTTATATATAAAATGTCGATATATATTTTTTTATTAATTATATTCACTGTGAATATTTATAATGAAATAGAGAATTAATTTAGAGTTTTAAATACATTTTTAACATATGAAAGTAAATTCTACGTACAACATCAAAATAATTTAATTTAATTTAATATTAAATAGTTAAAGAAATCAAATAATTTTTTTTATAATTTAAGAGTTTTATTTTAACGAATATATAATTTAAACATATTATGGCATATATAATATCTTTAAATGCTAAAGAAGGCAAAGTTGTTCAAAGAAAAAAAAATCGAAAGCAAACTTCAACAAATATACGTGTCGAGATTTTTCCCGACATAATTAGAATTTTGCTCGTACGCAAAGGGATGATAGAGAGAGAGAGAGAAAGAGAGATAGAGATGGGGAGAAAGCAAAATATTTTTAAAACGAGAAGAGAAAAAAGGGCGCTAGGGCAAAGAGAATTCGGGATCATAATAAAAATCTAATCAAAGACATTTTGGGCGAGACGAGGGCGAAAAATGTCGAAGACGCCGGTACGCCCCTGTGCTGACTGTAATGAAGCAATTTAAATGCATGAGACGGGAGGGGGCGTGAGCGGGGGCGCGCGGAGGGAGGTACCGGCAGTAGGGAGGCTCCGCAGCGCCATCTCTTCGCGTCGTCTCACCCTACACGTTTTGACCCGTTCACCACCACCACCGTCGTCTCCCCATTCCGCTTATTCCAGGGTCGGGTCACGCGCGGGGGTTAAATCTGGCGCGCAGGGGTCGCTAAACCACACAAAAGAGCAAACCCGCCACTAGCGCCACCGCTCACACCACGCAACACATTTCTACCCTCATCTAACCACCGTCTCCTACTACCGTCGGTCGTCGTAGTCACTATACCGGGCTACCTATTACTCCTAGCTAGTTTCGCGCAAAATGTCCCAGCGCTATCTGCTTCAGAGATTTCACTTCGAAATCAACGTAATAATTCTGCATGCCGCTATAATTTTCATCACATTTCTTCTTCATGACGTTACATCTACTACGACCAAAGATTTGTAACCGTTGAAATTCAATATGAATTTGAGATTAACACGTTTTTTTAAAAAATATAATTAACAATATACAACTTAATGCTTATAGACGAGTCCTACTCGTAGATTTCAACTTGTTTGTACTTGGTAATGATACATGAACTATTAACACTCGTTCTCTGGATACCATTTTTTATTTTTGTATAAAATGTATATTTGAAATACAAAATAAAGGACCTAAAGAACCTAAGCATTATGAGTTGTTAATCAGTTAAAAAAAACTAATGATTCAAATATGAATCGTGTGATTATATTAAATATATACATACATTACAAGATAATATATTATATCAAAAATTATACATTTGAAAAATATCAATAATATAAGAAAATTATTAAACTATTCGTTGAACATCCCTGCTCGATCCGGAACAACGGTGTGAGGGTGAGTTTCGCGCATGCGGTTTGCCCCCGAAGCCATTCATATAATTTAGTTTCGAGAGGAAATTTTCAGAGGTATATATCTATATAAAGTAAGGTCAATTTTATAGGACCGGTCCATTTTGTACGGACCTGTAGAGTCACAATACGTACGCGCGCTCATATATTCATGTATCACTTCATAACTTTCGCTTTCTGATTCATTGTGCCTGCATATCTTCACAATGAATATTAAAATTTGTATATCGTAATAATTTTATATGATAAAAAATCGAGTTATATTGTATCTGGTAGACTAAAGGTTAAAAACAAGTTTCATAACGAATTTTATTTAATTTTCTTTTATTATACTACTGTGATCAAAAAGTAAGGTGAAATTGTCATTTAAAACTCCTAGGTATTAGGAAGGCAGGTAAATTGAATTTTTTTTTTAGGTTGGTAGAACTGTCTATAACATTTGTCAAGCATCTGTTTGTCAAAAAGTTTAATTATCTCCGAGATAAACGTGTTTTTACAACTCTTGGTTCCTTCATCACGATAATGCACCATGTCATCATACTGCATTGATTTTTGGCAATTTTTATTCCAAAAATTCGATTCATATCGTTCCGCAACCACCGTATTCGTCTGATTTGGCTCCATGCGACTTCTGGATATTAAGCAAACTTAAAAGGCCAATGCTTGGACGTCGTTTTGACACGATTGAGGAAATAAAAATTGAATCAAAGAAGGTTTTGTAGGCTATACGGGAAAAATACTATTCCAACTGTTTCGACGACTAGAAAAGCGTTGTATTGGTGAAAATGCGTTTTACCGGACGAGGTTTGTTTTGAAAAAGATGAAATTAATTTGGAAGAATTAATAAAGAATTTACATTTTATAAACAAATTCACTCTACTTTTTGATCACAGTGTTATGATTACACACATATTTTACATCTATTATAGTATATTAAAAATTGAGCAAAAAAAATTATAAATGTTAAATGATTATTAAATGGTATATATATATATATATATATATATATATATATATATATTTATTTATTTATTGACGATTATTTTAGATCGAAATTAATTAGCGAATAAAATTTTCAATTACAAACAAATATTTGATCGAAAATTTGATATCAAAAGCGGCAAATATTTAAATGATCGTAAAATTTTCATACTGCAGCAAATTTTCAAAAATATTTAAACGCCTCACAGTCTTAGTTTATTATTATTTTCGCAAAATATCTTTTCATATTTATTCTGAAATAGTTTATATGTTTTTTTTTCACAATTATTTTTCTATTATTTCTCGTTTAAAGTTACATGTTACAATTGCTCGATATTAATCTATTGCGCAATCATTGGTCGCAGATTGGCGATTATGTCAATTTAGTCGGGTAATTGTCGTAGATATTTAACGATAAAATGGAACGATTTATAGTTAATATTAAATATATTACTTAGATTATTAATTGCTTGTATAAAATATTTTATATTTTGTTGTATTTTGTCGAGAACCGTAATTTAAAATATAAATTTGTATAATTTTCAATTTATATTACATGGATTCAAATCATTTCTTCAATTGTCGATATGTAGATTATTTTTTTGTCTTGAAAATAAGTCATTAATTCAATATTCAATCTTTAAATATTGTTCTTAACTAAAAATATTATTTTATTTCAGCAATACTTCTTATGAATTTATTTTTAAAAATGACCTATAAACTGATAAATGTCGAGCAATTACTAATTAAACTAACAAAATCATATAAAATCTATCATAATAAATATTACATTTTATTAATCATCTATATTTTACTATTTATAACATTTAAAATGTGACATATAAAATAGGCAAAATACATTTTCCAGATGGTTTTTCATAAGAAAATCGACATAAAATTACTACACCGTTTATACAAGATTTCTATTAAAAATCTTGTTTAATTTAAATGCGATATAAAATTAATATGCAATTTAATTTTTGAAAGTTTAACATGTCGCAAAATCGATATTAAGTAATAAATTAGTCTATGGATAGTATAATCGATTATAATAAAAGCTCGCAATTATTTTATCGATTATGTTGAAGTTTTGCAATTTTTAGATTTCACTATTAATATGTATAATAAATATATTTCTTAAAAATAAAAAAAATATACCAATATTTTTTTATTATCTATTAGATATTAATTGAATAAAAAAGGTTCATATTTATACAAAAAAAATAATTAGAATTAGATTTATTTACGTTAACAATAAATGTAAATTTTTCTAGTATTATTAATTATGATAATCTGGATTTTATTTTTGACATAATTTATTAATTTAAAATCACATAAAGGAAGTTATTTAAAAAATTCGTAATATTATTTAAATTTTATATAAAATTAAAAAAAATATTGATAGATATATTTTATTGGTATGATAGGAATTTTTATATTTAAAAATTTAAAAAACGTTGATCTAGAGAAGGGATCGACAACCTTTTGAGTCGGAAGTGTCAAAAATTAAAATTTATAAAATTTCGAATTTTTTAAAAAGCCACAAAAAATTTATTACCAACAATATTTATTTAATAAAAAAATATATATTTATTTATATATAAGTAGTGCTTTTTCACAAAAAAATTGATTATATTATTAGATAATCACTTATTATTTAAATAAAAAAATATAACAATTAAACATTTACATACAACACTAACATGTACTTTAATAACAAACAAATTCGATGGCTTTGCATGATTTTTCAAGTAGAAAAAAATGGAACTAAAGAGCCGTAGCTTCTTATCCAAAGAGCCGCATGTTTCCGACTCCTGATACAGAGCAATTAAAATACGGTCAAAATTCTGAGACTCGCACGTTTTACCTATGATAAATTTAATTAAAATTGAAATTGAACCATATAATAAAAATTTTGACGATTACTATTATATATATATATATATATATATATATATATTATACAAAACAACAAACGGATCTATATTTTATATAGTGAAATACATATTTTTTTATATTATTTATTTATATAATTATTATTATTTCTATAAATAACGATAACCACCGAATAAATAAATAAATTATATATATATATATATATATATATATATGTGTGTGTGTGTGTGTGTGTGTGTGTGTGTGTGTGTGTGTGTGTGTGTGTGTGTGTGTGTGTGTAAACGAGCGAAACAGTAGTCTTGTGACTTTGTGGCTGGTAGCTGTACGAGTCTCAGTCGTGATCGGCGCCGCCCTTTTCTTCATTACAGAACGAAGGGTCCCGGTTCAAATGCCGACATGGAGCACTCGTTGTTGTTCTTGTTGTTGTTGTGTTGTTGTCGGTTGTTGTTGTTGTTGCACAACACAGAGAAAGCCGCAACAATGCGAAGGCCCCCCCGATCTTCGCTTATCTTTGACGTTTCTTTTTTTATATTTATTTTTTCTTATTTTCGGTCGACTTTTTGTCTGCCCCCCCCCCTCCTATCTATTCTCCTTTTTTTATTTATTTTTTTTAAAACGGTGGCCGCTCTTTTCCCCTTCCCCGTCGCGCATTGTTTTTGATTTGGAGGCAAAATGGCGCCGAAAATCACGAAAAACTGTATTAAAAAAAATGGATTTTCACGTCGCACATTCGTCATATCGAATTTATTCATTTAAATTCAAAAAAATATCATTAACTTTAAATTAATCACGGTAATTAAAGAAATAAAACCAATTTTAGAATTCATGTCTGTCTTTCAAATTGTGTGATAATAATTATTTGCTATGTAAACAATTTTTTACTTGAAAGATTAATACGTGAATATGTTACATAATGTTTTGTATTAATTTTGTAAATTAATAAATTTATGCATTACTATTAAATTATTATGAATGTTATTGATAATAAAAAAATATTTTAAATTTTACAGAGTAAAAATTATTATTATTAAACAGATCGATTTCGATTGATTTAGAATATTCGTTTTCGCTATTTTTCAATACATTTTTAAACTTATGATTAAATTTATTTATTCTCAAATCAAAATCAAAAATTGTTTACTTATAAATTTAATATATTTTAATTATTCAAAATATATATTATTAAGAAAAAAAATTGACATTATTCGACTGCTTAAAAAAAATTCGAAATTCTCTTTGAAATATTTACTATTATTTCTATTATATATATTCTATTTATATACAATAGATTGATATTAAATTTAATATATATAATATAAAACGTTTGAGAAGCGTAGTTTTCTTCCATTACGCCGCGTATTACCAATTTAGGTAGCGCGGTAAGGTAAAAATACGAATCGTGCGAAAGTCGAGAACTGCACGTATGCTTACACACACACATATTTATTTATATATATATATATATATATATATATATATATATATATATATATATATATATATATATAATGGAAATTGTTTCATCAGATGTTTCAGTATAAAATTACGAATAAGATGTCCGGGAAACGCCTACAAAACGCTCATTGCAGATGTAATTTCAGATCAATATCGCTTTAAGCAAAGTGGCTGATGCTCCTCATTCTTCACGGAGTCAGTCTGTTCGATTTCCGGTCCTTATGTGAATTATATGCGTTATTTAAATAAAATATAATAGGCACAAATACGCATATAAAATGTACGCGCCGCGTAATTTAATAACGGACACAGTGTGTTTCCGAAATTGTTTCACATCAAAATTTATTATTGTCTCATAAAATTGGATATTATATCTGAACAATTTTTATCAGTTTATATTTTAAAAAAATGTAATAAAATTTGAGCAACATTTCAAAAAGTTTTTTATTTAATTTATAATATTGTTAATTTATTATCGATTTATGTTTCGTTTATTTATTTAATAGTTCTTTGCTGTTGTTTTTTTTTAATTTACTATTTGATTTATTATTATATATAAAACGAACAGTTGATCGTATATAGAAAAGTTTTGCAACCTTTACTATTATAAAAGGAAAGTTCTTTAAACTATTTCACGCTGTTTCTCAACGTGTTCGATTTTAGAAATACTTAAAATTTTTATTAAATATGGAATGTGGTAATTTTTTTGCAATTTAAAAAAATATTTGAGTTGTAATAAATTTTCGTAATCTATTTATATTTTTATAAATGTTATTTCTACTTGATAAATCATTGAAAATAATAATAAGCATTGACATATTTTTTTAAATTAATATTTAATAAAAAAATATCGATTTATTTTAAATAATTCATAAACGTTATATCATAATCGCGTATCATAATAAAAGTCAATCTTTAAATTATGAAATAATTTAATCAAATTTACAATAAACGGTCGGTCATTTTACACCCACATTTAAAATTATATATATATATATATATATATATATATATATATATATATTCCACACGAGCAACGTCAATATTTATTTAAATTACGAGATTTTATTAACAAAAAATGATTTTATTCGTAGTAAAAATACACAGATGTATTATACAATATATATAAATTAAATGTATATTTCAGAGATAACATTGAAGTGAAGAAGAACAGAAATTCTCTTCAAAAAATAAAAAATAAATAAAAATTGTACGTATGTAAAAGAACATGAGCACATTCTCTTGGAGTGTAATAATTCAGCGCTTGTCAAACTTCTCGGGATTCGAACCAATTTAAATAATTGAATTGGGGCGCTTGGTTCGACCCTCGGGCGCTGAATATTCGATTATAAACGAATTCGTTTTCGCATTTCACAAAGAAACTTTAGAAATTGATATGCGTTAATCGATTGTGACCTCTATTAATAAACGAAATATATATATATATATATATATATATATATATATATATATATATCGATTTTTGATTAGCGCGTTATAAATGTATCATATTTTGTAACGCTACCGTGCAAATCGAAAACGCGCAAGCAAAAAAAGTGTCGTCGACGTGCGAATAATGAATAAAACCAGAAGTCGGCAACCTGCGGCTCTTTGAATGTGAAGCTGCGGCTCTTTGGATGTGAAGCTACTTGAATAACCATGCAGTCATCGAATTTGTTTGCTCGATTTATTATCTAATAATACTATATATATATATATATATATATATATATATATATATATATATATATATATATATATATATATATAATCTAATTCTATTTATTATTTTGTTAAAAAGTTTTTGTGCCTCTTTAAAAACTTTGAATTTTTATAAATTTTAATTTTTGTCACTTCTGACTGAAAAGGTTATTAATCCCTGAAATAAAGGATGATTTCTATATGGAAAATGATGTCTTCTATTTTAACGGTGGATTTGAAGAAGTGTTTCACAATCTGTGTGCCGTAATATTATTTTTATGAATATTTGCATAAATATAAAAATTTTTAAAAATCAACATAAATTATTATCGTTTATTATATTAAACTATCGTATTTTTTATTGACCTTTAGTCTGCCAGATATTCAATATTTTAATTTTTAAATTTTTATTAAGAATTATATATTTTAAAACTGATAAAATCGAGTTATTTCATATCTATCAATCTAAAAATTAAAATAGATTGTATTAAAAAAAATGATTAAATTTCGTAATTTTGTTTATAATTAATAATTTTATAGTATCAAATATTAATCATATTATAAAACAATACACACAACCGACAGGTGTTTGATTATGGATCTTATTTTTATGTTCATTATACATTACAATATATCAGTAAAAATTTCGTGTTTCTTTAATATTACATTAAATTTATTTTAAAAATAAAATATATATATTTTATATAGAAAAATTATAAGCGTACGATTTTAGTTAAACCAATTAAATCACTTTTATACTGAATAAGAATTATAAAATTTATTTTTGTTCAATCAAAATAAAATTAATTTTTAATTATTTAAATAATTAAAATCGTTCTAAATTAGTCACACAAAAATATATAAATACATAAATACATACGCATTAAAAAAAATGAAGGGAAAAATCCCTTCGCATTTCATTTATATACTTTCGGCTGAAATGAGGCAAGAGTTTTCCCGCGACGCACGTTTTCATATTAAAAAAATTATATATATATATATATATATAAGCAAAAAAAAAAACGAAGAAAACCATTAGCGTCTCGCTTCAGCTGCCTCCATAATTTATTCAGAATCTTAATGACCTCCTTGGGATGTGGAAAAATAATATAAAGGAAACCTTGGAAAAACCGGCGTCGAGAAAATTGAAAATGTCACAAAGGGCACCTTTTTAATGCTTCCCGACGAAGGAATTTGTTTCGCGCAAATATTATCCCACATTTGAGCACCTCGGGAGATTTTTTTCCAATTTTTTTTTATATATTTAAATTAGAATAAAAACTGCATTTTTAACTATGATTCACATCCTGATTATAGTTTATATATATATATTGTTATAATTAGTATTTTTTGGCAGAACTGATCCTAGTAATAGATCGAGGAGTTGAAGTATTATCAGATTATTATTGATAATGTTTTTAATATTTATTGATAATGTAAAGTTTGCTTATAAGAAAGTATTTTACTATATATGATACAACACTGTATTCAAAAAATAAGGTTTATAAAATTTAAATTCTTTATTTATTCTTCCAAATTAATTTCATCTCCTTTAAATTAATCCCCGTCCGTTAAAACGCACTTTTTCCAACGCTTTTTCCACTCCTCGAAACAGTCGGATTAGCCTTTTTCCGGTATAGCCTTCTTCGATTTTTTTCGATTCGGTTTTTATCTCCTCAATCGTGTCAAAACGGCGTTCCCGCATTGTCCTTTTGAGTTTGCCAAATAGCCAGAAGTCACACGGAGACAAATCGGGCAAATACGGTGGTTGCGGAACGATATAAGTCGAATTTTTGGCAAAGAAGTCGCGAAGAATCAATACAATATGATATAGTGCCCGGGAGTTTTAAATGACAATTTCACCTTCCTTTCTGTTCACAGTAGTATATTTAAAAATATTTTGAACATTTTTTTATATATTTATGATACGACAATTAGTTTTCAATAGTGATCGTAGATTATTTTAATTTTTAATGATAATTCTAAATTACACAGACCGCCTCTTGGACGGCAATCGTGATTTTAATATATATTTTTATTTTTAGCAGAGATAATAATATATGACCGAGTTCATTTGAAGGTATCTTATTAACTTGCGGTATTCTATAATGAACTGAAAGGGAAAAAATATGATGATTTTTTTTATATAAACGTCTATTGCAGCTTTCCCTGAGGTTTTTGCGGTGAACCGCAAATTCTTTGAGTGGAATAGTCATAGTAGTTTTTACTATATACTACATATATAACTATATATATATATATATATATATATATATATATATATATATATATATATATATATATATATATATATATATATATATATATATATATATATATATATATATATATATATATATATATATATATAAAGAATAAAGCGACGGACTTTGAAATCAAATCTAGGGAGTCGAACCAATTACGAGATGGAAACCTTGTGATGATGGAATCCGTAGCACGGTTTCCGACGATAACGGTGACAATTGTTCCTCAGAAGTTGCAAACTCGTTCGATAAATGCTATTATTTCTTCATCTGCACGCCTTCGAAGATTGCGCCATTTTATTGCTGCATCGGTAAAATCTGAAATTGTGCATCGTTTCCACTTTGAAGTTGGTAAATTTTAATCGAAAGTGCTTTCCGTATGATTTCATGTATGTATGTGTGTGTGTGAATTTATTTTCTATTTATTATAATATATTTTTTTAAAAATTTATGGTCTAAAATAAAAATATATTTTTTTAATATTATGATAAACTTGCAAATTGTACAGATTTTATCGATATTTTTACAACAATACTATATTTTTAATATAAAAAAAACACAACTAAAATTACAAAATCTCTTATGTGTAAAATATTATATATATAATAATACTTTTTTTAAAATATAGTTCTTTTATATTTATTCAATATTTTCACAATTAATATCTTCATAATAGATAATATCATAATATACAAAAAAAAATATTTTATTATATTACATTTATTTTTTTATAAATATTTCAAATATTGTGTAGAATTTCAAAAAATAAATAAAAAAAATATATTTAAAATAATATTTTAGAATATGGAAAAGTAGATATTTTTATTTGAAAGATCTATAAAAAAGTCGAAAGCTCTCATTCAGATATGCGGTTCATACTTCCATAATTGTCTCCGACGATGATATTCCTGTGTCAGGATTCGAAGCGCAAATTGACCGACGTTAATAAGAACTACCGACGATAGCGTTGTACGTGATCCTTTTGCGACGATGCCGCAATTCGATTTCATCACCGTCGGAAAATGAAACCGAGCAAAAAGCGTGACCTGGTAGCCGATCCTGACGATTGTGCCCGAGACGATAATAACAATAATAAAAAAAAGAAACGATCTAAAAAAAATAAAATAAATTAGCAAACGTCGTAAAGGCCAGATTCAGTTCGTTTTTTTTTTTGCATCGCTTTTACGACGTGTCGTCTCATTTAGTTCACCATTGGCAAGGTTTGACAAATCCTACTTAACATCTTCCAGGTGCAACGATATGTATTTTATTTTATATGCACTTGCGTCTTTAAGCCCTTCGGTTTGACAAGGATGTCTGTCCTGTCAGCATTATGACCAGATCGCCCACCAAGGGCAACCGCGTTTCTTTCGCACATAACAGCGGTTCTCAACTTGCGGTACGCGTACCCCTTGGGGCACGCGAAAGATTATTTTGGGGTACGCAAAAAAAAAATATTATGAAAGAAGATGTTAAAATTATATATATATATAATTTTCCTATAAAAATTTTCAATATTATATACTTAAAATATGCCATTTTTGATCAAAAATATACCTTTTATGGCTTTAATCTTGATTCGGCACTTTAAAAAGAAATATCCTTGTATATATAATATTATATATATATATACATATTAATTATCAATATTTAATTACTATATAAATAAAATACATAATTATATTTAATATTAATATTAAATAATAAAAAAAAATATTCTTTTATTTATTAACATTTGATAAGAAATAAAAATAAACGTTTAAATTAATACGAATATAAATATTAATACTAAATTTATAGCTTTCATATAAAATAATAAAATATTTTATATATAAAAAATATACATTGTTTATAAAATATTTACGACAATTTAATAATATATTTTTATATTAATAATAATACATTGAATTGATTAATTATCATTTTTAATAGGATTTAACCGAAGTAATATTTAATAAAAAAATCTTATTAAATTATATTCTTTTAGATTTTATTTGAAATAATATTACGTTTTATAAATCGACATATTAAATCTGAAATTAAATCAAGATTAATAATATTTTTCAATATATAATTAGCGTTGTATCGAAAAATTGCATTCATCTAAAAACAACAATTAATAATTAACAATCTAGCGAAATTCGTTTTGTGAAAACAGGAAATAGAAAATTATGATATATGCTTTGTTAATATTTATTTCTTGATTTAAATACATAAATATATGTATAATATATATTATATATATATATAATGAGAAATTGAAATTTGCATTAGAAAATGTCCGTTACCACCGTCAAACATAATTTATTTACCGTTTGACGTGTAGATTAATATATTTATTTACTATTTTATTTATTTATTATCGGGAATAAATTACCGATAGGCGTTTGTGTGACTTTTTCACTTTTGGAATGAAAGTTATTTTCTCACAGAGATTCGCTGTCGTCTTAAGTTGACTATGGCGTTAAGACGATAAGCCAATAAGCAGAACAGATCATGCTTCGGTAAATAAAAGTTATTTTCATTTCGTTTAATATGTGTGACTCTTTAGAGGAAAAAAATCGTATCAATTGAAATTTCAAAAAAAAAAATGCAAAATTTATTATTTTTCATTCGAAATGCGTATACGACGCCATTTTCAAAATGGCACCAAAACAAAACTCGTGATCTTAATTAATAGGATGTATTAAATTTAAAACAAGATATCTATATTTCAATCTAGAATATATGAATAAGAATATTTAAATATTATATTTTTGTGAAAGATAATATTTTTACACACTTTTATATAAGTTTCACTCGTCTGTTTGTCTGGATGGAATATTGTAATCGATTTTTCGAGCATTTCCGGTTGTTTGATTGAGCTGAAACTTTTCATATTTGTTCACTCTTGATGACAATCCAAAAATTAACTATCAAATTTATAATATAATTTTTCAATTTATTGCAATTAATTGTATCGCTTCTGATAATAATAGTAAATAATTTTATTTTCAAACACATGCATTGATTTCGTTTTTACACAATGTATAAAATATCGAGATTTGAAATTATATGATTTATATTATTGTTGTATATTTGTTAATTTTTTTTTTTTGGCAACATTGATGGTAATAATTTAGGAAAAAAAGACTATTTATTCTTGAAAGTGATGACAGCGAATAAACTTATTAAATACTATTTTGTTTCATTTTCATTCCTAATCTGTAATTAATTCAATAGGTATATTTTTTTTCTAAGACGTTATACCTAAATAAATAGAGCACATTTTGAGAGTAATTTTTCCAAAATACTCAAATTGAACTTTTCACATTTAAAAAGCACATTTGTGTGTGTGTGTGTGTGTGTGTGTGTGTGCATACGATGACATTTTTCGATGTATTTTAGTCGTCGTTGTGGTTTAGCGGTGTTAAAAAGCATTCCGCATGAGTTGGTTGTTGGCGTGACAGCGGGGATTCGATTCGGGGAGCTTTTGAAAGCTCACGCCGGCTGACCTGACACGCAGCCGCTACCCTAATTCTCGGTACCGTGACAAACGTCGCTTCATTCTTTACAAATAATAATATAATATATATATATATATATATATATATATATATATATATATATATATATATATATATACACCCACACATATATATATAATATAAAAAATAAAAAAAATTCTCTTCGGGTGGAAAGGGGGGTCGGGAAAAAAAAGAGGAAGTGTGACGTCCCGCGGGATCTCGTTCGTACGTGTTGTTATTTTGTTCTATTTTTTTTTTGGGGGGAATTCGTTCTATTTTTTTACTTCACGATGATCTAGATTTGTTTTTATACGTTTACGTTATTTTATATATATATATATATATTTTGAATTCGGCTGAAAAAAAAATTATATCAGAGGCGGTCAATTTTAATCGCTTGCAATGTTTACAGTGGATTTTTGTATACATCACTATATATATATATATATATATATATATATATATATATATATATATATATATATATAGAAGACAAAATTTACTTATAATAAATAGTTTAATGCATTTTGTGAATTTTCAAATGTTATAAATTTATATTATAATATGCAATGTATAAACATAATATGAATTTCTCATCCTTTCTTCACTTTATACTAGTTTTTAAGATAAAAAATAGATATTATATGTATCAAAAAAATTGACAACACCTGATATGTGTAATGAAAAATATCATATATTGAATATTTAGATTATTAATGTTCAAATATATCGATATACCTATTTACACGAAAAATTTACAAATTGAGACAACAGTATAAATAAATATAATTAAATCTTGACTTTTTATGTAAAAATTTTTGAACGTAACGTAAACTTAATATAAAAAATAAAATGTAATATTTTTTTTACAATTAATAAAAATTATAATCGTTTATTGTTTTTTTAACCTTCATTCATTTTTGTCGTATGTCTAAATCAGCGGTTCCCAACCTGCGGTACGCGTACTTCTAGGGGTTACGCAATAAAAGTTGTTATGGCGGAAGATATAAAAATTATATATACACACTAATGAAAAAATTGGGAACCGCTGATCTATATAGTTATTTTATCGTTTGTATTTAATTATATGTGTATTCTAATTTTTTAATTCTGATTGAAAAATATATATCTTAAACACTTAATACACGAACGATCCACACTCGTCGAACGCTGGAAATCATTTATTATTATTATTTTTTTTATAAAATATACATTTTAAATATGAAATAAAAAAAACGAGCATTAAGCGATGAATCAAAATTGAATTTCACGTACAAAATTCAAGAACATTTCGCATACAAAACAAGCTCTAACTATTACTCCATCGTAATTATCTATATAATAAATACAAATTTTTGTGACAATAATAAAAGCCTCCAAAAACAAATAAATAAATAAATAAAAAGTTTCAACTACCATAAAGTGTCGTACGTGCAATATAATAGGTTAATGTGTAAAGTACACGCCGGTGTAAAAGAGTACGTAGATATATTCAAAATTAGTACACGTCAACCCCCTTAACCCCCCCCCCATATATATATATATATATATATATATATATATATATATATATTTGGGGGGTGTGTTTTGCGGCGTGCGGCCTGTTGCAAACTAATTTCAGGCTCGGCTGGTCGCGTTAACCCCTAAAGGGATGGTGCGAGTTGCCATTTGCGAGACAAATCCACAGGATTACGCGACACCCCAGTGCCCACTCAATTTTATACGCACACACACACACACATATACACGTGTGCGTGTGCGTGTGGATAAATGACGTTTATCCTTATACGTTTATGTGACACCCGCGGTAGCTTTTTTATCGAAAAAGTTCGAACGTAATAATTATAATTTCAGATTTATCATTGCAAGCAATTTGATTGTTGATTAACATAAGTGTGATATAAAAAAAATGCAAAATCTGAAAATAATAAGGAATATATTTTTTTTTTGAAATAAATAAATACCATATATATCGTTATTTTACTTTTTGTCACATGCGTCTCTTTGAATAATTATTTGAGGCTGTTTATAAATATTTAATTTTGTGTTATTATATAAATATGAGAGACTACTGAGAAATGATGTCATATAATTTTAAAGAAACAAATTAAAAATGTTTAATTTTTAATATTTAAATTCAATACAAATATTTTGTAGTTTTATTTATATGTTTTCAACAAATATAATTTACGTACAAAAAATAATATCTTTTTAATTGCGTCTCCGAAAAATTTCAAATTTTGAAAAATGGCTCAGACTATCAAAAAGCTTGACCATCCCTGTTATATAATATTCAAAGAGTAAATTTTCATTTATTTAAATTATTAAATATTTTATATTTATATGCATAAATTAAAAAAATAATAATGTCTTACATTAAGTATGACAAATTAATTTGAATATTACTTTTAACCTTTAGTCTGCCAGATTTTGAAGTATATAGTTATTCGACTAGATATGTAATTTTTAAAAAGTGTTTAAAACCACAATAAAATAAGAAAATTATTTAAAATATATTTTAGAAACTAAGAAGTTTATATATATATATATATATATATATATATATATATATATATTTAATAAATATGAAAATTACGTTTATTTCATAATCAAAATTTGAAAAAAAAATACATAAATATAAAATGTCCATACATGCAATTAGCGGCATTTTAAGTGCGAATATTAAAAGAAATAACAAATGTCGCGTGCCAAATTGTGTTGCCAATTGGAATCGCATCTGTCGTCAGAAAGGTCCCCTGCAGAGCGCCATCGCAAGCGGCTACGCCCCCCTATCGAAGGACCCCATTTTCCTCACAGAATAATATAACAGACAAGGGATAGGAAAATGTAATCACTTGTGCAACCTTAATTCAAATCGATTATAAAAAAAATAAATTTACAAATTCGTAATGAAATATTATATATATAACACTGTGATCAAAAAGTAAGGTGAATTTGTTTATAAAATATAAATTCTTTATTTATTCTTCCAAATCAATTTCATCCTCTTCAAAGTAATACCCGTTCGATATAACGCATTTTTGCCAAAGCTTTTTCCAGTCCTTGAAACAGTCGGAATAGTCTTTTTCCTGCATAGTCTTCAAGACCTTTTTCGATTCGGTTTTTATTTCCTAAAACGTATCAAAACGGCATCCCAGCATTGGCCTTTTGAGTTTGCTGAATAGCCAGAAGTCGTTCGGAGTCAAATCAGGCGAATACGGCGGTTGCAGAACGATATGAGTTGAGTTTTTGGCATTATGACATGGTGCATTATCGTGATGAAGGAACCAAGGCAAACAGACACTTGGCAAATGTTATAGACAGTCCTAACAACCTAGGAAAAAAAATATAATTTACCTGTCTCCCTAATGCACGGGAATTTAAAATAACAATTTCACCCTACTTTTTGATCACAGCAGTATCATTTAGAGTTATATATTTATATCATTTATATAAAAAAATACGTTATAGTTACAAATTACCGTGAAAGACTTCGTCGCGGGGCAAATATTGTATTAAAAAAATTGACCACCACCGAGTTGTGCTCTTCGTTCGTGCGTAAATATTCAAATTTTGTTTTGGGGTCTCAAAATACCCCCCGTCGAGTGGCTTTCATCGTTGTCCGACGAACGCATTTAATACACAAAACGTCTAAAAAAATGTATATATATATATATATGTCTAGTCATAATCGACGCCACACAATGTGAGGTCTTCATCGATTTAAAGCGTTGACAAAAAAAGTAAAAAACAGATATAAATAAATATAAAATATCTATTTATATACAATGTAAATATAAAGCGGAAAATTAAAATCGTTGCAAATATAGTATATGACAAAAAAATATAAATTTATAAATATTTAAATTTTAATTGATATTGATATTGTTATTAATAAATTATAAAACATAGATATATATTTTTTAATAAATATTAAAAAAATAATAATTACTTGAATTTATTATGTTTACAGTTTTGATTTATTTTCTTATATTTAATACATAACTTGACTAGAATCGATAAAAAGAAAAATAAACTTTTACATGAAAATTAATAAATGACTTCAATGAATATTGGATAACTATTTCCAGTGGATATAATATCGAAATAAGAACAAATAAGAAAGAAAGAAAACGTCTTCTATTATTAGAGGATAAAACAAACTCAAAAAAAAAAAAAAAAAATCACAAAATTAAAATTAGAAAAAGAAAATTATGAAATCGCATTAAACTGTTACAGGACAAAATCTAATCAACGTTCACACATTAATCTAAACGTCTTTCAAAGTGAAAGGATCGATGAGCTTTTTCAATTTTCTTTTTGTTTTTCTTTCACGTTTCACATATTTTTTTTATCTCATATATATATATATATGTATGTATAATTTTCTTTTATTTTGGTCGCATATAAAGCTCGAGGCATAGATGTGCTCTTGATTCGGCTACCGATTCGAAGCGTTCGCCCCGAGGAAAGGGAGCACAAAATTGCTACCGAAACGCGAGCCGCACACAATGAACCATAAGAGAAGAAAGAAGAATAAAAAAAAAAGAAAAGAAATATATATATATATATAAAAGAGAAAGAAAAAATAATAATAATACGCGCGGTACGTAAGTGAGCACACATGTGCGTATACATGTGTCCATTACACGTCTAGGAGAAGTCTCGTAATTTATTTTCTTTGTGGCCGGCGGCCGCCGAGTATGGTGATGAGTTGCGGTGACGATAAATTCACGCGGATAAATTCGGGACGATATATTTGACGCGTCTAAATGTCGTTTGTCGAATGTTGTTAGACGTTTTTACAATAATTTAACGCTTCGATTTTTCATAATAAACAGATAATTTTAATTATAGAAGCATAATTGTAATTATGTAATATAAATATGAAATATATTTAATTTTTAACTTATATATTGTAATTTGACAACCTGATGTGGCTATCACGGGTTACCAAGAAAGGAAGCGAGTTAAATTTGTCATATTGAGAAATAATACAATTTAGAGAACAGGAAATTTATTACAAATTTTACAACCTTTCATTTTTTATTTCACAAATTAGTACGGAAGAGGATTATAAGTACAAGGAGTTCTTCTTTAGACTAAGTCTTCCTCTCCTGACTCTCCTGTATGAGTTCCTCTGACTGCCTGTCTTGCTGTCTTGAAAAGACTGCTGTATCTCTCGAAGGACTTCTGCTTGCCAGAGGATTGCCATGTTTCTCGAAGGACTGCCGCCTTCACTCATGGTTCTGCCTTTTTTCTGTGATTTATGTTTTTGTTAAATATTCTATCTACTTTTTTTTTCATTTTTATCAATATATTTATTAGTCATAAAAAATCATTATATATACATATGTATATATAATGATACATATGTATATAAATTAATAATGCTTTTATATTAATATGAATATTTTTATCAAAATTTTTAAAAACCATATAATATATTATTTATAGTTAAAAATTATATTATTCTGTTTTATATCAACTAAATGCAAATTTTTCGGTCGATTATAATACTCTTCTTGATATAACTAAAATATAATTATGTTTTCCTCTCGTTTATACAATTCAAAAACGTCCATATGAAAAAAAATATAGTTTAATATAAATACCAGTTTCAAAATGAGAAATTTTAATTGGACGTTTGGTGTTTTATCGACATATATATTATTATATTCGTTGACAACGTGTCAAATATGAATGGACGGCAAAGCTTCGCATTGCCGTTTTGCGGCTCAAATTAAACTTTAGATTAATGAGTTTCGCTGCGATGCATTTTAATGGAAACGATTCATTGTGCGAAATTCGATTTTGGTATAAAAAAAAGAAAGAAAAAAACTCATACGCATATTTTAAAATGCTGTTTTCCTTTAATATAATAATTCCGAGTGTTCCTAGGTAAAAAAAAAAAAGCGACATCATGGTCACAGCATTCCTAGAATCGAAGTACGGAGGCATCTCAGATGGATTCATAATTCAGCGTGTAATGACTGGCGGATAAATTGATTGAGTATCTCTATACTTTTTAATGTATTTTCATACGTATCTCATGAATCTGCTCCATCATCATCATATTTGGTCGCTGTCAAAATTACGATGATGTTTTATTTTCCCACAAGACGACGAAAAGAAACGCTACTCCTCTTGAAGATTGCACGACGACACGTGTACACCAAAGAAGCCACCGTATTTTCAATTATTATATTCTTTTCATAGTAATAATAATTACAATAATAAACATGGCTAGTCATGTAGCTATATTATTTATATATATATATCTGTGATAAAAAAGTACGGCGAAATTGTCATTTAAAACTCCTGGGCATTAGGAAGGCAGGTAAATTGTAATTTATTTTTTCTAAGTTGTTAGGACTGTCTATTACATTTGCCAAGCATTTGTTTGTCAAAAGGTTTAATTATCTCTGAGTTACACGTGTTTTTACAACTCTTAGTTCCTTCATATCGATAATGCACCATATCATACATACTACATTGGTTTTTTACGAGTTTCTTGACAAAAATTCGACGTATATCGTTTCGCAACCATCGTATTCGCCTGATTTGACTCCGTGAGACTTCTGTCTATTCGACAAACTCAAAAGGTCAATGCTGGGACGCCGTTTTGACACAATTGAGAAGATAAAAACCAAATCGAAAAAGACTTTTCCGACTGTTTTGAATACTAGAAAAAGTGTTGGCAAAAGTGCGTTTTATTGGACGAGAATTACTTATAGGGATGAAATTGATTTGCAAGAATAAATAAAGAATTTACATTTTATAAACAAATTCACCTTACTTTTTAATTACTGTGTTATGATTGCACACATATTTTATATCTATTATATTAAAAATTGAGCAAAAAATATATACTTTAAATAAAATAAATTATTATTATCATAACAAAAATGAAATTCATTACGATAATGCGGAATCAAACGTCATCATTTCGAATTACTACATATCAATGATTATTTGTTATATATAGATCATTTGATATTTAAAATAGTTCTTTAGATTTAATTTATTCGATCGCACAACTATTTTAATAAATCAATATCATACACGATATTAATTTAAATTTTGCACACAACAATATATACATATTTCATTATATGAACTTTCGCATTTTCGAATTAATATATTCAAGAAAATTGCACTCACTCGAATGAGGAAACGGGACTGTTGCAATTTTCTTAAAGTGTTAAATGTTCAATTAGGATAATTATTTAGCTTATACGAAGTTCGTTGAATATTCATAGAGGATATCGTAAATTTTAACTAGTGATTTTGCGCTTCATCTATCGACACGATCGTCTATTCATCGATCATGTATATTACTTTTATACAGTATATATATATATATATTATAAATGCGTATTTTGATCGGTCGTAAATCTTTTGATGGTGAGGGATGGACGTTATACCCTTAGGCATTATAATGAAGGGGTTGATGGAGGACAAACTTTGCAAAAATTATGCAAATATCAAAATACACCGATCGATAAACCAGTAGTTCATAATGACCACTTGTCATACCGTGTGGCATCACTTTATCACCGGACCGAACTGAGATTGATTACCGGTTAATAATTTTCGGAATATATTAAAAATGTTTCCTGAATATCTAATTTGATATTTGTAAGATAACTAGTTTAAAGTACAAAAAAAAAAAGAAAACAACGATATTTTTTTAAACGCTTACAGAACGACCGATTTTTAACTACGATTTAAAATGAATTGATATTTACATTTTTAACGGTGTACCGGTTAAAATAAAAACGTTGAATAATTTTTAAATATGAAAAAAAAATGTTTTATAACGAGAGGAAAGAATAATAATAAAAATAAAAAAAAGTTTTCAGTAAAATTATGACGTGTTTTTTTTTTGTATCGAAAATTTCATACAATTTTGTATGAAAAATTGTATAATACTAATTTAATTAGATTGAATTTGCGTGCAAAAATAATATTTAAATGTCAAAATTAATCCTGTTTTTGTTTGAATATTATGTCAAATTAAAATTTGATATTCCTGTTCATCAATAATATATAATGAAACAATCTGTATATTTTTTTTAAATAAATATGTTCTGAAAATCCTGGAAATAGTAGTAAGGGATTATTGAATATTAATCTAAATGCAAAATGACTACTACATATTGAAATACAAAATCAATACTCAAAATAAGAAAAACGATTGAAAAATAAAATTTAATAGCATCCTTTATTAATCACTTTAGCATTAACCCGAGCCCTGCTCGTAGGTTTCAACTTGTTTGTAGTTGGTAATGAAACATAAACGATCCACACTCGTTGAACGCTTTTTTTTATTTTTATATAAAATGTACATTTAAAATATAAAATAAAGAACTTAGTGTTAATAATTACATTTTTGTGGAAAAATCCCGAGCATTAAATGGTTAATCATTTTTATTTATTTTTTCAATGTTTTTATTAGAATATATATATATATATATATATATATATATATATATATATATATATATATATATATATATATATATATATATATATATATATATATATATATATATATTAATTATAGTAAATCTGTAAACGTGAACCTTCCGTGTCTCGAGGCAATGCCTCATCTCCATTACTGTAATAACATGTTGTGTGCCGAGGTCTGTTAATGGCGTCACCCTTACCCAATTTCCTGCACTTCCTGCACTTTCCTGCATACGAGGGTTGCCGTTTCATACAAATTACACGGTGGCCACGTGCTGCATCAACGTGTCATCTTCAGCACGTAACCAACCGTGTCCAGTACACGAAAACTCTACTTAATTTACCTGAGATATATATATATATATATATATATATATATATATATATATATATATATATATGTATATATATATATATATGTATATATATATATATATATTTATTTTCACCCTCTCAATGCCGGGGTAAACCGATTCGTCGTCGGTTTAAAAACGAGATCGATTACGTAAAGCGTGCAAAGTAAGTTCGCTGAAAATTTTCGATAATGTCTTTTAGCGTTTATAATTACTTATTTTGCATTAATTGTTTTAATATTTTTTTAAAAAAACAAATTATTATATATATTTTTTTATAATCCATTATGATCTGAAAAATAAATTATCTACTAGATTATAATGTGACAATGTATTAGCGATGACCATAATTTGATTATTGGGATTAAAAAATATATTGGCGAAACTTGATTATATTTTCCTATTTTTTAAAAGTTGACTTTGTTTTTTAGATTATCCTGTATATCTGTATATATATATATATATATATATATATATATATATATATATATATATCGCGTTCATGCATATTCGATGAGACGATACGAGAACTGCGTGCGAACAAATTCGATAATAACGTTCAAAATGAGAGTGAAGTGCTTCGATTTTCATATTCTTTTGACCCGCAATTTTATTTTTTATTTTATCCATATAAAACGAGACCTTCGAAACCTTCCGCTTACATTTTACATATGCAAATTTTGATAAATCACATTTACGACTGTTAAATCCTGATTTAATGCGACTAAATTATAATAGCGGTTTTCTTTTATAGTATGCATCAAAACGGCACAATTTTTATTAAATTTCCGCACTTTAACAGTAACACATATATAACACTCTGATCAAAAAGTAAGGTGAATTTGTTTTTGAAAATATAAATTCTTTATTTATTCTTCCAAGACCTTCTTCGAAGACCTTCTTCGATTCGGTTTTTATTTTCTCAATTGACCTTTTGAGTGTGTCGAATAGCCAGAAGTCGCACGGAGCCAAATCGGGCAAATACGGTGGTTGCAGAACGATATGAATCGAGTTTTTGGCATTATGTCCTAAGGAAAAAAAAATACAATTTACCTGCCTTCCTAAATGTCTGGGAGTTTTAAATGACAATTTCACCTTATTTTTTGATCACAATAGTATACATAAATCGTCGTAACTCCGGGTAACTTGTAACTAGTTATTACCTTTTTTTTAGTATATCACAAAATATCGACTTAATATATGCGTGTAGACGCTTTTTAAACGTCTTTTAATACGACATTATATTATTTGAATAATTGACGTTAAACGGCACCGTTTTGCATAATGCTTTTTTCCCCTTGGCGATGATACGAGTCGTTCGTCTAAAGAAAAGCGGTTTTAAAGCGCGTCGTAATTGTTTTATTATACGCTCGTTTTTTTTTATATTATATATATTATTATTATTATTTTGTATCGATTATAAATAAGGGATTCGAACCGAGTCGTAATTTTCCACTGTTACACGTCGTTTTCGTATACGAAATGTATCGAAAAGCTCTCTCTCGTTCGATTTTCGTAGCTTCGAGCTTAAAAGCTACCGTATGAGATTTTTTTCGATGTATCCGATAACGGATCGAATTATCGTTAATAAATTGTTATCGGATATTTTACCAATGTTACGTCACGTGTTTTATATGTCGGTGTCTCGTTTTACGTCATATTTTAAAAATGTTAGGCGTTAAAAATGCTTTCATCTCAAATCATTTACGTTTAATACTAAAAATATAATATTTTTACAATAATTATTTTTAATTGAAAATGTAAATTATAAAAACTCTTAAAATCAAACCTCAATTTTTCTTCATAAATAAATATTTAAAATGGGTTAAATAGTTATTATTATTTTATTTATTACATACTGAAAAGTAATCATTTTAAATAGAAATAGTAAATTGAATTAGATCAGAGCTCAAAGCCAAAAATAATAAAAATGAAGAAACATTTTATATTAACATATAATATAATATCAATTTTTAACATTAAAAATACATAAATTTTGAAAATTGGCAGGATTCAAAAACATATTGATATTTTAAAAATAGCAATATTTTTATAATATAGTATTGAAATATTTTTAAAATTCATATTTATTTTATTTATTAATATTTTTATATATTATTATTTTGTTAAGAATAGATTTAAAAATTAAATGTAACAAAATTACAAAAAATACTATAATTTATCAGTTTTTATATAGAAAGAAGTGTTGAAATAGATGTTGGGAAGAAAAATATCAAAAATTATCTAATTATACTTAAACAATATATATATTAAATTATAATCTAAATAAAAAAATATATTCATATACAAATTTATACAAAAATATAATAGCTCTACTATAAATAAACACTTAATACGAATTTTTTAGCGTAGACTTGAAAAAAATAATTGATGCGAATTACTTACAAAAAAAATATACATTTTTTAAGAATATTTGTGTCATAAATAATTTATGTATTTAAAAAAAAATCGGTCACATGTTAAAACATTACAAGCGCCACACATTGACCGTATACTTTTTTTACATACCTGTATATGAAACTCGCCTAAGCATTTCTTTGTATATATTATATATAAAGCTTCATAATAATTGCGGTCAAATTTTATTTTTCGATAAAGCGTTAAATCTTTAAATGATATATATACACACACTTATATATAAAATATAATAAAATCGAGCGTGAAATTTTTGCCCCCTCATTTTTTTAATTTTTTTTTATATTAAAAATTACAAAATTATATTTACGCCAAAAATTTTCAAAACACTTCTGATGTATATTATTATTATTATTATTATTTGATTTAATTCATGTTATAAAAGACGAAAATTTATGTAAATTTACAGCGATTATTCAATTATTTACACATAATTTTATATGTGTTATATATTTTGTATATGTCGCAGGCAATTTTCATTATTTATTATTAAACAAATATATTTTTTTTTATTCATAATAAAAATTGTCTAATTTTTATATGAAATCATTTAATGAATAAAATATAAAAAAAAATAATTATGATATACAAATATAAACACTTTTCTTGTAACATAAATATTTTTGCAAATCGTTTTCAGATATTTGAATTCAAAAAAACGCATTCAATTTTAATGAAAATATTTTGTACTATTTTTGCGGTCACCATTTCACCGAATCGCACGCTTGCATAATTATCATATATAAATTATACAAGAGGAAATATAATAAAAACACGTTTTCACGGAAAAACCGGACAATTTTCATACGTATTTATTACTATTATTATTGAAATCGATTAAATGTAATGCATAAAAAAAAATGTTCGGATAACGGTTAACGACTCGACGCCGGGACTCTTTGGGTTCGAACCCTATTGTTTTTTCGTTCCCGATATAATTTGAACAATTTAATAGGAAATTGCCCGTACGTGGTAACAGACATCCTCTCCTATATATTCGATATACTAATACCAGATGCCATAATTTCGATATATATATATATATATATATATACTACTTTTTTATAATAAATATTTTTTTTCAGCTTCTCATACACACAGTGACGGGAAGTCGTAAGCAATTATGATTCCGTTTTTCGATAAGCGTTCAAAAAAACGCACACACACACACACACCAACATATTGAATTTAATAATATAATATAATTTCTATTTTATTTTGTTTTTTTATTTTTTTTTTAGTTGTTGTTGTTCTTCACGCAACCGGTATACAGTTATTATAATTTTTTATCGCGTATTCGGCCAACTTCAAAACGAAAATTTGATGGAAAAAATGAAATATATATATATATATATATATATATATATATATATATATATATACTATATAAATTGTAATAAAATTATTCTGCTAATTTTAACCCTTGTCAAAATAATTAAACACTCTTATGGTGGTTTCATATTGTCTTCCGTACAAATTTTACTATAATACTATAAAGATACCTATATATTTTTATATTATATATAATTTTATTTATCATGAGTCAAATTGTAATACAATATAAAAAATAAAATCATACATTAAATTAATTAATATAATATTTTTCATAAAAAAAACTGATTACTACAATATTATTGTATGTTGGAAAAATGCCATATTAATAAAATTATTCCTTACTGAATAGTAATAGAATTTTATATCAAAAAATTTAACTATACATAGAAAAATATGACATGTGAACAAAGCACGCTAACCAAGAGTCTCGCCATTATTATTTTTATTATATAGCCATTTTTTTTTAGGGTAGTTTTTCGTGATATTTTCCGGTCGTGATATATGTATGTATGTATGTAATTCGAGTCGAAATCGATGCACACGGGTCGTTATCGACCCCATTATAAATTGCGGCTGCGGCAGAACCGATGATGCTGGAAGATCAGTAAGTGATAGCCGCCGCTCGTGGGTCAGATATGCTTTTGCAGACCACAAAAACGTGTTCGCAGCCGAGTAATTTCGGTGGTCGGATCCAAATTACACTTAATATCGTTGGCTATTACTATGGGAAATGCCTTCGAAGGTTTACCATCCGATATCGACGTCGTAGTCGATGATCGATCCCATCTACGACGGTCAAATGTCTCGTCTATCGATCCAAAAACATCTGTGTTATCATATAAATTTATCGATAAATGTACCGTTGTATGTATTATTATTCGTCATGTTGCATTAGTAGTGACAATTATATCGTAAAAACGATATAATTAATTGGACAATTATTTTGTAAATCTATTGATTAATTCTTGCATTGTCATCGAAAGTGAACAAGTATGCAAAATTTCAGCTCAATCGGACATCAAAAAGTGATTGAAAAATCGATTACAAAATTCCACCAAGATAAACAGACGCGTGAAATTTATATAAAGTGTGTAAAAATATATTATAATATCGATTTATAGAATGATATCATATTTCCAATCATATAATAAAATTATATTCAATCAAAAAAAAAAAATGCTTTAAAAATATCTAAATCAAAAAACTTTCTTTTACAACTCATCTAACCATATATTAATAATAAATTGAACAAAATTTGCAATTGCGCAATTTTATCGAAAAAATTTCCGCATACTTTCGACGTTCGAAAATGAGCGCAAATTTCGCGCAAATTTTTACTATCGACGTCGACTTTCGATGTTTTTAGTTTTGTTTTGTTCTACTACGTGTGCGCATTTTTTGTGATGTTGTTGTTGCTGTTGTACACCCATTTTTATTACGTGTATATTTTTTATTTATATACATTTTTTTTTTTGGTTTTTGCGGTTGAATTGTTTCAGCTATCGTTACAAATTGCGGGGCAAGGCCGCTAAGTGGCTCCACGATGCCTCACCGTTTACGAAATTATAATAATTTCACCTTTTGTCGATACCAATAATACGTAGTAGAAATATACATATATATATATATATATATACGGTAAAATCAACCCGTGTATCTAAAAAATAAAATAAAATAAAAAAAAACATTTTACAGTCATTTTCAAAATCGTCGAACACCGTGTGTACAGTCGATTTCAAAAATTGTGAACATCCTGTATATATTATTATTATTATTCCCTTTTCAAATGTTTACATTATTTAATCTCACATGTAAAATATGTATATTTTATTCAATGATAAAATTTATTTAATTTTTTCACTATATTTATGAAAATCTATATTATTTTGAATTGCTTAGATAATGTATGAATAAAGCAGATTTTGTTGAAATATTTTTTTTTTTTTTATTATAAACCGATATATGTATTAAGTAATTTGATACAATGTCGACATTTGAACTTTGATAGTAACATTTGTATGTTTTTTTTTGAAGTTGAATTCGTTTCGAAATTTTTATACAATGGTATTTTGACTTTCAAATTTAATTCATTTCAATCTAAAACTCGTTAATTTTTTTATATTTTTATATATTATTATATATTGTATTCAAATGAAAAAATATGATTTTTTTTTAATTTTTATCTAATTTCAGATTTTCAATATTTTTTTTTTTTGAAAAAAAAAATATTTTGTTGAATCAAATATTTTAAATTTGATCGCATCTTTTCGGAACAGGGTGTAGTATCGATCGGTAAATCGTGTATCGATGTCCGCCGTATCGGCCATTTGGTAAATTGTGAGCGATTAGACGACGATTAAATAATCGCCGGGGTTTTGGACCCTTCACCCGATCACAAATTATGGTCGTTTAACCTCCTTCGTCCTCTTTCCCCACCCCCCTCGTGCAGTCTTCAAGACCCAAAAACTGGAGCCTCAGAGACCCTCGACCCGAAAAAACTACCCCGATTCAACGGTCTAATCGCTCATAATGCACCGATATTCATCGTTGTTTTTTTCTGAATCGTCTTCACGATTCATTATTATTATATATTTTTTATATTAATTATTTCAATTATATTATTATAATTATATTTTTAATACATAAAACATTCTATATACTTCTGTGATCGAAAAGTAAGGTGAAATTGCAATTTAAAACTCTCCGGCATTAGGAAGGCAGGTAAATTGCATTTTTTTTCCTAGGTTAGTAGGACTGTCTATTACATTTTTTAAACATCTGTTCGTCAAAACGTTTAATTATCTCCGAGTTACATGTGTTTTTACATCACTTGGTTCCTTCATCACGATAATGCACCATGACATAATGCCAAAAACTCAACTCATATCGTTCTGCAACCGCCGTATTCGCCTGATTTGACTCCGAACGACTTCTGGCTATTCTGCAAACTTAAAAAGCCAATGCTGAGACGCCATTTTGATACGTTTTAGAAAATAAAAACCGAGTCGAAAAAGGTCTTGAAGGCTGTACAGGAAAAAGACTATTCCGACTGTTTCGAGGACTGGAAAAAATGTTGGTAAAAGTGCGTTTTATCTGACGGCGATTACTTTGAAGGTGATGAAATTGATTTGAAAGAATAAATAAAGAATTTACATTTTATAAACAAATTCACCTTACTTTTTGATCACATTGTTATATTTGTTAAAATTTTCCAATTATATATTTTTTATAATCTATATATATATATATATATTAATGCATAAAAAAATAGCATTAATTAACAATAATTCCATATAAAACGAATATTTTATTTCAAGATTAGAATTCATAAAAACAAAAACCGATACTTTAACTATAATTAATTATGATGAAAATTTTACGATGTGAATTTCGCATTATTCATAACATATATATATATATATATATATATATATATATATATATATATATATATATATTAAAACGTCACATTTTTATGAACAAAAAAAAGAAAAAAAATCGGAAAAATTTATAACCTCATACAAAATGATTTTTCCTATTTCTCGCTTTTATGAAATAGGCGGTAATAAAATTTATTTAACGCTCAACACGAATATAAATAAATATATACAAACAAAACCGTCATATAGGATATTGAATTAGAATTTTATATGTAATAAAATGTAATTCATCATGAAAATAATATGCATACATGACATGATGTACGATTTTTCGAGAAAATTGTATTACACTTTATGATCTACTTGAAATTCTCTTAGGCTATCTAATACGACTTTATTTTATGAAATATAATAACTTTTCGTACAGAATATTAATTAAGTAATTTTTATTCACTACCTATGTTTATATATTGAATATAATACACATCAGTGGCGTAGAATTTTGACATATTACCACATTTTTTGATATAATTATAATTGAAATATATAAAATTAATTAATTTTGGAATATTATTTTTATAACTTTTTAATTATTAAATATTAAATAAATAATGTACAAGTAACAGATTAATAATATTTTGATAAATATGAAACAAATGTAAATGTATTGATAAAGATTATCTAATATATATATATATATATATATATATATATATATATATATATATATATATATATATATATATAAGAGATCAAAATTACAACATGAAGTCGAAAAATGATGCGAAATAACATATAGACTTTATGTGGTAGACGTTAAAAATATATTCGCAGATATAAGTTAATTAATTACCTTTAAAAAATAAAAAAAAATATTTTTTTGTTTAAAAAAATATTTATTTAAAAAAAAATGTTAAATTAGTCTAAAAAAAAATATTCGATATAAATAAATAAAAAAAAAAAACATTGTATTGACCTCAGAAAATTTTCGAACATTATTATCGCACGCCACTGACAAACACACATTTTTACTACATTAACCAAAATTACAATATATATTATGGTTCGTAAAGCGCGCGGATGCGTTTTTCTTATTAAATGATGCGAAAACTATATTCAAAAAAAAATAATCCAAAATTAAATTAAAAATATTCTCCTCCCCTTTCCCCCCGTTCGATAATTTCGTTAAATTCTACTGTTAATTTATTTTTTATTTTTTTTTTGTAACAAATAAATTGAGTTGAACTGCTGTGACAGCTGTCAATTTTAATGACACGCTACATAAAACGCTAATTTTTCAAAATTGATATGTTACATTTTTATTAGCGATTTATTTAATAATTATAAAATGTAATTGTATCGTATGACACCGTAAAAAAAGTCTTAATCTGCACGCGATAATTTATCGTAACAAATACATATATTATATATGGTTTATATATATATATATATATTGTATATCAATAATAATATAATATAAAACTCGTTACGCGATACAACTTAATTATGTGTCATTATGTTTATATTGTTAAAGTCTTTTTGCAAATAGATTTTTTTTCAATTTATAAATTACTGCTTAAAATATAATATAATATAAGGGGAGACAAAATATATTAAAAAAAAAAACAGAACTTCTTTCCGCGATTATTTATCACGTAAAGGGTAATAATAAATATGTTAATTAAAATGAACACCTTGTTCGACGCGAATATAAAATATAATTTATCGATAATATTTTTTTGGTAATAATCAATTTTAAAAAATAGTCATAATAATTGCGTATAATTTTTAGTAATATGACGTCAAAGTCTATATAATAGTATGAATATCTATATTTGAGATTAATGAATATGTACTTCAAATCAATATAAAGTGTAAATATTATTAATAATTATGATATATATATATATATATATATATATATATATATATATATATATCGTTATTATTATTAATAAAATATAGTGTGTGTATGTTTGTGTGTGTGTGTGGCAAAAGGAAGACAATCGAGCGAGTGTTGTTTGTTGTCCATTGTGTTTTGAGGTCTGATCAAGTATGGAACCATGAGATATATCCAGGAATATGACTCCACCTCTGTAATTATAGTCCACCGAGCAACTGGGCTGTACTTCGTAAAGTTCTTTTGGTAGGTAGGCAGGCATTTCAAATTACCTACCAAGGTAGTTAGTGGAAACGTTTCGGTTGGAAGCTCGCTTTTGCCTCACAAAGACTACGTGCCATCATCATCAGATCGAGACCGATATATGTATATATAATAATACTAAGTCTGGTCTTACAAATCTTCGTATCGATTATTATATCATATTCTAAAATCGTTCCTTATTTCATCTAGTATAAGTTAAGATCGTATATAGTATTGTCCTTTTTGGTCTGACGCACGATTAATACGACATATCGAGTATATATTTTTAATATTTGATAAATTAATTAAAGTTATTTTGGAATGATTAAAGAAAAAATATTCAATATGATTCATGATATGTGACGAAAAACATCACATATCATGGAACGTTAAAAAACAAAACAGTAAAATTATATAATAGACCAATTTAAAAATGTTTTATAATAGTAAATAAGAAAGAATACGATATGAAGGAGTTTGAAAAAAATGTTCAATAGCGTCCAACGTGCGTAGATCGTTCATGTATCATATAAAATACAAGTTGAAATCTGCGAGCAACGCTCGGGTTGGTGCGATTTGCACCAACCCGATCCCTGCTCGCAGGTTTCAACTATTATTTATTTTTATTTTTATATAAAATGTACATTTGAAATATAAAATAACGAACCTAATGTATATAGTTATATTTTTATAAAAAAAATCGTTTAAAAAATAGTTTAATTTATATACCAAATATAATATATATATATAAAAATATATTTTATATTTTTTAAAATATTTAAAATATATAGTTTCGATACGAACACATCGATATAACGGGCGGGTGGTGAATGTCACGGGTGTCGTCCGCGAAACGAAAACGTTGCAAGCCACTGGTGATGTTGTTGTTTTTTTTTAACTATTTTTTTTTATTTTTTTTATTTTTTTGATCGTCGAGCCGCGAAAAATAATCTGAAAATACGTACGTTTTTCTCGTCTCGGTCTGGGAGGGACTCGAACCCTGACTACCACATGCCTGTGCGACCTCACATCTCCCAACCCACCGAGCCATGAGTTATGAGAGGCCCGTCCTGCCTACGGACACGCCCCGAAACATTCATGAGAATGAACCGAGGGACCCGAAAAAAAGACGCGCACACACACACAAAAAAAAAAGAAATTACAAGTATATAACATCCAAAAAATACGTACGTTTATTTCGTGCTTATATATATATATATATATATATATATATATATATATATATATATATATATATATATATATATATATATTAAAAAAAATCTGTGAGAACCCATAGAGTGTATATATAACGATCTTGATTTCGAAAAATGTGTTCATAGTTTAATTTTGATTCAATTAACCACTTAATGCTTCAAAACGAGCGCTGCTCGCGCGCGCCACTCGTGCCCGATTGCACTAACCCGAGCCACTCTCGTAGGTTTTAACTTGTTTGTAGTTGATAATGATACATGAACGATCTGTGCTCGTCGAACGTTGAATGTCTTTTTTTTTTAAATAAAATATACATTTAAAATATATTGTAAAATAAAGTGCCAAATGTTTAAAGTTACATTTTTGTGAAAAAAAAATCGAGCATTAAGTGGATAAAATCTGAATCTACGAAATCTTATATAAATGTATTAATATATTGTAAGATCTATATCTGTTGTGTTCTATAAAATACAATATAAATATAAATAAATGTAGAAATTATATATGTATGAAAATGTGTGTATGTGTTTGTTGGAATGAGCGCGTTTTGAATTTTTAATTTTTCACTTGATTGCGCGTTTCTTAGGGGAAACGCGCTTTATCGACCACCATACTGAAAAATGATTCTCAAATATTGCATACATGAATTTTATTAATGATTGAAATAATATTCGTAAAATAAACTTCATCCATTTTTTTTCATACATTAAAAATACGATATTTTCTATGAATATTCTTGATGAATATTTTTAAATTAATATAGAAAAAATATATGTCTTAAAAACAGCATTTTGATTAATTACATGTTATCGAATGCATTATAAAAATGATATTTTTTTTTAAATTCAGTTCACGAAAAATTAATTATACATATTTTATTTGGTTACACGAATCGATGAACCGATCCGATAACAAATCTAAATCTTCATAAAATAATTTTAATACATTCAAAGATACTAACTAATTTCAAATTAAAACTAATATTTTTGTTAAAAAAAATATATATATTTAATATACTATACAAAAATTATAATAATTTACATAGTTTTTTTTTTGTTATCAATATCTACCTGATATTTAAGGATTTTCGAAGATTTCACGGTGAAATTAACCAACGTTTGACGAGCAAGCGATTCTCATAGTCTTACGACTATTAAATATTACCTTTAGCGAATGATTTATAGTTGCCTTAAAGACTTATCTACGTGTTTGCGCACACACACACACAACACGCACATAATATATACATATATATATATATATATATATATATATATATATATATATATATATATAAAGACAACAAAAAAAAACTTGTTTTTACTACTGTCAAAATATATTCTCATGTATAATTAACCTTCTTCATTTTTATGGAAGCCTGATGAGGCTCCGCGACCCAGAGGCTTCATCACGCTTAATGGGCGAGCAAGTATTAATAATCGTGGATTACACGGTAGAGAAACTGTAAACCTATAACTTATGGCGTTCAATTATAATAAAAATCGAATGTTAAAATAATAAAAAAAATCATATATATATATGCGTGTGTGTGTGTGTGTGCATTATATATTTATATATTTATGTCGTGTCGTGTTTTTCGTAATGGAAAAGAAAAATATCGTTACGCCTCTAATCAATGTTTACAAGTAGTTGGCCATTTTTAATTTTTCTTATTTCGAAAGTAAAAATGTGATGTATTTTTCATGTTGTGAAAATAAAAATAATATTAGTGCATGTTGTTTAATGTACTAAAGGTTTATCGTATTCATATATGATTTAAATTCATTATAAAATATGATAAAAATATTTTGATATAAAAAAATCAACGATAAAATATATTATTTTAATCCTAATGATCAACTTTCTAATTGCTGTTAATTTACAGATTATCAATTAGATTCTCTATCTGAAATATGTATTTATATAATTCACTATAATTTATGGTTGAAAAATGTTTTTTTTGTTTTTAGACGAATCCACATTTGAAGTGCTTTATTACAGTTTTCAAATTTGATGATGGTGTTTTCGACTGCTACCGGTGTTTATTGGACGAGGGGCTGAAGATCAGCCCCCGCCTCGGGTCAAGTGCTTCTTCAACGCCTTCACCACCGTTGCCACCATCAGATCGACGACGGAAAATGAAGACGAAGACTACCCACCTTCGACGATTGCTCGATTTCTTCCACTTCGTCGTTATCGTATACGAATAAATCGCAGATCGACAACCGTTTTCTGCAAAATTCTCATATTCAATAAAGACAACAGAACGTCGATATTTTTATTTATTGATTAAAAATATTATTTCATAACTAAAAATTGAAAATATAAAATAAATTATATAATTGATATTTATATAATTCAGATTTAGATTAGTAAAAGGCCTCCATTTTGATTCTTGTATTGAATTATAAATTTTAGCTGTTTTGAATTGATAGTATGAAATGTATATTTACATATATATATATTTAAAAAAGTTTGACCATCCCGATTAGGCCCCGAGCAGAGACCAGTATCTAATTATTGGCAGGCCAGAACCGTGTATATAATTGCAGGTGGGCAGTAGAGGCCTCGGGCTGCAAACCAATGAACCCGAACAACGTATCATTACGCCCCTTTGCCGCCAAAACTCATTCGTGTCCGTTCATACTGCACACCGTCGGATTACCATTTAATCGACGACTATTTACATTACAAATTAGACCGACACACTGTCAAATGGACGTATCAATTACACGTGAACGTGCCGAAAAATTTTTACAACGGTATCATAGTTCGTATTATTTATTTAACTCGAGCGAAATGTTTATATTCGAAATGTATAATTTTTATATATTTTTTTAATAAAAGTTGGACGCGAAACTGACAACTCGATCTATATAATAAAATCAAATCAATATTTAGCGTCTCAAAAGTGATATAGATGTTGAATTTCTTTGATAAATTCAATTATAAAAAAAAATAAAATATGAAATATTACTTAGTTGTAGATTAAATAAGTGGACTTACAATCCAATCCAAAACTATAATAGTTATCTCTCGGAAATCCTTCTTAGAAGATACTTTAAAATCATTTATAACTTACCTTCTACGAAGAAGTTGCCATTTTTCAGAAAGTTCTTGCGCTTCAAGCTATATTTATAGAAAAATGTATATTTTTCTAAAATATTTTCCTTCATTACACCAATGTTTATTATTTGTAATAATTTGCATTGTATAATATATCAAAAATCAGGATATTTCAATGTCCGATTGCACTAACCCGAGCCCTGCTCGCAGATTTCAACTTGTTTGTAGTTAATAATAATACATGAACGATCTACACTTGTTAGACGCTGGAAACCATATTTTATTATTTATAAAATATACATTTGAAATATAAAATAATGAATCTAATATTCATAGTGACATTTATGTGAAAAAAATTCGAGTATTAAGTCGTTAATATGACATAAAATTATATCATTTATATAATAATTACAGATTAATAATAGTAATTAAATACAAATAAATTGTTGAATGAATCGAAATGGCCTCTGAACAAACAAAACGTTCTCGCCTAATATAAGTCCATTACTAAAAACCGAGGCGGTTAAACGTTTCAATTTAACACATCGAGATCCGAAATTAAACTGACAATTATAAGACTGGTCGGCTTTTAAAGATTCGTAAATAAATAAAAAAAAATAAATAAATAGTTTGTAGCGCGTGTTAATTTGTGGGGGGGCGCTAAAAAAATATATTATATATAGGATCGTTCGCCCAAGGGTGCCATCGGGCGAATTAAAACTTTTTTTTTTTATAATTCGACTAAAACAACACCTTTAGCTATATACTGTAATTTAATCGAATCCATTTATAAGATTAGAGATATTTTTTGACGTATTATCTGGTACGTCGTTCGTTTTTAATATGTGCAATATTTATATATCGAATTATTCTTGGATATGTTAGAAAAATATTAATAATAACGATTTTTTTTTTTATAAACAAAAATTGATGACTATGTCGATAGAAATATTGGTCTTATATATTTATTAATATCAGTATATTATTTTACAGTAGTATTTTTGTATATTTTATTTACTATAAAAAGATATATATCATCAATCGTTGTTTTTCAAAACCTTATTCTAGAATTTAAATCTTGACTATATAAAAATTTTTCATATCTTTATAATCGACTTGATATTATAGAGAAAAAAAATGTATTATTATATATTAAATTAAAGTTTCTCTTTGATCCATTTATTCTATTAACAATCTTCAGATATTTTTATTTTTTTTCTGAAATATTTGAATTATATTAAACTAATATATAAATAATAATTTTTAACCGTGTTTTCTAATTTAATTTTTATGTAAATAAATTTATCGAGTTGACCATTAATATATTTCTTTATTAATAATATAAATAATATGTTGAAAAATATTGATTGAAGTATGTTGAACTGTTTATTTAAAGTAAGAATTTGATTTGCGTAAAAATCCTGATAAAATATTGTTTAAATCAAAAAATAATATATTAAATTTTTGAATTGAAAAAAAATAAATTCGACCATTAATGAATTATGAAATAATTAAAATACGATTTTTTGTAATAAAATAAAAATTAAAATATATTTATAATACAAAAAAATATTTTTAATATAAATGTATGAAAAATTTATTACATATAAAACGTTTATGTTTAATGACGTCATCGTTTCAGCTGAAAAAAAATGGAAATAAATTTGGCGCATTATTACTATTATTATTATTTTGTTTATCTTATATAGAATAAAAAAAATAATAAAAATAGTCGGTTGTACGGTCACGATGACATTTTGTAATTTGGTGTTGCAAGTCTTTGTTAGCCACTAGAGGTCCATTTATAACCGAATATGCTTTTTGCCCCGTGGCTGACTGATGAACGGCTCAGTGACGTCTTTTCAAAAAAAAAATATATTACTTGACCAATACACGAGTTTGTATATTTCATGAGATGTGAAAAAATATATTCATATATATACGTCTACATATATATATATATATATATATATATATAAATATGTGTGTGTGATGGTGTTCAAAAATTAACGGATATTAATGCACGTTGAATATTTAAAATTGAAAAAAATAACGCAGCACTTGTATTTTTAAACATTTTTTATAATCTCATTAATATTTGATGAATAATGGAAAATTAATACGGATCAGTTATCTGAAAAAAAATTTGTATTATAAAATATATATATTTTATACTGAATTGTTTGTTCAAATTTAAAAATCATAATATAATATATAAATATTTAATAATTATTTTTACGCAAATCACTTGTTAATTATTTTTTCATACAAAAATGTTATAAATTTTATTTATTAAATTCGTCGAAAAATTTTGAAAATCCTAACTAAGAAATCGAATTTAATAAAAATGACTAAGACTATCAAAAAACTTGACAATATACCACATAATAAAAAAAAATATATGAAAATAAAATTTTAAATCTAAATAATGTATTAAAAGCGATCGAATCGTTATATTTTTGTATATCGCTTACATCCGTCGATCTTTAAACGTTCGAAATGTACGGCACAGTGCCGTGTCGATGTCTAGGCGAGATCAGCCGATCGCCTCGGGCGGCTCGCGAACGACAAATCTCCGAACCGCAATAAAATATTTCTTTTGTTTTCGAAAGCAGCATCTGTCACGCCGTATTATTTTATATGAAACGATACCGCATTATATATATATATATATATATATATATATATATATATATATATATATATATATATATATATATATATATATATATATATAGCTACCATTTTTATTTGTACGTTAAAATAATAATAAATAATATACAAAATTTACAACATCCTCGAAAAGATTCGTATTAGAAACGTTCGAATGTATGTAATTTCGATCGATAAAGTTCGCATGCAAAATATCCAATTTCTTTTCATAAAATCGATTAATTAATATAAATTTTATATTAGTGTGATGTACAAAATTTTTTGGTTCATTTTTGTATTACAATATTAATTTTTGAACAGTTTTAATTTAAAAATATATATATTTTATGTCAGCGTGAATTTTTTTCACCGCAAACTCAAAAAGACTGCAGCGCCACTAATTTTAAAATATTTGTTTCAACAATATTTCACATCTTTTTATTAAATAATTTTTTTATTAAATATTCTCAAAAAAAAAAATACCAAATCATCCACAATAATTTCGATATATTGATTTAAAAAATAATATTTTTAATAATTTAATAGATTTCGCACTAATTTTAATATCATTTTTTGTCCATTCTCATTATGAATTCTTTATTTACATATATACTGACTAATATGAGTGTGTGTGTGTGTGTGTGTGTGTTGAAGATAGTGTCGGTCAGACAGCTCAGGGATCCTCGAGAGCAGGCAGGGTCGTCATTTATCATAGGAAGTAATTTTTCACAGGGCCCCCGGGGGCAGAGGCGTACGAGGGGCGTAGGACAAGGGACCGGAGGGGGGCGCGCACCGGGGCGGCAAAAGGAGCAGCCGAGAGGCGGGTCGGCTCCCAAAGGGTTCCTTATTTCATTAAAGTTTTTTTTTTCAATGGCCATTGTTTCTTTTCTTTCTCTCTCTCTCTCTCTCTCTATTTTTTTTCTGCTGTTGTGTAGTCTTCGTTGCTTCGTGTTGCTTGCTGTCTTTCTATTACCGCCGTAACTTTGCTGTGTTGTGTTTTGTTGTTGTTGTTGTTGTTGTTGTTGTTATTATTTGATGTTGATGCTGTTGGTTTCGCTGTATCGTCTGTTTTTACCGATGCTTTTCGTGGTCAGCCGAAAACAAATCATGACTAGAAAAAATGAATTATTATATATGAGATGTTCACGAAATCACCGATATAAGTGCACAAGGAAAACAATATTTACATCATATATATATATTTTTTAATTTTATCATTTTATAATAACGAAATTGCCTATATTTCATATTAAAAAAATAAATAAATTATTAATACAATTAATAATCAATTTTTGATACATTTTAATGAACATTACTATTCGTCATATAGTATATATGAGAGTATTAAAAATACAGATCTTCATCCATCCGCTTATAGTTTTTCAAAGTTTTGACTAGTATTATTAATATTTTTTATAATTTATTATATTTTAAAGCATCACTTATCTCTCACAGCTTTTTATGTGCTCATATATATATATATATATATATATATATATATATTATATACTTTTAACCGTATATGTTTTATAAGGACGCCGAGTTCTCTAGCCCTGCAGTTTTTGCTCGATCAATCTTTTTGACTTTTTCTCTTAAAAACTGTCTATAATGACTTTTTTATAAACACGACGCGCTACAACATTATTATTTTTCGTGTGTTTTATTATATAACTATAATGATAATAATGTTCACCGGTTTTTTTTTATTATTTTTTTTTTTGTGAAAAAAAAACCGATAAATTACCGAACTTTTCCGCGCATAATAAATCGACGTAATCTTTCTTCATGCGCGTTTTATATTTATTTTGTTTTCTATTACATGCTACTATTATTATTTTTATATAGAGAAACGAAATACAATTAAAAGAAAATATAACTAGCATTCGTGTTTATTAACCGATGAGTAATTTTTGATAAGTTCATTCAATTTCGGTTGAAACTTTACATGCAAATGCCAAACATTCCCTTCTTTCAATAAAACACGCAAACCTTCAATATATAAAAACATATTCAAATATTATATATATATAAAGAAATTATATAATTTTATATATATTATGATACAAAAAAAATAATTGATATAATATCTGAAAATCTTTTTTTTTAGCGAATTAAGTGTTATATATATCAATGAAAGAATATTATAGGCTTTAAAATTACCGCAAAAATGTATTAATATTTGGAATTTTACAATATGAATAATTTTAATTAATTTGAAATATTTCAAACCTCATTTTTTTTTATAAATAAGAAAAAATGTATCCAAAATGAAAATTAATAAAATATGAGCTTTTCGATGAGCTTGTTAGCGATTTTTACTATTGGAAATTAATTATGAATCCCCGTTAAATAAAACGCACTCACAAATGTATGAGAACATTCGTAGATGTTTATATACATTTTATATACGTGTTTGCAATCAAGACGATGTATGTGAATGTGTAAAACTTATGGATAAATCAACGACGACCACGCCTATTACATGTTTGCTTTGCTTGTCTGATGATAGGCTATGAAACGACAAACTACCCATAAACCATGGTTCTGTTTGGCAAGTTTGAAAAATTTAACCTCATACGAACCCTATGTGTTTATATGATCGATCATATTAAACGAAAAAAATTCTCATACTTGCGCAATCGCCTTGAAAGTTTATCGAAATATTTTACTACTGTGATCAAAAAGTATGGTTAAATTGTCGTTTTAAACTTGCGGACGATTAGGAAGGCAAGGAAATTTCAATTTTTTTTCCTAAGTTGGTAGGACTGTCTATAATATTTGTCGAGCACCTGTTTGACAAAAGATTTAATTATCTCTGTGTTTTTACAACTCTTGGTTCCTTCATTACGATAATGCACCGTATCATACTGCATTGATTCATATCGTTCCGCAACCACCGTATTCGCCTGATTTGGCTCCGTGTGACTTCTGGCTATTCGATAAACTTAAAAGACCAATACGCGTACGCCATTTTGACACAATTGAGAAGATAAAAATCGAATCGAAAAAGGTCTTAAAAGCTATACCGGAAAAATATTATTTGAGGACTGGAACAAGCGTTGACGAAAGTGCGTTTTATCGGACGGGGATTACTTTGAAGGGGATGAAATTGATTTGGAAGAATAAATAAAGAATTTACATATTTATAAACAAATTCACTTTACTTTTTGATTAGAGTGTTATATGAAATATTTTATATATATATATTTTTTATTAATAATATTATAAAATGAACGTACTTTTTGAACAACCCTCAACTTACAGAATGTTTACGACCCTAATTACGAATTAAGTCGAATTTGTTTCCCATACTAGTATTACAAGAAGAGCGCATCTTTCTAGTTTTTTTTTTATTATTATTTTTCGACGTCGTAATTGTTTTCGAGTAACTGAAACGATTTACATATTCTAAAACAGAACGGATTACCGGCTTATTTAAATATTATATACCTGTTGTATAATATATATATATATATATATATATATATATATATATAAGCAATTTATAAGAATGAAGACTTAACAGAAACGGCTTGTTTCGTGTTATAATAAATTGCTACCCACACATCAAATCGAGTGACAATTACATTCATAACCGACAATTAACCACTTACTTATAATAAATACCGATAATATATATGTGTGAATATAAATATATCGCCGTTTGACACGAATAACGTTACTATCTTAAAAATCGTACTAATCGTGTATACAGCACGTGATGGGCTCTGAACGACACATTTAAATTACCATTTATTAACACGCTTAGTTCTCTGTAAAGTTAAAAAAAAATATGTATTTATTAGAAAATCACGCTCAAATTATAGATTACGTAATTTTTAATAAAAATATACTTAAAAAATCGATACGCAAATTATATTCAACGAGCTACTTCAAGCGAAAATAAAAATATTTTTCATTCTGAAAAATTATATTTTTAAGGTATGGTATTAATCTTGCTGAAATGCGTTATCAAAAAAAATTTCAGTGGTATTAAAAGGGAAATTTTCTTTTTATTTTCTTCGTGTTTAATGCGGTAGCCGCATCATGAATGCGAGCACTCAAACGTCACGAATTTTTATTTTTATTTTCGGTATCTTTTTGTTTTATTGTGAGTTTTTCTATTCGTCTATGTTGTTTTATTCCCCTTCACAATGCCTAACAACATAATAGATATCATTAAAGTATCTAATTAGTGTTATTAATGTTCTATCAAAAGAATAAGAAGCGAACATCGCGTGTTCATATTTGACACATGCGATTACCTTTTATTACGATTTGGAAAAAAATTCGTGTCATTTTTTTTTTCTTAAACGACATCGTAGAGACCCCTTTGAAGGTTTATTTTCGTTTTAATTAATCTAGTCTAAAAATCGATTAATAATATTTTAATTTATTTTTTTTTCTGTATTTTCAAATTAATCTTATTTTTAATATTCTAATTTTATATATATATATATATATATATATATATATATATATATATATATATATATAATATAAATCCATTTTATTTCAATAAAATTATATCTTGTATATTTCAACAACATTGAAATTTATTAAATTTTTAATTTTCAATATATTAATCAATATTTAAAACCAAAAATATATATACATACAGTCAAATCGGTTTTTGTGCGATCTTTTTATGCGATTCTTTTTTTTATGCGGTATATGAATCACATTAAGACTCACTATATTGAAATCACTTTTTTTTACTATCAGTGTGTATGTACATATTGCATCAGACTTTTTCATTATTCATGCTCAATATTCTTATGCATATATTATAAATTGCAGCAGCCAATTTCAATACATAATGCGCCATCTAATAACTTCAATTAGTTGCCACCGATCTTTTTTTTTATACGGTCTCCATCTACAGCATTTTTTTGAATATGTTGTGTTAAAATTATTTCTCATAGCAATTTACAAAATTTCTGAATATTTCTTTTTTGCGCAATTTTTTTTTCTGCGGTCCTCATCTACCGCACAAAAACAATTTCAATTGTATTCTTTAAAAAAATACATCGAACAATCAAAATATGAAAACGTATAAATGCACGAATAAAATCTGTATATTTTATTTATATAATATTAAAATAATAATAATAATTATTATAAACACAGTTACGAAACATACCTAGAATTCGAACGCTGAAATTGAACGCAACGAGGTCGTTTGAGGGTCGAATTTCGGTACGAAAAACAAAACGATTGCCGGAAAAACATGAAAAAAAAATTGGGAAAATAACGAAGAAAAACCACCACTGCGCCGAGGCAATCGTCGGTTTACCGCACTTTATTATTTACCACTACAATATATAATAGTATATACATATATATATATATATATATATATATATATATATACATATATATTGTACATACTTTATCTAGTATTAGAAAGTATGAGACGATAGCATTTTCCCATCCCACCACGTGTCAACATGGGAAATGAACACGTGCCAGTGCGAGTCTATTCGCTTCACGAATCGTCCAAATTGCTCTCGGCTATGTTTTTTTTTCTATTTTTTCTTCTTCTTATTCTTCTTTTTTTTTAATTTTCATTAAATCACCTGGTAGGTCGTACAAGTGCGTGTGTGCTTCTATTGCCACTGGTCGGTGGCTCACATTGACTATGATGATGCTTCCTCATCACTAATTTCCTTCTGGCTCACGGGCGTCGTTTCTGACGATTAAATTTAATTGTCGACCGAAATATATATATGTATATATATATATATATATATATATATATATTGCTATTATGTTATCCGATCGCAAGTCCGTGTGAATAATGTCATATCACAAAAATTAACAAAAATTTTATGATCACTATTGCACTCGTCATGTTTAGCGGCATTATTGGCGATTATTTTTTACTTTAAAATTAAATTTATTATATAAAAAAAAATATTTTATTTTAACATTTTATATACTTTTATTGCTTAGTATTTTCATATAGAATATATGGATTTATTGAAAATATTGTAAAATTTGAACCAAAAATTTTAAAATTTCAATGCTAAAAATGCTGTTAGATTTTTGATGATAGAAATTAATATATAATAGTAATTTCTTATAAATCTAAATGGTGACCAAACGGCACCTTTCGAGTGCAAAGTCCCGAATTATCTCGTATCTGACAGGCTAAAGGTTAAAAAAAGTAAAAAAAATAAATTCAATAGAATCAATTGACTACCGATGGTGAAATTTAATGTGATCGAAAATTGCAGCCCCCGGCGCCAATTTTTTAACAAAAAATATTTCTCGGAACACACACACGCACACACAAAATGATGTTAAATTAATATGTTTCACCTAATAGTTTTACAAGGAAGGTTCCTAATAATCAAATTGTCTGTAATTTATATAAACGTTTTTTTTTTCTAAAATATATCTAAATTGCAATAATGCTTCATCATTATAAAATTTTTATTAACAATAATATAATAGAAAAATTTTGAAAATTTCCATCGTCCCAACGTTTCAACCGCATTTGTCCGATACTTGACAATCAATATGCGCAATGGCAAATTTACAACGTCGAAAATATCACGAAAATAGATAATAAAAAGCGATTGTTTTATTTATATTATTTGTACCGCATATTATGTCGTGCACGAAAGAAACACACAACAAAAAAAAAATACTTTTCATACAGGGTGGTCCGATAAAATAAGACTGATTTTTAAACGGCGGTTTTTCACGAACCATTGACCATTGAATGAGAAAAAAAATGTTCAATTCGAATTCATAAATATGTATATATATATATATATATATTTTTTTTTTTCCAATTTTGATGTAATATTTTTGACTTGTACCCAAAATAAATAAAAACATTCATATATATATATATATATATATATATATATATATGTCGATCCGTAATTAGTAAAAGGACTATAAAGTCACTTGGCATCAATTTAAAACATCAAAGTGGGGTCAAAAATCTATTATACGACGATTAATCGGGATGCACTTGCGTCCACAACACTTAAAATTAACAATAACATCATAAATACACTCTTCGAATACGCGCACGTATAAAATCGTTAACAGTAGAAGATGGGGGATGAATTTGAACCCCGCAATTTGTGGAAGAACAGCATGTGCGACTATTCGAACCCATACGCTGTGTATACGTGGGTTTTAACCCTCAAAAGCCCACGAATCCGTGGCGAATCGTGATTGATTGGCATCGGCTACCACATAACACTTGGATACTCGCGTGAGAATCACCACAATATATCGTGGCAACAACACACTTTAAACAATCACCACAATAAATATTTTATCTACAACCACAAATTACGTGAGCTGTCTGCCAGTGAAGGATGTTTTATTTTTTTTTTTTTTTAGAATGGATGCGCCAAAATTCCATTTTCACTATCAATAAATAGATATAAATTACAAAAAATACAATATTTCAATTTTTTCATCAATATTTTATACAAATTTTAAATTAAAATTCAATCTCATATATGCCTGTTATACAAATTTAACGTGTTAACGCGCACTTTATCTAATAAATAAATATAAATTATAATAATATCAAAGAATACATAAAAATAATTACAATTTTTATTTTTTTTAAACATTATTTTATTATTGATTTATTGCAAAAAAAAAATGCATTCTCGGTTTTTTTACAATACAATCTCATTTTTCTAAGCGTCAGTTTTTATCTTTTACGGATTGAATCGACAATTATATGCTCAATTTATAATTTTTTGCTAAAAACTTGAGCATTGAACGTTTTATTTTTATATATTTTTTTAAAAAAAATTATCTTACAATAAGAAATGTTTTATAACAGTTGAAAAAAAAAACTATTTTCACTTTCAATATATATAATAATATAAATTGAACGTCTTTAAATTTATCAATTTAATTTAAATTTCATATTATTTTATAAATATAATTTGAGAAAAAAATTGTATTGAATTATTTCTGTTTATTATCTTCAAATTGTTAAAAAATATTTTAAAGTTTTGTTAGACATAACAAAACCTTTTATATATTCCGAAAAGGTCAATGTTAAAAAAGAACATAAGCATTTATAATAGACAAATTTCATAGAAATCCATTTTATATTTTCACAATACTGAAATTCTTCAAAAATCGATTCGAAGAATAACCATCAAAATCATTATATATATATATATTTAAGTAAAATATTAATATTGAATTTTAATATACAAATATTAAATAATGATCTACGGTCTATAATATGGATCAATATTATGATTACAACTATGAAACAGTCACATTTTTTCCGTTTCAAGTTTCCCATTCACACTGTCCTTATTATTATTATTTATTTGCAAAGACCCATTCTTTTTCAAATGGACAACTGAAAAGAAAAAAAAAGGTCAGATGAGATATGGGCCTGGTCTATTTATTTTTTACCGTTACGACGTTTTAAGCAGCGGTTATCTCTCACGCGCGGACCCAAAGAAGGGTGAGCAAGTTCAATTCATTTTTATGGCTTTTTTATGTGGCTGCCTCCCGACACCATTGTGCTCAAGAGAACACCTATTAAATGGAAAATGTGAGGGCTCTTTTTGTTTTTGCTTTTTTTTTTTTGCGAGATGATCATTTTTACTGTTGTTTCTTTTATTTATACATTTTCACGTGCTAGAACTCCGGGGAGATGGAAAGGTCGTTCGTACATTCTATACGTGAGAAACAATATTTCTATCGTCTGTTCACAAGTAAATTAATTATATATGAATCATTCAAATTTATATTTAATAATCGAGCATTGATAAATATACGTAATTTCATATTTTAATCGCGTGACAATTGTGTGTGTCAACAGTTTTGATGTTCAGCAATGCGCTATTATACATTATTTTATTTTTTTTTAAAGAAAAACCGTTCACCCCTTCGCCGTATTTTTTTTTCTACTTACAAAGAAATAGAAGGGAGTTAAAATCATCAATTTCCATAATTTATGAAGAGTTATGCTCGTATTATTGGCCGCAATTTGTATGGGGCCGCACCGTGTCGTATACAAAAGAAAGCCAATTTTACACTTGCAACACTGTATTGAATAATAAAAATCATATATCACGAACTTGAAGGGTAGCTGAGGGCAAAATTATTATATAATATATATATATATATATATATATATATATATATATATATATATATATTTGTAGGATTTATAAAAGGCGTTGTTAAATGGGCTGATTTCGGATGTGTTAATGATTTTTTTTTCTGTGCAAATTGAATTGTGATTGATTTTTTTTCTCGTAGAATTATCAAAATTTTTACTGATATAATTACACATTTATTCAATAATATTTCTATGCGACAGGTGTTAAATCAGTTTTTTTTTGTATAGAAAATTCGATGCAGTATTGCAGTAATTGAGTTTTGTATTTATGAGGGTTTTCAGTCGGTCTGTCAATTTGCAATAAAAATTTATATAATATATAACAATGTACTAAAGGGTCATAATAATACACCTTTTTTTATAATATAATAAAAATACTGTTACAAATCAAAAAAAAAAAACTGACTGTTGTCACTCAAGAAATAACTTATTCGGGAGAACTGTTAAATTATGAGTCAAAATATTACTAAATATTATCATTCTGCATTGGTTTTTCGCGATTTTTTTGCCAAAAACTCAACTCACATTGTTACGCAACCGCCGTATTTGCCTGATTTGACTCCATGCGATTTCTGGCTATTTGTATATATACATATATTAATTTGAAATTGGATTCGGGTAATAAAAAAAAATCAAACCACACCGTATGAAACATGGATTTAACTATTTATTATTTTTTTAATCATTATTTATACACCAATAAATGAAAATTAGGAATTAAAAAAAGCGAACTCAATGACAGATCTTTCGTTTACATTTGTAAAAAAAAAACTGATGCAATTATCATTATAACTTCTTTCATTGTTTTTGTATTACTTTTTTCTTTCCATTGCTCTCCATATATAATATAATAATATACACAATTAATTAATAATATAATTATCATCACTTTTTTTTCTCTCTCTCATATCTTATTACGAGACGGCAAATACATGTTAACCGATTTACATTAATTTAACGCAATAATAATAATAATAATAATAAATTTTATAAATCGTAATAATAGGAAACAATAGATACATAATAGTGTAAAAAAATAATACAAAAATTATGGCTAAAATCAAATATGTATGTGTTTTTTTTTAATTGTTAAAATTAAAATATTTACATACATTGCACCAACAGAAACCATATTAAAAAAGCACTTTTAATCGAAAATAATTTCGTGAAATAAAATTGTATTTTTTTTATTTATATATCAATAATTCAATTTCATCTCTAAATAAATAGGTATATATATATTTTTTTTTTAATATATTATTTTAATGATCGCATATCAAATAAATACAATTTTATTTCGTCCATATTTTATTTAAACCCTCTTGATTTGTCGAATAAACCGTATTATTATTAATAATTTGTTTTTCAAACAAAAATACATTAATAGTTGCTTTTATTTATACACAATACGTATTTTTTTTTTATTAATATTAATTATAATTATTAATGTTTTTTTTTCATTATATACAAAATATGTACAATTAAACTTATCTTGTATAAATTAATATTTATTTTTTGAGTCGATAAAACATGTTCATATGGAAAAATAAATAATTGCGAAATGAACGATAATCTTTTAACAGTTGCTATACAGAGTGTTTCAAAAATAAATAAAAAAAATCATACGATTGACAAATTAATATTTCATTGACAACATTGATATTATATTTATATCTAGACGTTCGACATTTAACCAAGATTTGATTTAATAATACTATTATTTTCTAACTATCTAAAAAAAATAAAAATCAATAAATCAATATTTAAAATTTATTAATTTCGAAATCTTTTTTGAAACACGCTGTATATATTTTATATAACACGTAGTGCTGTTTTATTTTTTTTTCTTGTGATATTATGATTTATATATATTTAGACATCCAAACTCCGGAAACGGATCGATCTTGCATTTTATTATTAAATATTTATCTTGTATAATGTAAAATAATAAAACGTGTAAAAATTTCATCGTTTCAGATGTAAATTCAGTTGCATTTTCATTCAGTTCTGCTCGTTCATTTTCAAAGCATTTTTTTTATACACGATAAATATTGAAAGTCGTTCGGATATATTTAAAAGCAAATAATGGTCATCGCTTTTGACGATCATTCATTATTTATAAAATCTTCAAAAAATCGTTGACTATGTTATATATATGTATTTAAAAAAAAACATATAAAAATCCAAATTGCGTATTTAATAATAATACAAAAATACCAATTCCACATAATACAGTCCAAAGAAAAAAAATCGAATTTTATGTTCAATATATCATCAGTGGAATAGGTTTTTTTATTATTCAAAAAAAAATTTTTTTTTTTAGGATACTTCACTAATTTATATAAAATTTTGTTGGAAATCAGAATAAATATTTTTTGTGACGTATCCAAAAAAAAAAAAAATACAATTACAATAATAATAAATAACAAGAAATCACTAACGAACGAGTCCGTCGCAAAATATTTTACTTCCACTCAATATATCGAGTTCATTTTTAAGACACTGAAAATCAGTTTTAACGATAGATAATAGTTTTTATTATCTATTTATTGATTTAGTTTTTTTAAGTATTTTTACACAAAATTCACGCGTACGTCTTACGAAAAGGATCGACCAATGCGGCCAATGCCGCCGGTAAACCGATCTGGCTGCAAGCGCTCATGTGATGGGGATTGACAGCGAGATTGCAGCCGTTGATATTTATGCTGCCAATGTTGTTATTGTTGTTGTTGTTGTTGTTGTTGATGATGTTTGTCGCGGGCCGCGGGCGACATCACTCAGCGCAGTCCCGCGGCTCGGCCTTTAGCTACCAGACAAGTCCCTCACTATGCAAACCCGGAGAACCATCGTTGAACGGTTGCTGGGGTAAAAAGTCGGGCGAACCCCTGGGTAGTCCGGTCAAAAGGTGCTCCGGCGGCGGTCCGCCCTGTCCGAGAAAACCGCCCTCGATTGAACCGCCCTCGAAGCCCATAGGCATAGGACCTCCGTGCTCCATGGGTCCACCTGCAACACGAAACACTGTCGGCGCCCGCACCAAACATTGCACGTTTGTGAAGTGCGCTTTTTTACGACACGAATACGAATATTTATATATGGTTCGTACCCGTGTCGTCAAAGCGCTTCTACACAAAATGCACATACTGTATATGTCAAAGATGGCGAAACAAATGGCACGCGTGTCACAAGTGCAACTTTTGAAAATTTTGATGGCACATTATCAATTTGTAAAAAGAATTTTTATGACTTTGTGGCACGGACATCAAAAAAGGTTCGCCATCCCTGGTATATATGATATATATATATATATATATATATATATATATATATATATATATATCGAAAATATCCAATTTACAATGAAATCATATGTAAATATTTTTTTTAACCTTTAGACTGCCAGATTTGATAAACATGTATAATCAGAAAAATAACGTATAGACAATAACAGACATGTGACTATGCGCATCAAAATCGACTTATCTCATAACTGGCAAAATAAAGGTTAATTAAATAATTAATTATTATTACTATAATCGCTACTGTCTTATAGTATATATATATATATATATTAATAAACACACTATTTATAAATTGGACACTTTCAATAAATTAATAAATACATCAGGAATAATAATCAAGCAATCGGAATAAAAAATATTAAAATTAATTTATATAATAATGTTTAAAATAGTGAAACAGATTTATCATTCCTGATATAATTTATGAAATTAATATTAAACTATATTTATTTAAATTAACACATCTACTGCGGGATTGATTCAAACGTAAATTATACTGGTAACGGATATACAGCAAAAAATACAAATATTTTGATTTTAAATAATTTAAATAAACTGAACAGGATTATAATCGCAATTTTCAGCGTTTTTCGTAAACTGAAAACTTTAATCACGCTCTACCCGCAAAAGACGCGTTAATCTAAAACTAACTGTAATCGTATATTGTTGTAAAATAAAGAATCGTTAATTTTCATTACTGCATGAAATGTAACCGATTCTAATTCCGAGAAACGCGTGCCACACAATGACACGCAAAAAATGTTCCATGACGGTGATTATAAAACAAAAAAAAAAGATATAGAAGAAAAATAAAATGCTAGACAATTTTAAGCTATTATAGAATAAGCGCGATGAGCGCGTATTTTATTCGTCCATTGATAAAAATGCAATAACGATAAAAATACTCAATTCGAGAAATGCAAATTTTATCGATATGTTCATAAATGTAAATTAACTACACGTTTTCTCAATTCAAAAACTATGTAAAATATATATATATATATATATATATATATATATATATATATATAATATAATATATAATTCAATTCGTATTTTACGGTAACGCGATAATAATAATAATATTATATATTTTTATTATTCGCGTTCGCAAAATGGCGAATTGCGAATTCGAAAAAAAAAATTAAGATCGCACGCTTGCACTTGAAAATAAATGAACGAATCCGCTCAATTTTCACGGTAATTGATGTTCATTTCGCACTCGTTTGCTTTTTACGGCTCTAATGCGAAATGTGTGATGCAGCGGTTTTTGAATTTGTGCAGCGGTTTTCAATTCGCGATACGCGGACCATTATTTTTATTTTTTTTTTAATAGAATATATATCGTTAATTGTTTAAAATGGATATATGGTAATAATAGTAGTAAATTTTAATTTTCGTTTAAAAATAAATATATATTATTAAAAATCTAACATTAAGACGAAATTGTATTTACCGATGCCTTTCGGCTTTATTTAAATTTAGACGAGATTATATTTACCTTGTTGTGAGAAAGACATGGGTCCAGGCGGATGATGTCCGGGGAAGAAGGGTCCTTCGTGGCCGTGAAAAGGGGGTCCTCCGTAGCCGAATTCGAATTTGACATCGGCCGTTGCGAAATAGGGGAACCCCGGGGGCCCTTCGTCGAGCCCCCCCGGAGACAAATTCATGGGGAATCCGCGCATTTTACGCGACGAACTGAAGAACGGACCTCGACCCATAGAGGTCAACTGTTTCAGACGTCTCTCCTTCGACCTCTTGTTCTGGAACCACACCTAAAAAAAATATATCGAAATTAATAATAATAATTAATAGGTATATAATGTTAAAATATCGCACTAATGTTAAAAAGAGTTACGACGTGTTAAATATTTATTTGTTTGTCTGCTTTTGGCTTCAATTATGTATGCAAATTGTGAGGAACGTCTCTGATGTGCTTTTGCTTCACCTTTTTGCGACATTCCTCTTTTTTTGCACGGTTTTGTATTAGTCATTAATATATACAAGTATTGAAATTCGATTTTTTTATTATTAAAATGTATGGTATATATAGAATGATTGAGTTAATGTCTAATATTTTTATAACACTCTTGGTGTTAAAATATATTTATATGTAAAAAAAATAATTGACAAGTGATCTTTAAATTATTTAAATATAATATTGATCATGTCATCGATATACATTTTATATCTTAAATATTAATTTGATCTTTAAATTTATATATTTTAATATTACTGATATTTTGCAACGCATATTATTCTGAAAATTTTATCGTCTAAAGATTTTTTTTTTTTTTTGATAAAAGCAACAAAAAATTATAAAACTATATATACTTAATATTGATTAAAATTCTTGATAAAAAAAATGTTTTTCTAATTTATTATGATACATGCCTATTTTTCACATATTGTACCGAAAACAAAATACATGTATTACGTATTTTGTACGAATAAATAAACTATTTATTTTATTAAAGCATTTTATATTAAATAAAATATATTTATTACAATGTAGTCGAAATTTTAATGCATATTTAAAAAGTGAGAAATATTACAATGAATAATGCAATCGAGTCCAATGGACTTGTCTTCGGTTAAGCTACTTCTTATTAAAATTTTGTAAAATCTTACGTGTATATTATTATAATCTTATATTTCACACATAATATAATATTTTGCAATATTAAATCCTAGTCAAAGTGTTGCACAATATCGATTGCACAAATCGCACACAACAACGACGACGACGACGTCGCAAAAATCCGACAAATTCGCAATTCGCGATTCGTTTCGACGATTTTCAGCTACGTCTCCGTCGGCAGGTAAAAATAATAAACGGCGTTACAAACTCAAAGCCGAGTTTTAAGTTGTGATAAGTTAAGTTTAAAACCGGGGTAAGAGACTTCGGTCACCTGTCAGCCGCAGTCTGACAAACGTGATATCCCGCTGAGTTAGCGACCGGTCGGCGCTCACCTTTTTCGTTGTTTTCGCTGTGTGTGTGTGTGTGTTTTTTTTTTTGGGAAAACTTGGGATTCTCGATATGGTAAAAATGAGGAGTAAATCATTCATCATTAGTGCACCGCTGGGATCTTTTGTGTTTTTGCCGGAATTTTTAGAACGGATCGCATCGAACCTTGCAAACTTGGCGGTCTTTTTTAAAACGATCCTGGCGAAATAAATAATAATAATAATAAACCAAAATAATAAAATAAAAATAAAAGTATCTTTTTTTTGTTTTAAAATTTACTTTAAACGTCATAAAGTGTCGTAAAAACGCGCGTTATTCCGGTTTATGAGAGTATTTTGTGCGGCGTAAATCTCGTATGTGTCTCGTCGTTGCGACGTTTTATCAAAAATATTTCACTCCGTACTAAACTTTAAATATTTTTATTCGAAAATTTTATATGTCGTAAATGTGTGTATGTACTATATATTCAAATCACTGGTAATTGTTATAATAAATTAAATATATAAATAATATACAGAATTAGCGAATATTTAATATTTTAAAGTTACGATGATATTTTAATATTTTATATATTGAACTTGTATTCAAATTTTACAATATAATAGAAGTACGTAGATTTTAAACGGCTAACACAATTTGTAATAAATTATGAACAATCATACACTACGACAGTTGTTTAAATATTATTAATATTTCAATACAAATTTTTACGGAGTAAATTTACTATAAAATTCAAAATTACACTTTCACTATATTATACATATATATCTATGTATATAAAATTGACATCGATTTTTGTTCAATTTATCAAAATCACTTATATCACACGGCTTCTAAATAATCGTATAATATATATATATATATATATATATATATATATATATATATATATATATATATATATATATATTTATATATAATTTGCATTCATCGAGTTTTATAACATCCTTCATATAAAAGGTGTCAGAATAAGCAGTTGCGGTAAAATCATAAATGCTATACGGACTCGTGAAAACAGTTATAACATTTAAAATGAAACGTCCTCTGGGCATTTCTGTTTCTATCTGGAATTGATATATCCAAAAAAATTCAATACACCCACACATATATAAAAACGAGTACCCTTAATCAGATTTAATGTTATATTTTTATTTTACTTATATAATAATGACAACAAACGTCGCCCACGTGCTCAGAGATACGGCGACAATAATTATCACAGTTACAAGCTTTTATATATTTTTTTTTCTATATATATATATATATATAAATTTATTATTATTCAAACATAAAGATGTCCGTGCATCACTTTTAAAAAAGTTGTAAAACAAGAGTTTGTATAGAAGAAGAAAAAAAGTAGCTTTTTGTACACGAAAGTGGCGACCGCATACAAGGGAATACAAGAGTTTCTCTGTGGGAAGTCGAATATCAAAATGTGGCGCGCGTGCTTAATAAGCTGAATTATAACCGCACTATTATTATAACCGCACTAATGAAATGTTACGATCTTTTTTTTTGGATGAAAATGCGATCGTTACTAATTAATTGGTAGTGACGGTAGCGGATTGTTGTTGAAAAAGTTTTTGCAGTGTTATATCGCAAGTGATAACACGAAACGTAAATTCGGAGAACACTTTTCGTGTGACACGTGATTCTATTATGATATAAAAAAAATTTTTTTTGACGTTTCAATTGCGATTTCACCAAAGAATGGAATTTTTTTATATAAAATGTACCAAAGTTTTTGAAGGTATACCAAAAAAAAAAAGAAAAATTTTAATACACCTATAAATAAAAAACACGTAATAAATGTGTTGAAATATTATACTTGTTTATATTTTTATCAGAAATTTTCAAAATTTCAATATAAACATAAAACCCTAATTAAAAATAATTATGATTAAAAAAAATGCAATCAGCTAAATTTTTTCTATGAAAAAAAACATAGAATAAATTATTTTATTATAATTTACTTTGCTGATTTCTGAAAAAAAAAAATATATATATATATGTAATTAGTAGAAAAATGTAAAAACGACTTTAAAAATATTGTACACTTTCAATAATTTTAAAAATAAAAGAAAATAGTGCTACACAAACAAACCGGTTATTTTTATCGTTCTATAAAATATTTAAAGATTAATATAAAAAAAATAATATTCAGTTTATTTTTTAGTAATTTTTATACAACGTATATGCATTGAAAGTAAAATGTAGGAATAATCACGTGAATCATTTTAGATACTGGACGAGTATCATAAAATGAGAAAAAAAATAAAATACGAGAGGGTACCAAAAAAAAAAATATATATATATATATATAAACTAAAAATGGACATTAGCCGTGTTCACTACGAGCGGTCCAAGTTCACCCTAAAAACAGTGATAGATGTACTAAAACACAGTGGGATGCCACGGACCTGAAAAAATGCTAATGATCCAAAATTAATAAATCCACAGCGAGTCCAGAAACATTATGATAATTATTCGGGCCTTGTCGGGACCCTTTGTCGGTCAAAGAACGAAGCCCTTCCACATAAGTGGTTGGAAAACGCGATTCGCACGACATTATTCGTATTCAATGATGAACACACACACGATAAAAATTAAATTTCATTTATTCGATCATTATTTAAATAAATAAATAAAAAAATTTTTTTTTTTTGAATCTCCCAATATATCTCAATATCTCCCAATTGATAATCATTCATTAAATTTCATTTTAAAACAAAAAATATTATGAATTTCAATACATGAAATATTAAAAAAATAGTAATGATTATTTCAAATATTAGACTAATATAAAATAATTGATATATATTTTTAAGAGATATAATATAAAGACATTTGTATGATTTTTGAAAGATTCGAATCGCAAGAGTTTTTTTTTTGTTTTCAAATACAATACAATATGAAATATTTATTACGCATAAAAATCGACAGAAAACTTGATCTTTTTTTTTGAAAGCAAAAAAAAACGCATCGACACAATAAAATATGAGCAGATATTATGAATATATATATATATATATATATATATATATATATATATATATATATATAATTTATGGTGGTTATATATTTCAGTATAACATGCAAGTGATATGTCGATGAAAAAAAAAATATATATATAAAATAATAGTAAAAAATGGGGAGGGGGCGGCTCTTTGTTGTCGCTGAAATCGGCATAGTACCCCCTGAAGGACCTCCGCTGTTTTATGGGATAATAATTGTTGGATTTTACACGAAACTAACACAACGGGGAGCATCACTTCGCGGTCAACCCCGATACCGGGGATGGGAAACATGCGGCCTTCGTATCGTCGTATGCGGCTTTTAAAAATATATTTTTATTTATTTTATTTTACGATCTCACTATAAAATGTGAAATTTATGTGTATTTATAATAATTTTATGTACGCATTATAATATGATAGAAAATAAAAATATTTTCTATTACGATATATATATATCGTAATAGAAAATATGTTTAATTTTAAAAATATTATACGTATATTTAAAATATAAAATTTACGAACCATTAAAAAATACAATCCTAGTATTCACATCTATTATAAATATTGAACGATTGATTTATAGATTCCGCCGCAAAAGAGAACAATGGTGCGAAAGACTGAAAAATTCTCTTTCAATTTCGCCTTTCTTTCTTCCCCTCTAACCGCCGCGCCCCCGCTGCTCCCCCCTCCTCGCTTTTCGTATTTTAATTTTTTATTTTTATTTTTTTTTTGAAGTATTATTTTCTTATCGAGTCGGGTAATAAATGTTTCGCGGCCGCAAGTTTTACTGCGGCTCACTTGCGGCTTCGTTTGCGGCCCTTTTTACATACACCGGTCAATTCTCGTTTAATGCGAAAACAATTTCTTCAAGTGTTGTTGTAATATTTAGTGTGTTAACACTAATGTCGGCGGTTTTCAAACTCGATCCTATTATTATATACCGCTATTCGAAACGAAATTTATTTTAAAAATAATACAAAATATTATAGTATATACGTAATAGATAATATAAAAAAATTTTTTATTTAATCAAACGATTTTTTTGTATGAAAATATATTTTTTTTAAAGTGTGGAAATCTGTTATTATTAAAAAAAAATTAGCAAATTTGGAGATAAAAATAGAAAATTTAAAAATTGTAGAAATACTTAAAACTGCAGTTTTCAATTAATTACCTAGATCAGAGATAGATTTGCTTATATATTTTTCAGCAATTGTATCTCATAAAGACCATATTATAAAATGAACTAATTCATGTAAATTGATTGTAAAATTATTGACTAATGAAAGCTATTAAAAAATACTAAAAAAAATCACGTTATAAAGGAACTCAAAATTTGGCACAAAAAGCCATACTTATCCTAAAATTCAACATAATTTTAATATTGAAAATATATATACTTTTTCTTGTTTATATATATATATATATATATATATATATATATATATATATATATATATATATATATATATATATATGTATTTAAATTAAGATATAAATAAAATAATTATATTTTCACTACAAAACACACACAAACATACGTAAATAAAATTACACCAGAAAATACCGAAGCAAAAAAAAATATAATATAAACTACATAAAATTCCATAATATATTGACGATGTTCAATACAATAATTTATATATAGTTTATTAAACAGAATTCGCAAAACGACCAAGCGCTAATGAAATAATATAAAGGGGGGGGGGCATAAATTATATTGTGTTCATACCGCGTATATATATATATATATATATATATATATATATATATATATATATATATATATATACAGGTGTGTAACATTAGTGTTGAATCAATGTTAAAATACTACCGAAAAACTGGCGACATAAAAAGGGTCTACGGAATGGTATAATTAAAGGGACAACTCGCCGTACCTTGTAACATTTATTATCACATCATTTTGTGTTACAAACATTATTATTTTACGATGCCGACACTCAAAACCAACAAAAAAAAAAAATATATATATATATATATATATATATATATATATATATATATATGTACAGACCTTATGAACCTTCACACATTTTTATTATATAAAGTGTAAGCGTAAAGTAATGAGAATTTAATATTTTTCTAGTACTAATTTCATTTATATTGAAATTGATAATATTTAATTTATATTAATATTTTTATTTATAAAATTTTTATAAAATCTTTTTTCATATTGCTGATAATATTTTTGACCTATAATCAACAGTTTGATATGTTGTAAAAGAATTAAATATTTTATATGCATCATATTTCATAGTACTTATTAAAATAATTTAATTTTATTGTACATAAAAAAATGAATTTCAATATATATAATATAAATATTAAAATTAATATATTATCAAAATTCAAAATATTTTTTTTTGATTTACTATAAAAATACTATACTAAAAAATAAATTAAATAATACTATTGTTTATAATAAATTATTTTTGATAATTTTATACGTGAGAAATTGATAAACTCTGGTCGCTTTTTGATCACACCTCGTATATATGTATATCGAAGTCGTATTTTTTATTACTTTCGTTTCACATATATAAATATTCATGTGCATTATTTATTACCGGTATTTATTATAAATAAGACGACAATAATTCAGAAAGAAAAATCCGTAATATATTTTTTTAGCAAATATATTAATCTAAATATTACGTAAATTGCCGTAAACGAAAATCGCGTCTAAATTACGTACTATATATATATAAAATATTTATTTATTTATTATTTGACTTGTACATCTGATAAATTTTCTTTTGATTAAAAACTTTCATATAGTTTTTATTTACATTGCGATTACGATTTTTGACGTATTATAAATTGTACAGGTGAATAGTTGTGTAATGATTGTAATAATGCATATTCATATTATCGCCAATTAATCTATGCTAGATTTGTTACACTTTCCAAACATTTTTCATGTACGAGTTTATTATAACGGTATATTTTTAATACACAGTCAGCCAGTGGCGTACAAAGCACAAATACAATGTAACACTGTGATCAAAAAGTAAGGTTAATAAAATGTAAATTATTTATTTATTCTTCCAAATCAATTTCAATGCCCTTCAAAGTAATCCCCGCACGATAAAATGCACTTTTGTTAACACTTTTTAAAGTCTTCCAAACAGTCTTTTTTCAAGATCTACTTTGATTCAGTTTTTATCACGCATTGGCCTTTTGAATTTTCCGAATAGCCAGAAATCGCAGGGAGCCAAATCAGACGAATATGGTGGTTGCAAAACGATATGAGTTGAGTTGAGAACCAAACCAAGAGTTGTAAAAATACTTGTAACTCGGAGATAATTAAACCTTTTGACAAACAGACGCTTGGCAAATATTAGAGATAGTCCTGTCAACCTAAGAAAAAAATACAATTTACCTGCCTTCCTAATTCCCGAGAGTTTTAAATGACAATTTCATCTTATTTTTTCATTACAGAAATATTATATATATTATAGTTAAAGTTCAAAAATTTGTTTTATGACAGATAATTTAAATAAATGTGTAAATTAATATTATTGTACAGAAAAATTAATAAATTACAAAATACTTATCACTTTTAATATATCTGTATATTTTTATTCAACCGTTTATATATTTAATATAAAATTCAAAAAGGGTATAACTTATTATAAATAGTGAATACGCTGGAATTTCACAATTATATCTATTATTTGAATAATAATTACTGTTGATGTAATGCAATACAAAATTGATCTCCTACACATTCAAATTAATGAGAATTATACACAATGATTTGAAAAGATTTTCATCTCTATAATCAGTAAAAAAATATATATATGTTAATTTGACGTGAATTCTCAATAATTCGTTTTTTTCTTTTATCGTATATGAAAAGCTAAAAATATTAAATCTATAAAAAGGCGACGTTTTGAAAAGTAAAATATAAACAGAAAATCTTTAATATTATTATAATATATTTAAAATAAATCCATAGACCACCTAAGTCTCTCATTTCATTTAACTCTTTTGTGTGGTCTTTTTTTGATTCAAAAATATATTTTTAAACCTTTTATATGAAATTCGAGTTTTTTTTTATCAATAATATACATAATTTATCATCGATTTTAAAAATTAGAAAAATGACTCATCTCAATTGTTAATTAATTTTAATTGAAATTAAGAAAATAATAAATTTATAACGATAATAATTTACGATTATATATATTTTTAGATTCGAATTTTACTTTCATATTTCAAAAAGTTAATATTATTTATCGCAAAACTTTCAAATTCAACATTTTTTTTCTGATAATATAATTTGAATTCTGAGATTTGATTATAAATTTTCCGTTGTATCATGGAAAAAAATATTGATTCCAAAATACAGACCGCGTTGTTTATTTATTTATTTATTTATATTAATTCTTTTCTTTTTTATTTTTCATCCGTATTCGAAGCATTCGAGAGTCTTTTTTTTTCACTGCAGGTCGGCGACAACCTTTGTCAAAGGTTCAATACTGGAAAAGGGCACACAGAGAGGACACTTCAAACGGACTTATATTATTATTTATCTGCACTAAAATCCCAGTTGGACAATCGAGCCGAAAGAAAGAAAGCGAGCACAAAATGCGGACCTATTCGTCGATATGCGGCTCAGAAAAGACCGGGACCGTTCACAAGGGGGAGACTTCATAATATTGTCATTAATAAAAGATTTTGTCACTTTTTTACGCTTTCGGGTAAAAAGGGAATGCCGCAAGGCGCCTGGCACTACAAGGCCTCCAGCTGGGTTTTATTGTCATCGTGAAAAATTATCTTCCGAGACGACTATCGAAGTATATATATATATATATATATATATATATATATATATATATATATATATATATATATATATATATATATATATATATATATATATATATATATATATATATATATATATATATATATATATTAAAAAAAACCTGAGCACGACAACGCAGTTTTGAAACCATACCTTGGCAAAATTGAGTCATCGTTGAACTGCGAAATTGAAATTTTTACATATATATATATATATATATATATATATATATATATATATATATATATATATATATATATATATATATATATATATATATATATATATATATATATATATAACCTTCGACGATGGTATATCTTTGTATAAGAGTCCGTGTGTCATATTCTTCAGAAATCTTATATTTTATAGCGTGCTCATAAAAATAATATGTAAATGCCGTGACTCCACTTTGTGAAAGAAAAAAAATTGTACAAATTAATATAATACAATATTAAAAAGATTTATATATTATATGGACAAATTCAAGCTTTATGCAATAGAATATTATTTTTACTGAAATATTTTTGAATACTATTACTTTATATATCGAAAATAAAATATTGTATCGCATCGATATCTACATTTCAGTAAAGCATCCCGATTTTTTAAATCCTCAAGAATCCTTCGGCAAAATACCGTGACGTTTGTTTCTGAGTTTCCTTCCCTTTTTTTTTTTTTTTGAAGACGTTTTCGTCATATTTATATATGTTATTTTTTATGTTATTTTTTTTTGTCATTATCGCATTTCGAACATTTCGCTTTCCACCTGCGATGTGGGATCAGATCTAAAATCGGGTCGTTTTCCAGGATTTTTCGACCGTAAATAATTGTTTCTCGACACTCGGTCTGAATCGCATGCATAGAAAGAAGACGTCGGACATTTTTACGACTTTTCGAAATCAAATGTATACTAAAAAAATAAATAAAAAAAAAACGAATATATGAAGAAAAAATATATGCAAAACGACCAATGAACGAGCATTGAAACCGTCTGACGTCCGACACGAGCTTTTGAAAGGTTCAATAAAATGTCGAGAAAAGGCAACATTGAAGCTGTTTGTCGTGAATATATATTTATGTATATATTATATTATATATATTTATATATATATATATATATATATATATATATATATATATATATATATATATATATATATATATATATGCAAAAAGCTCGCACAAATATTGACAAATTAAGATGTCGGACAGATTTTCTTCACAAGTCGACTCGTTTCGTTTACGAAAGGCGAATTCCAATAAAATACCGAAAATAACGATCGCTTATTGTCATATATTCCCTCGTATCGGTATGAAACGCCATTATACAATATATTATACTGTATAAATATATATATATATATATATATATATATATATATATACGATATTTGTGGTATGAGAATTCGTATCAAAAATACCGAAAAATAATTTTCCACGGACGACCGGTGAGGTAAATTATGTGTGAACGATACTAAAAACGTTTAACAGGCATTTATTTTACAATTAAATCCATATATATATATATATATATATATATATATATATATATATATATATATATATATATATATATATATATATATATATATTATACTTATATTTTAGTGTATATTTGTTATCTTTTTCCGGTCTAAAAGGTCTAAAATGTGACCGTTAAAATCCTTCATAAATGTCTTTGCATTAATAATGTATTCGAAATAAAATTTAAATAATACACTTTTGTGTTTCGTTTCTATTTCATTTATAATTTTCGTCGTCGATAGAATATATATATATATTTCATAAGAAAATTTCACTTTTAATTTTTAAATTTTTATATCATACAATAAATGGGAAAATGAAAAAAGCGTCAAAGCTCAGTCGCGTCGAGTTTTTTTTAATCAGTTTATAAAATGAATAAATAAATAAAATAATACATGACGAAAATAGAAGAATCGCTGACGAACGATGACCACCGAGACAGCAATTTAATTGTTAAATGTTCCACATCCAGTGAATCGGCTTCGACAAGCGAACACATCTATCAAAAATAATATTTTTTTTCGAGAAAATAATTAAAGTCTCGCGGCGGCAATGGTCGTAAATTATTATGATCTGTTTAGCGTGTCGAGGGGTGTCATGAGCATTTGACACGCGTTTCATGCTCATATTGTGACAATTATGTATGCATGCTACTAACTATTGTTGGGAAAATGCTGTATATAATAATAATAAATGCTACTTTCTTACACACACACACACACACACACACACATATATATATATATATATATATATATACCATATCAAAATGAAAAAATACATTCCGATTAATAATAATTTTATTATACCTTTTTTAACTCGTCAATTATTTTGTAAATTTGTTAATTGATTCTTGCATTGTCATCAAAAATGAACAAATATGCAAAATTTCAACTCAATTGGACATTGGGAAGTGTTCAAAAAATCGATGACAAAATTCCATCCAGACAAACAAACATAAAAGTGTATAATAAAAATCATGTCCTTGCTTGAATAAAATAAAATGTTTCTAAAATGATTACATTGATATTAAAATTGTCATCCGATATATTATTAAAAATATAAAAACGAACAATATTTCATTTATATACAAAAAAAAAACATAGCAGACTAAAAACTAGACGCAAATTTCACGCCGAAAACACGGAAAAAATTCTCAGAAGAATCAGAATACAAAAATAAACATAGAAATTTTACTTTATGGGCGTAACTAATCAACATTATATTTTTTTTGTTCTGAAACGTCTCATTCGCAAAAGAATATTAAAATTGAAAAAAAAAAGACGACGACAACATCAAAAATATATGCAAAACACATAAATTTATTTTTCTCAACGATGTCGTTCGAAATTTTATTATAATCGCATGGGCGTGAGTCTTCGAAATAATGGAACATCATCAAATTTGCTTTTAGATTCACAAATTGCGGCCACCGAAGTGGCCTATTTGTATGTTAAATGTACCACGCTCACGTTGACGCCAATTGGCGTCACTCAACAATTTAGCAGCAGACGACGACAGCACCAGAAAGATGGCCAAGAAAGACCGAGCTGAAACCGAAAATTACTTCGGTCAAACTCAATTATGAGTAGCAATTCGGCGAACAGATTTAAATTACGCACATAAATCAAATTCATCCTTTTTTTTCAATCTTTTAGATATGTTTACTTTTATTTTTTACCTCAATAATCAAAGCGGCTATTCCAAATATGCCTAATTTTGTCCACATGCTTTTTTCCAGCGAGCATATTTGAAACGCCTCGCAACTAATTGAACAAATTCTGTGCATTCCGTCGTAGATTTGGTAAAAAAAAACGTGTCACTTCAACAAATTGAATATGATTCCTTTGGCTGCAGACTTGTCAACGCGTAAGAGATTAATAGTCTCCTAGAAAATGATATTTTTTCGTCGTAAATCCACATGATAATGTGTATATATATATATTTTTTTTTTGTGTCTTCCTCTCGGTGAAATCATCACACAGCACACAGAACCCGGAAAAAAATAACGGTGAAAATAAAAACATTTTACACCCTCATAATGTAATATTCTGAACAGACATAACTGAATATAAATAAATAAATATATATGTGTTTCGGTTAATGAAACAAACGACCGTGCACATTTGTCGGCGTCGTGATCGTATGATTTATGCGTAAATTTTCGGGACACACGCTCGAAATACAAATGTACCGTGTTAGCATAATGCGTTTTTAACGTATCGACATTAAATTATTATGTCTAGAATCGCACATGTTCCGGATATATTTCGCATATATAACATCCTACTATTTTAAAGATTATTCTACTGTGATCAAAAAGTAAGGTGAAATTGTCATTTAAAACTCCCGGCCAATAGGAAGGCAGGTAAATTGTATTTTTTTTTCCTAAGTTGGTAAGTATTTACAACTGTACCATGTCATTCTGCATTGGTTCTTCGCGAATTATTTACTAAAATTCGACTCATATTGTTGCGCAACCGCCGTATTCGACTGATTTGACTTCGCGCGACTTATGGCTATTCGCACACTCAAAAGGCCAATGCGGGGACGCCGTTTTGACACGATTGAGAAGATAAAAATCGAATTGAAGAAGAAATTGATTTGGAAGAACAAATAAAGAATTTACATTTTATCAATAAATTCACATTACTTTTTGATCATAGTGTTATATAAAAAAGTATCATATTTCCGATATGAAAGAAACGTCTCAATCGATAAGAAACGGTAAAAATTGGAGATTGTCTCGATTTTTTTTTTTTTTTTGAGTATATAAATTAAACGGCGGTCCCGGTAAGCGACACAAAACGAGCATATATCAAACGTTTACGATTCATTTCAAGGATATATATGCAAGCGATTTTACGACTGACAAAAAGAACGCAGCCGCTGCAGTTTCCAATAAATTACGTCGAAAACGCCTCAATGCGAGCGCGACGAAACAATGCGATTTCGATCGTAAATAATTCGCGGATATACAATCGTAAAAATATTACCGTGTGTATGTATAATAATCGTATATATATATATATATATATATATATATATATATATATATACGTGTGTGTGTATGCATAAATATAGTCGTTAAATCAAAAAATTCCAATCGATCTAAAAGCGTACAAATAATTTCAAAATCTATGTAAATATATGATAAATAAGAAAAAAAACGTAATAATTGTTCTAAATTAATAGAAAATAGTCAAGGTGTCGGCAACTTGTTGCATCTGAAGAAAACAAAACAATAATAATATTCGTATATGAAACTAAAAAGCCGCAACTTCACGTCACTTCTCAGGTTGCCGATACCTGAACTAAACGAATAAAAACGTACAGATTATGTTATTTAAATATTTAGAAATCATAGTTTCTGATTTCATCTGTATGAAGAAAATAGTTAAAAATGGAATAAAACTATTTGAAGAATAATAATATAACGGTAATTATGTTTAAATTATTCTCCGATGTGATTTCTTTATCAAAATTAAAGATTAAAATATGAATAAATTAGATACAATAAAAGAAAAGAAAGCTTTTTAAATATCTGAATTATATACTGAAAATATACAAAGAGACTATTTTTACATTATTATTTTAGTGAAAAAGTGCAAAAATATTCCACTCTTATTACAAATTTCAAACAATTTTATATCACATCAAGTATCATGCTTTTACCTTTTATATTATATTAAACATATGATGTGTATATATATATATATATATATATTAACATCATCATTATTCAACATAAAACACGTATTTATAACTCAATAGTCATAAATTATAAATCGCAGTTAATATATTACATATTCTGTTATAATATAATAATAAGAATGTCATCAATTCTTTTTGCGCTTATAAACATACACACATAACTAACGTTAAATAAGGGTTGTACGATAAAATAAACGAATAAATAGACACACACACACACACACACACACACATATATATATATATATATATATAATATTAAATTTTTGTGTACACATGGCGAAGTGTTTGACACGTGTAAACACGTTGAAATATTTGTCAACAACACGACAAGGAGTGTGATTAATTAACGACAAAATGTACGCAGGGTTCTCTTAGATGATTGATGCTTCAATTTCCTACATGCAACGCAAAAGCAGTTCATTTATATATATATATATATATATATATATATATATATATATATATATATATAAAACTTCCGAAACTGTATTCTTGAATTATTAGAAGAATACGGTTCGAATTACCAGTGCGATCCTATTAAATATTAGGAATTTTAATGATGAAGTATGCTATTGTAAAATTTTTGTTGATTTTTGTATGAAATTTGCATCATTTATCTTCTCCAATATCCACTTTTGAATCTTCAAAGTCGCCGCTTAATATATAAATTTACATTTAATTTTGTCATTTGGATGATATTTCAATATTCATTTAATTCGTTTATAGTGAAATAAGAATAAATATATCCAATAGATTTCATATATAAAAAAATTATAAATATTTATAAAATAAATTTATTTTTTTAAGCACTATATATAAATCAAAAATTTAGATTATCAATAAAAAAAATACTATTACAAATGTTAATCTAAAAATATTGTATCCACCACACATTAAATCGTATAAAATTAATAAATAAATAAATATTTATATTATAAAATCGATTACGATTCTGTTTTTCTAAAAATAACGATGGATGGAAGTCGAGCGTTTGACTGAAAAACTGCCTTTTCCGAGAAGCGTTTGTCGCAGGGATGTTAAACTTTTTTTTTTTTTTTTGTTGGGCCGCGTTCGCATAAGCAATTAGCACGCCGAGTCAGTCACGGCCAATCTGCTTCGTGTTTCGTAAATAAGGCGGCAAAGTCTGTCGCCTTGACAAACGAATTTATAATAAGCAGAGGCAGACTTCGAACCTCGGATATCGCAAAATAACACGGGAACATTAGCGATTGACAACATTTTTTTTTTTTGTAAATATTCGACGATAAGTAAACAACATTACAATTCCTATCTCGTTTGATATATTATATTATAGTAAAATTGACATTTTTGTTGAAAGTTTACATATATTGGATTAATATTGTGAAATTATATGAATTTTTTCATATAATTTCAACATTAAAATAACACTGCAATTCACTCGGATTTTATTACTAATATCAGTGGTATTTTGCAAAATTCCTTTCTAATTCCGCGTAAATAACGTATTTTATTGCCGTCATTATAACTATCGAGCGATTAAGTACCGGGCATAGATTGTGACGTAAAATATATTAATAATTGCATTTTACGCTAAATAAGTACTAATAATATGATTTTTTTTGTATTGCGAAATCGGTTCGCATACCGTCGATTGGCCGCCGCCGATCATAATGCGTCGCATCTCGGCCATAATCCGTAACGAATACCTTGTTTATTATATATATATATATATATATATATATATATATATATATATATATATATATATATATATATATATCTTGAAACATTTGGTCCGGAATGGAAAATTATTTAATAAGTCGCAAAGTGACTCAATCGGTAAAGAAAAAATAAATAAATAAAAGAAACAGGGAAGACGAAGAAAAGATCATCAACCCTTCGAATATATATATATATATATATATATATATATATATATATATATATATATATATATATATATATATATATATATAAATCCTACCGTCGGATTACGAACATAACGACGATCCGACTTGTTGTTCGGTCGGTAAAATGCATTAACGCTCTACGCGCGGGACGCGGCAACGAAGAAAATAAAATCGTTCAACTTTTAACGCATATATAACGATAAATTTTAACATTTATTAGACAATACCGTTTTACAATGGGTGACAACGCCTACATGTAATGTTTACACTTTATATATTACGCAATTTACAAGTATATTCACAATGTGATACACGTGTATGCAAATTGGAAAATTACACACGTGAATTATTATTATCGGACAATTTGTTTTAAACATTATATTTTACGACATTGTAAAATAATTATCTGTATATATATATATATATATATATATATATATATATATATATATATATATATATATATATATATATATATATATATTATCTTGTGAAAAACGTATAAATTTGTGATAGACACGTCAAATTGAATATGCATATTTATATATTTATTTTAACTTTTATAATTTATTATTATATTATATAATAAAAAGTCTACAATGTATTGCGATTTAATATATATATATATATATATATATATATATATATATATATATATATATATATATATATATATATATATATAAATGTTTTACGATTTATTGTTGCCGGGATTCTAACGTCATAATAGTAAAATAATACGGATTACTGCTGTCGTAAAATTAACAATTATTGCGAACCGTTCGATAAAATGGCGGAATAAAAATTACGAGCCGCGTTAATAAAAAGCGGCCGTTAAAACTGCACACACAAAGAAAAAAAAAGAAAGAAAGAAGAAAGAAAAAATATTTCTGCAGCGTTGCGCTTTTTATCGAAAAGCTCCGTGATTACGGTTAGTTTTAATTGATGCTATAAAATAATTACGTTAATTAAATAACTGTACAACGCGTGATTATTTATTTATTTTTATTTTTTGATTATGTATTGAAAATGTAAGTCACATAGTTTACAACATATTTAAGATTGAAATTTATAATTTTAATTATATGCGATCGATTCGTCAGCATTATTAACACACTTTAAGCGGGCGATAATTTATGCGAACTTGGCTCTTTTTTGCGATACATACAAAAAATAACGTTTACCGCAATTGATGTGCAGCAGTTTTCAATCTGAATTAATACAATTCCTGCTTAAGATGTGTTGATACAATTTTTTTTCTTCTGCTTAATACATACGATTCATATATGATTTTCAATTTACGAAAAATTTACATTGAACTTTTAAAAACGATATTATGGATTCAAATCTCGGTAAATTGACATTCAACAATTTTCTCGAATTAATGATTATATGAATAGAAATTCTACTTCAAACTCAAAATGTTAACTTCATAAGTTAACTTCTAACTTATGTATGTAAAAATTGAAAGTAATTGAAGTTATTTTAAATAACAATTTCACACTATTATACATGTATAGAAAAGGTAAGCTGCAATTAAAGCATAGATTGTTTATACATGGTGTTCGTTTAATGAAGGCGAATAAATATGGCGTTTACCTGTATAACTCTCATGGGTAGACCGGTCTCCTTGGCTAGTTGCTCGCGGATGTGACGCGTTGGCTTCGGTGTCTGCGAGAAAGCCGTCTTCAGGATCTCCAGCTGCTTCGCCTTGATCGTCGTCCTGGGTCCTCTCCTTTTCGAGCCACCGTTTCCGTCGTCAGGAGATCTGTTCTCCGCCTGCGAATCACGCGTCTCAGGATTACCGTCCACCGAACCCTGATGATAATTGAAAATATCTCTTATAAAACCAGTGGCGGCTCGTTTACAAGACTCTGCCAAAGAGTGCAGAGTCTCCGAAAAGACTACACAATTAACCATAACAATTTTAAGTCATTTTTAAAATGTTTATATTTGAATTTTAAAATAAATAATATATTTTATGTCCCATATATAATATTTAAAATGTATTAAAGGCACAAGCCGCCACTATATGAAATACGCCTACTCTAACTAAAATTAAATTAAAAACCCCATCATATATATATATATATATAAATATATACACGCATAAATAAGAGAAATTAAACTATCGTTTCGCATTTTAAAATATGAAAACTATTAAAATACCTGATCTTCTGAATCGTCTTGTCCCGTTTTAGAATCGGTGTTTAGCGCTAAATCGGTCGCATGAGGAAGTTCACCGGGACTTAGGCTCGTGTGTCCTTTCGGCACGGAATCTTCGTCGTCCTCGTCTTCGGATCCTGAACCGAGCAGAGAATCGGCTGTGAATAGAAAAAAAAAGAAACGATATCAAATGAAAATATTTTTATTTTTTATTTTTTGTTTTGTTTTCGTCGTGTCGATCGATCGATCGTTCGTGCGACAGGTGAAGTCGCTTTGTGGCGAGCGTGACGAAAGCGACTCGTGCGTGGAGACGATTCGTCACGGTTCGACCGTCGACTTTTCGACCGGAATCGAAAATCGGAGAACTTTGGCGAACCTTTGGCGAATTGTCCGTCGACGGTGGCATCTTTTTACGATTTCGTCATAGCCGCGAGACAGACAATCAGATGACGAAATGTCTACGACGAAAACTGGGTCACGGCAGGTGATCACGAAAAAAAGTGAACGAAATTACCGTACAGAAATGAGCATATAATATAATATAATATAAGCATGATTTCGTTAATTGTTCCGACATTTAAATCTTATAACGCGTTACGAAATGAAACACTATTATTTAACGATTTGAAATATTGGCAATACTATCTGGTTTAATTTAATACTATATTAAAATACAGTTTAGTACTAATAATATACTAATAACTGTATAAAAATATTTTTTTTTCTAAAAAATACACATATATCGTATATATTAAGGGTGGCCAACTTTTGTGTATGTAAAATCGACTTTTTGTCATATACGTAGTCTAAGTCTAAAACTCACGTCCAGGGGAATTAAAATAACATGAATAATTGTTAACAATATAAATAAACATATATATAGAGATGTTATGATTTCATTTGTCATAAAACACTTATGTCCATAAGTCAAGATATCGCAAGCAATGGACCGGTTGGCCACCCCTGATATATATTACCAATAATATCAATCGCACCATTGTATTATGATTATATAAATTTATCGATGAATATACCATTGTAGCATTATCATACTGTCGTATTATTGATGGCAAATATATCGTAAATGCAATATAATTAATTACCGCTAATTGGTCAATTATGTAGTAAATATGTTAATAGATTCTTACATTGTCATCAAGAATGAATAAGTATGAAAAATTTCAGCTCAATTGAACGTCGGAAAACGTTCGAAAAATCGATTACAAAATTCCGTCCGGATAAACTGAAGTTAAAACATTATTACGTTAAAATAAAATTTTATTTTATTGTTAAATATTTCGCTAAAGAATGCATTGCTTATATGAAAAACCAAGTTTTTCCCCCATTCGATTAAAGACGATTTCGTAGACCGTTCTTGGTTGGGATAGATGGGGACGGGGGACGGGGTATATTTCACCCCAGTCGCAGGAAACGAACCGAATTCTCGTTGCAGGGGTGTGCATTGTTAAAATAATAGTTTAATCTGGCCAACAAACACTCGACGGGCGGCCGCGCGAGTGTATTTGACAAACACTTGATGTTTTCCAAAAGGGGGATGCCACTGCAAACGAACTACCGAAGGGCAAAGAAGCGGGGTTAACTTATTATAAACGAGCGCATTACGCATACAATGCTTCTGGCATATACGTAACGTTCACTCAACATTGAACAACAACGACCAAAATCACCCGTCCACCCACCGACCCCTAAATGTATTATTAACCGTTGTATTGTGTGTAGTACATTTATGCGATTTCATACGTTCGCAACGATTACAAATGGGGTTGTAATGTGAAATTACCGACGTAAACAAGTACGCGAGTACTAAAAAAAAATATATAATCATTATTGGTTAAAATAGCTGTGTCGAATCAGTTATTTGAGGTTAAAGAACATATAAAAAAACACTAATTAATATATTCAATCACGTGATTTTTTTCATATATTAAATAAACATGAATGTATAATATACAAATATTTTTTTAACATGTTGAATTTTAAAATCATCATTTTATATTTAAATCATCATGTTTATATTTATGTATCAAAAAATATATATTTTATTTTCTGACAATTAATAGTATAAATTTTCATCACTAAATTGGTTTAAAAGAAATGGAAAGTTCGATACGACAATCATTCATCATTGTTTGATTCAACGCTTAAGCGTTATTTATAATTCGACACGTCAACGAATTTTATTATTAATAATAATAATAATAATAATAATATTAATAATAAAACAAAAAAATCATCGTTAAATTGAATCAAAATATTATATATTTATTTCGGATGAAACCGATTAAATTGAATTCAATTTATTTCTTCAATAATAATAATAATAATAATAGTTTAAGCGAAATCAAAGGAAATGACTATTAGAAAGGTAAACTTTGCAAAGCTCAACTATAATAATAGCAATTACTGAGACGATTACATGCGATTGCTTTTTCTAATGTTTATCAAAATTAACGGTTAAGCTTTGAAAGTAGAAACATGCGAATTTTTATTCTAGAGTCGAATTTTTCAAGACGGATATAAATATGATATATTATAAACTTAAAAAAAAATATTTTTTCATTTATAAGTTGAATATCGATTTATTATAATATAACTATAGATGAAAATAGAATTATTTTAAAATTATATAGAAGACTTTGTTTTTCTTAAATATCCTTTTTACATACAGAAATATCAATATTAATCTATCATTTCTTTTGTTATATTATATATAACATTATGATCAAAAAGTATGGTGAATTTATTTATAAAATGTAAATTCATTATTTATCCTTCCAAATCAATTCCAATACCCTTCAAAGTAATCCCGCTTTTTCCAGTCCTTGAAATAGTCGGAATAGTCTTTTTTCCGGTTTAGCCTTCAAGACCTTCTTCGATTCGGATTTTATCTTTTCAATAGTATCAAAACGGCGTCCCCGCATTTGTCTTTTGAGTTTGCCGAATAGCCATATGTCGCACGGAGCCAAATCAGGCGAATACGGTGGTTGCGGAACGATATTAGTAGAATTTTTGTCAAAAAAGTCGCGAAGAACCAATACAGTATAACATGAAATAATATATCGTAATAAAAGAACCAAAAGTTGTAAAAACGTGTAACTTGGAGATAATTAAACCTTTTGACAAACAGATGCTTGGCAAATGTTATACAATTTACCTGCTTTCCTATTGCCCGGGAGTTTTAAATGACAATTTCACCTTACTTTTTGATCACAGTAGTATATATATATATATATATATATATATATATATATATATATATATATATATATATAAATGATTTAAGCTGTAGCTAAAAACTTCGATGACTACAAATTATAAATTTTATACGCGCTTTGACTTCAAAGAGCGGAAACGTCGAAGGAAAACGAAAGGAAAGACATGGTATAGAAAAAAAAAATTAACCGATAGTTAGAGAAGACAAAAACTATGGCGCAGATAGATATATAAATATAATAAAATATACAGTTTTCGCGGCTCATTATTATCGAGTGTGACGACGACCGGTGCGGTCTCTGTAAAAATTTTTACAACTGCGGGAAAAAAAATTCCGGACCTTTTTTTATTATTAACGGTTTTCAGCGATCATAATCGCAATTATCAATGCCTTATTTTTCTACGAAGAATGACGTAAAATGTTTTTATATATAAATATAAATATCTATTGTCAACGAGACCGCCCGCGGCGTACTGAGAGAATTTGTACTGAGATTTTCGTTTAAATGATTGGAATTTTTCCTTAAAATAATTTCTAGAATGAAACGATTCAATATAGATATATATATATATATTTATTATGTATATAGTTTTAAACAATAGTATGAATAAAAAAAAATGTTTGAAATAATTAACTGATTTCATAAGAAACATGCTAGTTGCAAAGAATATATTTTTTTTCATACACGATTAAAAATGACATTTTTTATGTTCGATTGTAGAGCATAAAATTAAATCAAAAATATATATGTAAATAAAATTATGTATAAGTAAAATCGATAAAAGTCAACTAATATTTTAAATTATTTAAATAAGATAATTATAATATAAGATTTTTTTTGAATTTAATAAATTTATAGAATAATTAAAAATTAAATCACAATTACAATTCTATTTTAATATATTTATATTTTAACAAAAAGATTAATTATTAGTTTTTTACCGCCGAATGAGACATTCGGCGAAATACGAAATCTCGAAAAATTTCTCCATCGTAAACATATTTTTTTTAAATATATTTTATAAATCAATTTTCATACATAAAATTGTACAAATGAGAAACGGCAGAAGTTGATGTTTTCTTTTATAATACTATAGAGACAAGTTTTATCAGTGCAATCTCAATGTTCATATCCTGCATTCCTTGAAAAGTGTTGATTCTAGACACTTCTAAAAGGTATCGTGTATACATATAAATACACACACATACACACGCGTATATATATATATATATATATATTCTGAAAAGAGGTACGAGTTCTTGTCCTGTCAGCCGTAAAGCGTTTATGTTTATTGGGTTATAAAATCCTTACTCCGACTTCACCTCTCGTGCATCTTCTCACATCTTGCGTGCCCGTGTCTGCAAATATCGTCCAGAACGACATTTGGACATAAATCGTGATGGAAAGTCACAGGGAAACGGGAAAAAGAGGAATTTCTCTACACACACACACACACACACACACACACACATATATATATATATATATATATATATATATACATACGTATAATATATGATGCATTGAAATAGTACATATAACACTTTTATATTCGATACATCATGTACTGTAAAATCATTCGGTTAATATGTACTAGTTTTAATTTTTACATATCAAACGTGTTTGTTATAATAATACTAAAATGGAGTAATCCAGAATTGAACGTTTAATTTCGTAGACAATATGCAACATAATAGACGCGATTAATTACTATTCAAAATGGCGTATAATCGATAATGGATGCGTGTATAGAAAAATAAAAATAATTTTAATGTAATAAAAATAAGCATAAAGCGATCATTTAAATACGATATTTATATATAGTTAATGAACGCCATATTTGTGCGTTGCTATTGGTTGTTTTTTTTTCATGTTTTGTCATCAATAATCCACCAATGGGCTTCGTTTTTTTGACATCTCATCGTTAACCAATCACAAATTAATAAAAATAATATCAAATTACAATTTTTATTTATAAGTAAAAACGTATGACGTAATTTGTTTATTTATATTTTCAATTATTGTACGATGAATTTAATTTTGGATTATTTTTTATTGTATTAAAAGAATCGATTATAATGTGAAATAAGAATTTTAATTGATTTTTAGCAAAACTGTCAAGAGAACAGTAATGTTATCTCGTTGTGTAATTGTTCCTTGAAAATTACGTTTAATTTTAAACATTCAATAATAAATAAGCCTTAGTAATATTTTTAATACTTTCTAAAATAAAAATAAACAGCATCAAATAAAGCGATTCTATTTCACATCAGCTTCAATAAACAAAACGTTAAATCAATTTTTAAGAAAAAAAAAAGTATTTCAATTTACCGCCAAATAACCCTAAGCGAAGTACAAAATTTGAATATACATAAAATTATGATGTTATTGAGAAATTTTCGTATATATTTATTTTACGTACACACACACATACGTATACAAATCACGTAATAATACGTGTACGCGTTTCGTGTCTAGCATAAAAGGTCGATAGAATGATGGAATACTTTGACAGCTATTGGATAGATGATTAAAAATAATAAGCATCGTTTCGAACGAAGAAAACTCGACTCGAGTGCATAGAAATGACTTCATTACCTTTTCATGCGGTCGTGCAATTAATCATCTCGAAATTGAAGAGCAACGAGGCACACACACACACGCACGCACACATACAAAAAAAGAAGACTCGCGGACTAAAAAAAAATAAAAAGAGGCGCAAAAAAAAAGCGGAGGAAAACCAAAAACCGGGAAGGTTCAGAGGTCAGAAAATGGCGGACAGCGCGAATCTTGCGATATTTTCGAACACATATATATAATGTAACACTAAAATAAATATGATTAAATCTAAAATATATTGAATAATTTAAATAATTATTTAAAAAATGTTTTATACATATCATATATAATATATGTTTCAACTGACGATTGCTTACTATTAAATTGTAAAATAGTACATTCAGATTTTATTACGTAAAATTAATCAAACAATAAAATCATTCATTCTCATTTACAATAATAATACTTCACATTAAATAAAACATAATATATTATAATAGCGTGTTGTTAATTTTAACCCTCTACGCGATGCATTATGAATAAAAAAAAAAAACACGTTACAATCGTATTCACGCCCGATAATTAGGCATAATTATAATTAAATAAGAACACCGTATTATAATGGCACACGATTCGAACGATTATAATAATCGTTATTCGTCGATCTTATATATATCAATGATGCGAGTTTTTACGCGCCATCTTTTTTTTTCATTCGAACTATCTTGAATGAACCGGCATATAAATAATGGTGAAATGAAAAAAAATATATATATATATATATATAAATAGTGAGTGCTAAAGGTTATATATCATTTTGACGGATCTACCATTTGTGCGAGTATAAATAAGCGTATTGAACATCAGTCATAATGCTACCTGCCATTTGAAATATGGCGAACGCTTTTTATTTTGATCGACTATATTAAATCTACGAATGTAAATCGTCTCTATAATATGCAATATATATATGTACGAGTCGTGTGTACCATATATTATATTATATATATATATATATATATATATTCATTTTTTTACTCCATAATTGTAATCCCCGACTAAGTGCGATTGATTAAATTTTAAACGTCAAATACTAAACGCGAACATTTTTCAATTTTCGTTCGTGGAAAACGAAATATTTATTATGAATATTTATCACGTGATTATATTAAAAAAATTGATATAAATTAAAAATATATGAAAAAATGATTAATTTTGATATATTATATATACAATTACTGGTGTCACACTTTTAACATTCAATTTTTTTTAAGTGTGAATTATATTATATATTAAATTATATTGCTCTAATTAAGAATCGATGGTGAAGAATATGATTTTTTTTAATAATAATATTTTGACTTTGATGAATACAAAATGTTTAAATTACTATATTTAAACGAGTTGACGCTTATATTTTAAATTAAAATATTCAACTTATTAAAATAAAATTTTAATCTGTGTGTAGAATAAAAAATTCGTTAACATTTAACAACATAATTTGAGCAATAATATATTATTAAAAAAAACTAATAATAATCTTTTTTTTAATAATTAAACTTCAATTTTCATAGACTTATTTAAAAAATAACATTTTTTTAATATTTTTCTTAATAAAAATCAAAATTATGTTTGCTAAAATATTAAAAAAAAACAATTATTTTATATTAAAATTTCAGTTTATATATGAGTATATTATATATGATATTAGTTAATAATAAATATATCAATATTTCTTTCGAAATTAACTGTTTTTTTTTGTGTCTTAAAACTAAAACTTATTTATCAAATAACCCCATTTATGCACGTTATCATTTATTATAATCTATAAATTTAATCTTTAAAAGTTGTATAATTTAAAATATAATATATATATATCATAGAACAGGTGATTGTTTCTATCGAGTTTAATTAATTTTATTTGAAGCGATTCTTCTTTACGAAAAATTTTCCCCGATTAATATGTTATACACGTGTGTATGTAAATATTGACTGTTTTAATTATTATGTAATAAAAAAAACTATTATGGAAATAAGTCGTATAAAATATTTTTCGAATTGATTTATGGTTATAAGATTTACTGTAAAATAATTATAATGTCAATGATTTAACACGAAGTATAAAAAAATATACACAAAAATTAATATTTATGATTTTTTTTAGTATATATATATATATATATATATATATATATATATATATAAAATTTTGTGGATAATAAGAGATATATATATATATATATATATATATATATATATATATATATATATATATATATATATATATTTTGCATTTATTTTTATAATTAAATTAAATTTACATGCGCTTTCATCGTTGTTCTTTTTATGCAAAAATATAATTAATCAAATATATGTAATTTTCTTTCGTTTACTATTTTGTATTGTAGTTTTAATCTTTTACTAAAAATTACATACGATATTATATTATTAGGTTATTATTATTTTTATCATATATTTGCAAAATTTTTATATATGAAAAAATTCAATATATTATTAAAATACTATTCGGACGTCGATTATTGAAAGTCACATTCCATATATAAATTTTTAGAAAATGAATAAATGCGAATGATAATTTAAATATGCTGACCGATAATTTCAACTTGTAAATTTAAATATCAAACGGATTCTTGAATTATATATATATATAAAAAAACTTGTGTAATCATTGTCAATAATATCACACCGCAATAAATAATATAATGACCATTATTAAGCCGACATCCTTCAACGTCCCGACTAATAACCAGTTTTTTCAATACGCAAAGTAATATAATATAATCACATTAAAACAAAAGATACCGATTCCTAAGATACGATCATCATTTGACGGGAACGTCTAAAAAAAATATCAAAAAAATACATAAAATACAAGGGAATAAGTAAGTAGGAGAGGAGAGGGGGTAAAAAAGATATACATATTTTACAGAAAATATGGAAAAATAATTCTTGCAAATTTCCGTAGTACGAATTTCAATATATATTTATAGGCGAATATTAATTATTTTTTTGGCATTTTTATATGAAATTTTTCATTTTCCATATATAAATTAATTATTCTGTATGATTAAAAAAAATATCAATACAATGTGTGATAAAATTTAAAGTATAAATTAATATATCATAAAACAAATTAATCGATGTAAATATTATTTACTAAAATTAATCATTTTTATTTAGATATTTTAATTCGATATAAACTGTAAATGTAATACAAACATTACAAATTGATCATATATTTCATATATTAATCGAAATCTATATTATAGTATTTTTAATTAAGATTCCGCATTTCATGATTTTACTGAACAATAATTAATTAATGATTCCCGCCTATAGAGTGTTACAATTTTTTTCATATTGAGCAATTTCTCATTCTAAAATCTTAAAAAAATAATTAATAAAAAAAGTAAATAAAATTAAAATTATAATAATTTACTATAATTTTTAATCCATAATATTATTTATTTAAAATGTGGAGAAAAAAAATAGAATAATTTCATTTTTATTTATATATTTATATTTGACACTCTTATAAACGTTTCAATATGTTATAAAAAAAAAAACTTGCAATAACGAGACTTTAATAAGTCGACATTATCACTGTGTTTCGAATTAATAGGTCACATTTGCATTTTTCATGCATTAATACATGATTAATCAAGTTTTAATAAACAAACTTGTAAAACAGCGCAAATTTATCGCTAACATATTCCGAAAAGTCGTCCGATTTGGCAAAAAAAAAAAAAATAAAAAAGAAAAACTAATTGCCATCAAATGAACACACCTGTAATAAATTTATTATCGCACTATACGTATATATATATATATATATATATATATATATATATATATATATATACTGAAAATTTTCAATTTTTATATACTTAATAAATTTTATAAAAAAAAATAAATAAATAAATAAAACAGACAACATACGAAAATCTTATCTACGAAGCATAACGAAAATATTTTTTATAAAATAAATAAGTTTTGGAAAATGTAATGTGTGTGTGTGTGCAAGTGCGGGATTTAGTAGCAGCTGGTGTGTTAAATAATCAATTCGTTCCGCGGCCGACAAACCGGGTTCAAATCCTGTGATGGGGCGCCGACATGACTTTGAGCCATACCTGTAGATAATTTGATACCTATACGTGTGTATGTATTATATGTACGCATAAATATTATGATTTTTTATTTACTAATATTGTGAAGAAATCCGTTTCGAAACAAATACATCATACGTTAAAAAAATTTTTTTTCAAAATATCACGAAAAAAAATAATAAATTATAAAAATATATAATTTTTCTGTTAATATTTATAAAAATGAAATTCAAATATATAGTATGAATAATACGTAGTTTAGGTGCGTTTTTATCTACTTGTATTGCGCGTGTAATTTTTCACATATCGAAACGTCCGTCGGTGGCCGACGATCTGGTCGTAAATTAATTTATTTATTTTCACCAATAAAACACTCCAATCACCCTTTCGTTATTGTGAATTATGAACGCGATAAAGTCCGTGTATAATTTGATTTTTTACGCGATAGATCTGCGTTGGTGGTGTTGGCGCCATTACAATCCGTCATACTGTGGGCGCCTGAGAATTTTCATTTGCGACCCCACCGTTTAAAAGCAATGATTATTTCACGCTATTACGAATTAATTTCTGATATTAATCACCACTGTCGATACAGAGAAGATTCCCATCGATAAATTTCACATCGATTATTATAAATAGACCGCTATACTAAAAATTCAAAATATATTATTAATGTTGATATGAAAAAGTAATTATAAATGTCATAATAAAAATCGATATACAAAAATTTATATTAAAATGAATATATAAATTGATCTATTATTTTACACACTTTTATATAAGTTTCATTTGTCTGTTTGTCTGGATGAAATTTTGTAATCGATTTTTTGAGCAATTCCCGATATTTAATTGGGCTGAAACTTTGTATATTTGCTCACTCTTGATGACAATGCGAGAATCAGTTAACATATTTATAAAATAATTGACTAATCAATGGAAATTAATTGCCACTAGTAATGCGATATGGCGAATAATAATAATACAATATCGATAAATTTATATGATAATATAATGATACGATTGTTATTATTGATAATATATACGTATAAGATATGTGTTTTTTTATATTTTTATTATTAAAATCTTACAAAAGTGTTTCTGACAATCATGTGAATGTAAAATATTCAATTTTAACTAATATAAAATCGTTTAGATAACCCAGTAAATATAAAAACGAATAAATGAAACCGTGAGAAAAAAATCAAAATGTGGATAATAGGATAATTATATATTGAAAAAGGTGTTAAATTGAATGTCATTCTCATTTCCATATGTCAATATATGGAGAAACAATCGATTCGGGAACGTCGAAAGTTCTCACCTACCGAGTACACGACTATTGGTCGCCGAATGACGATCAAATAACATGAAAAACAAAACAAAAATACCGAAATAACAATAATAACAATAATAATAATAAGACACATAGAAAATAAGAGAAGAAAAATATACACATGTCATCAAGATGGCGTCGGCCACCGTGTTGAAGAAAAACATGGTCGACGAAACGCTGACACATCACGAGTCTGCTTTTGGTGGCGAGCCGCACAAAGGAAACAATCTTTTCGATCGGGGAGAACCAGCAGGGTTAGATCGGCCATTGTGTTTACAAAAAATACATATATATATATATATATATATATATATATATATATATATATATATATATATATATATATATATAATATGTATATATACCTACTATGTGCGCGCGTATGTATTCTTAAAATCATTATCAAAAATATATAGGTATTTTTCATTTCTATTCTGCTTCAATAATTATTTCAATATTAAATATATTTTTAATATTGTGTAATTAAATATTATAAATTATAATAGTATTAATACGTCAAAAGATTATATATATATATATATATATATATATATATATATATATATATATATATATATATATATATATATAAATTGTTTTTTTTAATATTGATATAAAGACATCGTTCAAAATACGTTAAGAAACATTAATCTACATATTCACAGTAGTAAGCCGCTTATAATGTTCACGTTTCACAACTTTATAATAATTTATAAATTAATAAAGAATTTAACGCGTTGAAAAAAATAATGCGACTCTTTTTAAATACTTTTATCGGCTAATTTATGTATGGATTTTTTTTATTTAAAATAGAAAAAAATCATTTTCATCTATTATAAAATTAATATTTATATAATTATTATATTTTAATGGTTTATTCTATGATTAAATATTGTAAAAAAAATTAAAAATATATAAATGAATTTGAAATAAAGATTTAAAAAATTATCTTATACAGTCTTATATATAATTGTAATAATATATAAATAATTGGTAAGGCCTGAAACGTTAACGTGTAAACGCCATCAACAATGCTTCGTAGGCGACCGGAAAAACAGCAAACTCACCGTCTGGCAGTCAGTCCGGCCCTGTCGACCCGACAATACAAGACCGGCTACTCTATTTTATTTTATTTCGTTCGTTTTTTTTTTATAAACTAGTACATGGTACACGCGAAAAAAATAATACAATAACAACAACATCGACGTCTCTAGTCTTATATAGCGTATAAATAAAAAAATAATAATAAGAAAAAACAACATGTAGCTGTATATATATATATATATATATATATATATATATATATATATATATATATATATATATCGACGAGGACGGGTGAAACACAAAGAACTGTTTTCAGAACCGCAAAGGTGCCGAGTGAGAGTCCATTATAAGAAGAAGAATGATTGTCAAACTGTTCTTGATGACTTCACGATATATATATATATATATATATATAAACAGTGGGATAATACAAATTTCTAATTTCCAAATCTAAATTTTCTCAGACGTCGTCGCGTCACGTAGTCAGTCGGTTCAGCCGATGGAAACTGAAAGTCACTATTAAAATGTATTTTTTCTTTTTTTTTATCTCATCAATAGAGAGAGAGGGAGAGAAAAAAAAATTGTAATGAATTTGAATATGCAAAGGTTGTTTAATTTTTGATCGGTTCCATTGATCGAATTTCGCGGAACGACGCCATCTATGATTTATAATGGGCAATGTAATTTTTGCTTCACAACGTTGATTAAATATCGACGTAATAAATTATTCACTTTGATAATTTTCTATATGTTATATCGGTCGAAATCGCATATAATTTATAACGTATCATATTATTTTATTGAAATTTTAAATGTTAAACGTTTAGGCAAAGATGTAATAATATGGTAATTACATGTTTATTTAATCTACATTCATCGATATGAATTGTATAATTATGCAACCGGGGTAACATTCCTGAGGGCTTTATTTTTAATATATATTTATTTTATTAAAATACTCGATAATTACTATTATATCATTCCGTCATTTTAAATTGTATTAAAATCGTTGAATTTCATCATATTTTACCATAAATTATAATACTTGCTAAGTATATTAATTTGTTAATAAAATATATAATTACAAAAAATTGGTATAATTTTAAATATTATTATAGCGTACGGTTATAATCTTTTTTCTCTCCAAAAATCAATAAGTTATCCTCGGAATAATTCAAGGTTTTTTTTTTAATTTCATAGACTAAACAACTTCATTCATGACTAAGTGCGATATCTTTCAAAATGTGAAATTCATCGGAAATACCGATGCTTAAAAAATAGCTGAAAAAGAACGACTATTTTACAAAGAAAAAAAACTTTTGAATGTATATATTTTTTTTCAGATATATTTCATGGTTACGTACAAGAATGCGAATTTTCCGAAGCATCAATATCATGTTTGATTTTGATGTATTTAAGCGTCGACACAACAAAAACCCTGATTTGTCAGTCATGACGCAAATGAAGATCAACACGACGCCGCGTTGAAATATTGATAGAAAGCCGCGTGCACATCTTTTTTATTTATTTATTTATTTTCATTCTTAAGCGTGAAGAGGGAAGGAAGAAAAAAATAAATAGAAATAAAAAAGATATAAGACGGTTCCTTTCATTATTTGTACACGTATATTTTCGATTCGATGGTGGCTATCGCACGACGATTCCTCCATGAGGTCAAAGCGTATTACTTATTCGAACAGTTGACGACTGACGGACAAAAGGAGAGTGCAGTTTTGGCGGCCGCCCCGCTGCGAATCAAAATAAGAAGAAACGAAAAAAAAAAAGAAAAATAATCGAGCAGAAAGAAGTAGAAGAAGAAGAAGAAAATATTCGTTGATAAAGAAGAACAAGTAGAAAAGAAGAAAATCGACAGAAGAAAAAAAAACACGAGAAGAAAGAAAAGAAGAAGAAGAAGAAGCCGGTGCCCGAACGAGGCGTGAAGGTCGCGCGCGCCATGACGCCAACATGGCGACCCCATTGTGCGCCCTGCGCTCACAAAAACACTATCAATCTTTAATCACCGCACCGAGAGAAGGGAATCGAGTTCGGTCAGGGACTTTCAATTGTGTGACGCGCAATCCTCTGGCACTTTCGTTAATCTATCATATATATATATTATATATATTTTTCTTACGATTAATAGAAATCACAATAGTCTGTACGAGATATTTTGAATATAATATTTACCGATTTGTATGAAAATATAACGCAGTCATTTTATGGTAGATGATTGAGATATTAATCTAAATATTTTACTATGACTATATAAAAATATTTGAATAATTTCAAATATATAGTTGTTATTTAATTTTCTATCAGATTATTTTCCTTAAAAAAAAACATACTCTGAAATTGATAAAAAATGTCTCACTATTTTCATTGTTTTTCATAATATTTACCTTGAAAAAATCTTCTAATATTATACGCATTATAAACTTTATTTATCTATTCTACCTATTTTGATTTAAAATAAATAAAGAAAAATCAATTGAGCGATAGTACTTTTAAATAAAGACCTGCATTAGAAATTACAAAGCGTCAATTATTTTTTAATTTACACTGTAAAATTTAACTCAAAGCCTTAAATAATATTTCAAATTAATGTAAATAACATCTTTCGTAAATTGAAAGTTGAAACATAAAATAAATTACATCATGAATTCCAATCCACTACATGTTGTATATATAGTAAATAAACTAACAAATCTTATAATAATACTATTATAGATTTTTAGAAAACATTTTTGTGCATTTCAATTATTACTTAATTATGAAAAAAAAACAAGAATCATTATTCAATCTCAATTTTATAAAATCAATTCATCTTCATCCGTTAAAAAGAAAAATAATTCATAACATCACAAATATACATTTATATAAACGTAATCAATTATTCCTTAACTAAGTTACGACGATTCGGTAAATTTAATTTCACGACGTAAACGTATCATCAAAACATTCACAAAACGAAAAGCGACGTAAAATTCAAAACGATTATAATTAACGATTCTCAAAAGTTTTTCTCGACAAGCAAAGCATAAAACCGTATACAAACAATTTAAATCGTTAAAAACCAATTATGAACGTGTGCGCGCGCCTTTATATTTCGGACATGAAAAAAAAAAACAACGAACATTTACTTTAACATATTATAAATACAATGACCGTTTTTATCAACGTTAAAAATCAATTTGAGCGACATAATGAGGATAGAAATTCCGCTTAAAATCGTAATTTTCGAGAACGAATCTTATTCATCGAAAATTTCTAAGTCGACACCGCGGAAAAAACTCGGAAAAACTACCCGAAAAAAAGCGATCAAAAACAAAATAGACGATATGAAAAAAAAAATATATAGTTATCCCCTTTTTGTTGGCTGAGAAGAAAACGCGGTTTTCCGATTCATTACGCGCTTTTCAACGCCTGCCGAAATTTGTAATTTTCGTCGAAAATAAAACGAAATGTATTAAAATAGAAAAAATACGTTCCGTATCTCTAGAGCAAAGTGTTTTTATTTTATTTTTGTTTACTATTTTTTACATTCGTCTCTAAATTTCGATATTTTTTTAAACGGCCGAAGCGAAGAAACGGTTCCTAAATTTATATTGTAATATATATATATGTATAATACTGTGATCAAAATGTAAGGTGAATTTGTTTATAAAATGTAAATTCCTTATTTATTCTTTCAAATCAATTTTATCTCCTTAAAAAAGTAATCCCCGTTCGATAAAACACACTTTTGCCAACGCTTTTTCCAGTCCTTGAAACAGTTGGAACAGTCTTTTTTCTACATAGCCTTTAAGATCTTCTTCGATTCGGTTTTTATCTCCTCAATCGTGTCAAAACAACGTCCCCGCATTGGCTTTTTGAGTTTGCTGAATAGCCAGAAGTCACTCGAAACCAAATCAGGCGAATACGGTGGTTGCGGACTGATATGAATCAAATTTTTGGCAGAAAAGTGATGAAGGAGTTGAGAGTTGTAAAAACACGTGTAACTCAGAGATCATTAAATCTTTTAATAAACTGACGCTTAAAAAATGTTATAGACAGTCCTACCAACTTAGGAATAAAAATTTACAATCTACTTACCTTCCTAATGCCCGGCAGTTTCAAATGACAATTTCACTTTACTTTTTGATCACAGTAGTATATATATATATATATATATATATATATATATATATATATATATATATATATATATATATGTCTATTTATCGTTAAACACGAACAATTTTCGGAAGGTTTATCTTTCTTTCTTGAGAGACGCCGGATTCGAACCAGTGAGCGTAAAAACGCCAGGTCACCACGTCGAACGAAAAACCGTGAACGTTCCGGTATCACTTTGGCCACCTGCGAATTCGCGACGGCTCCGTAGTTTAATGGTTATCATGAATATTACGGTTCACATTTAATCGGAAATATAACTTATTCACTAAACATCAATATTATCAATTTTCACAAATCTTATTATGATTAAAAATTACAAACAAAATATCGCATTAATTACTATAAACTATATTCATCAATTCGCCTATATAAAAATCGAGTATTATAATATAAACTAATTATAAAATAAAATATGAAATCTGCTTCAAGCTGAAAAAAATCTATATTTCTAAATAATAATAAAAAATATTATTTATTAAAAAAAATCTTTTTTTTCGCAATTTTACGCGGCAATAAATTAAATGCGAAGTCGTTTTTAAAGGAAAAAGCTTGCATTTTAACGGACACACCTTATTTATTAATAATTTAGAATACAATTTTACGAATACGTAATATAAATCACTTAAACTAATACATATTAATGAGCGTAATTAATTATCAACGTAATAGAAAAATACGAAAAGTAAATTTTTGTTATGTAAAATAGTGGAAAAAAAATATCATTTATTTGTATGCATTGTTTTTCGTGTATAATTAGAGAAATAATTAATAATATATATAAAAAATAATTATTATTATATTATGCTAGAATTTTGAATACCCAACTGTGAAATATATTTATTAATATTATTAAAATATAAACTAAGAAAATCATCAACCGATATTAAATTAATATTTTCAATATTAAATAATAAAAATAATATATATAGCAAAAAGATAAATAGACGTTAGAAAATTTTCACTACAATATAAGTTTTTCTAAAATATAAATTAAACTTTTTCACGTGACGCGTAATAAAAGCGATTTTCATTAAAATTTACATTGTTTCACGAGATAAATAATTACTTTCGAAACATCCTGTATAATCTGAATGCTAATGTATATAGATAATAAATCATTCATACAGCCTTCAGATCTTTTCTTATACACGTTTATAATAATTTTAAGAGAACGTATCGTATTTCATTTATTATTTATAATATAACATAATAGATCGGCATATTTTATAACGATATTTTCGTAAGAATTTTTAAATAATATATATATATATATATATATATATATATATATATATATATATATATATATATATATATATATATTATGTGTAACACAGTTATATCGAACGACGTCAACAAATACAAATATTTCGATTCGACTGTGTCTTTATCGTAATTATTATTATATTATTATTTTTTTTAACACGCGCACTATACGAGGTTCGTCCGTACGAACAATGATATTGATTAATGACGCATATATATCAGTGTACCGTGTAATTCGAGAGCGGCGCCTGGAAAACAGTTTTGGAAGCCGTGCGATCGGCGCTTGTAAAAGGGTTGTTCGCGTTCACGATTTATTTTATACGAATATGTTTTTTTTTTCATGTCTCGAATTAATTTATTTGTAACGTCGAAGAAACGCTGCTAACGGTTTAATAATAAGGAGTTTTATATATAAACAAGCGGTCATAAATCAATCGTCATGTGAAGTGCATGACACGAAATCAGCTCGCAGCATTTCTGGTACATCAATTTTATAACGATCGATAGAATTCAGAAGCTGCGCAGTGTATTTATTATAAAATATCGATTTGATATGCTCACATCAAAAAATTTTTTGACGTATAATAATAATATAACAATATTGAAAAAGATAAAAAAAAAAGATCATCCAATACGGTAGCGTATAATAATAATTATAATCGCGGCTACAAAACGAAACCAGATGCATGAATATCCTTAGGCTATAGATTTTTTTTAATAGCTTTTTTTTTCATATAAAATACCGCATTACACTTGTAAAATTTAATATTTATGAATGTGTGTGTGTGTGTTTTATTCAAATTGTTTTAATCGAATTTGACGTGATGTTAACGATTACAACGGATTTATTGAGGTTTAATCGTAAGGTATATATATTTTATACAAAAAAAATTAAAATAGTATTATTTTTAATATTTTAGTTGTTAATATTTTTAATTTAATTCTATGCTAAAATATACCTTGAATTTAATTAATAAATTTGATATATTAATAAGTAAAAAAAATCAGTGATACATAAACTAATACTTTTTCGAGTCACCAGCTCTATGCTGAAGTCTCACGCATGTTAAAATTAACATTCTTAAAAATCAATAATTAATGTTAGTTATATTTTAAAATAATCTATTACTTAGTTTTATAGTAATTATTTTATTCATTGATTTCAATTTGTTACTGCAATCGAATATAATTTTCACATACGCGAGAAATATTGAAAATTATTATATGCAACACGAGAAAATTATTTATCGATCAAATTAACTTCTATATAAATCGACGAATTAAATTACGTTTAAATTGATATTAATATAAAATAAGCGATACTCAAAAAAAAAATAATAATAATAACGTCGTCCGTCCGTTAAAGAATAACTTTTATAATTATTAAGAAAAAACTGAATTCGCAAACGTAATTCACGTCTGAAATATTATACATTATTCGAGACAGTCTAGAAATTGGTCTTTATAAATAAAATAAAAATGAAATAAAATAAGATATAGGGCGACGTGAAATATCGGTGCAGTTCCCGAGCGGGTGGGGAAGGGGGGGGAGAAGGTTTTTTTTTTTCTTTCGAGTCTCTGGGGTCTCGTTGACCCCACGGCAGTACCCCGAGCAATAATGTATTCATCATTTGCGGTGCCCCCCCGTGGGTCATACAAAATGTTCGGCGGCTGCCAACACGACCAAAGTTGCATTAATCACGCGAACCACACTCTTAGAAACGCTGTTAAAGAATAAACGAAACAATGGCCGACCGATTTAAAACGATCGCTTTTCAGCGTAAATCAATCGCGACTCCGTTTTTTTTATTTTTATTTTATTTATTTTTTTCAACTACTACTACGATTTATTCTATTTCGATGTTAAAATCGTAATAAAATAACAATTATTATTATATAAAATTAATTTATAGTATTTATTGATTGTTTACATTACGAGTTAACAATAAATTAATACACAATGAAAATTATCTTTTGTTATGTAATTAAAACTGTTTATTATTGATCGTACTTTAAAATGTACTTTAAATAATAAATTATTATAACATTTTCATGTAATTTAAAATTTAGAAAAATATTTTTATTTTTTTAATAGTATGACAAATAAATAGATATATATATATCATGCATGAAATTATAATATAATCATACTGTGAATGCAAACTTCAACAACCATTTTTGGATATACGATATATATATATATATATATATATATATATATATATATATATATATATATATATATATATATATATATATATATATATATATATATATATAACATTAGTCGTGCGTATCGAATTTTGTGAAAGTTTTCGAACCATAACTTTATATTATAATGAGATTATATCGATTGCTAATTAATATTTGTAACTTTAATATACAAGAAAGGCGGGAAATTCAAAATCGAGACAAAAAATATATTAAATAATAATTATTATAAATGATAGACGATTAAAATGAAAAAATATATAATTTATCTTATAAGTTTGAATAAATATATATTTTTTCCACGATTTAATAAAAAAAATGTATTTTATAAACGCTATGAGTATACTAATAAAAATATTTTTCATCAACCCTTATATAAAATTAATTTTCTTTAATTATGAGATTCGCGAAATTTTCGCTATAATCACTGAATAAATTAAAAAATGATTAGAAGCGGATGTAATTAAAATATCGATTTAAAATATGAAAAAAATAATAAAATAGTTTTCAAATATACCTTAAACTTTTCCGTGGAATTTACGTTTTTTTTTTATTATTCAATATATTTTTAGAACGCGATCCGAACTAAGAAAATTTCCATTTGTTGGCCAACAGTTCGTGAAATATGAATCCGAAACGCGAACTCTGACCGCGTTAATAATGATCGTTGATTAAAAAGCGATTAAAGACGCACATACACACGTATGAGATCACAAGAATCGTTAATTAACCACATATAACGAATACAAATTTTAACGCCGAGTGAGCAGTGGCACCTCGTGATTTGTGTTAAGTGAAAATTCCATTGAAAACTATATTTTGATGAGTATTATTATACAAAAATATTTATATTTATATATTTAGAATGAAGAATTTAAATTATTGTGTTAAAAAAAATGTTTTTAGACGAACGTTGCTTGCGAGCGCCACGCGTGCTCGATTGCATTAACCCGAGCCCTGCTCGTGGGTTTCAACTTGTTTGTAGTTGGTAATGATACATGAACGATCTGCACTCGTTGGACGCTGGATATCATTTTTTATTTTTTTTTTATAAAATGTACATTTGAAATATAAAATAAAGAATTTAATATTCATAGTCACATTTTTGTGAAAACAAACCCAAGAGATTAATAAATTCAATATGGTTTCAGAATTATTTGCAATGTAAAATTATAAATTAGCAATATATAAATGGTCAATTTTAATGAGTATTGAGTAGATCATAAATTTATTTTTATTGTTATATTTATAGAATATGAATTCAGTATTTACAAGGCTTTTTGGATCTTTGTCAAGTCATTAAATCTATAGACAATAATAATATATGTAAGTAGAAAAAAACAAAATTTTGATCTCAAAAAAAAAAATAGTGATAATTATCACAATTCATTCAGAAGAGCAACATAATTACTATTAATTGTAATTAATGATATATTTTCTAGATGCCGCAGTTCCACGAACGAGCCGTCACTGATTACGAGCTAAAGAAGACAAGAGAAAGAGAGAGAAAAAAAAGAAAGAACGAACAACAGAAAAACAATAAAAGGCTGTACAACGATTAGCATTAGTAATAATGAATGAATGTGGAGCTGTGGAGCGGCACCAGAAGCAGCAGCAGGAAAACGCTGTTCGCTGTGCGATTCTTGGCCTCGGGCTTCGCCGCGGGGGCTCCGACTAATTGGGCGAGGCCCCCCTCTATATCGTGTGAACGGGGCTCGGGGCCCCCTCGTGCCTCGGCCACACCGTTACGTGCTGCGTGAGTGATCGTCAATCTCCGCACATAAATAACGTTTCAAGAGGTCCGCCACGAAAAATTGATAACGGATAGAACAAAAATAAAATACGTACGAAGAAAATGAACGTACGCACGAGTTAGAAAAATCACGCGATTCGTCGCGTTTAGGGTGAGTATGAGTTCAAAGAAACGGGGGACGATCATTGTTCAGGTATATTACTGTGATCGAAAAATAAGGTGAAATTGTCATTTAAAACTCCCGGGCATTAAGGACTGTCTATAACATTTGCCAAGCATCTGTTTGTCGATAGGTGTAATTATCTCCGAGTTGAACGTGTTTTTACAACACTTGCTTCTGCGGGACTTTTTACCAAAAACTCGACTCATATCGTTCCGCAACCACCGTATTCGCCTGATTTGGCTCCGTGCAACTTCTAACTATTCAGCAAACTTAAAAGGCTTATTGCGGGGATAACGATTGAGGAGATAAAAATCAAATCCAAATACCAAATAAATAAAGAATTTACATTTTATAAACAAATTCATCTTACTTTTTAATCACAGTGTTACATATATCAATATAAGATTTACGATTTTAATTTATTTTAAAACGAATTTTTTTTTCTTACAGAATGTCACAATTTTTGATATCTAAAAACATTAAAATATGATAATAGTTATGTCAATATGAAACAAAATTGAAAATAAATAGTATTAGAATGACTCTTTATTAGATATTTGAATGTTAAAAAATACCTTATATTATGCAATATCTATATAGTCAGTAATTTATACTGAAATATATATCTAACACATCACAATTAATTTCATGATATTATTCAAATAAAATTTTATCATAAATGAAATTTTTAAATTAATTTCAAATTTTTATATTCGACGTACATAAATAATATACAATAAATAGTATATGTCAAATTTCAATATATCAAGTTACACATTAAAAAATATAATATCAAAATACGAAACATTCCATAAGAACAATGCATCATTTTTCATTGAAAGTATTATAAATATATGCAGTCGTGACAATTAAGCGATACCAAAAATGAATTTCAATTCGTAACAAGTGTCAATTAACGTAACTAAAATAATAAAAATGAAATAGGAGCGAAATTTTTATAGAGATCAACTTGTTTGTTATCGTCGTTTTCATCAACATCGTCATCATTATCATCATCATCAATCATTCGCTTGAATTCCGAGATACAACATCAAAGAAGACGAAAGTCGCACACTTCTTCAACTCATTTTACCATAAAAAATAATAATGGTAAATTTAAATATAGAATCAAAATCGTACTAATCACATACTTTAAAAATAATATTTCCGATTTTTAAAAATATGAAATCGTGATTATTTTAACATAATAAATATATCGTTTTAAACGTATGTTTTTATTTAAAAAAAATATATAAAGCACGTTGTTAAAAAAAAACATGTTTTATATGTTTTTTTTATATGATGTATATTTATGATACATATTTTAGGTTCAATTTGCGTGTAAAATCGCGCATTGAACATTTAATTAATGATACGAATTTAACGTTTGAAAAATAAATTGCGCTTTCTAGAACACATAATACATTATAAAACAAATATATTTTTCAATTTAATTACACTTAAAAAAATCGAACATTTTATTTATGTATTTCGCGCGATTTTGTGGCAAATTTCAGAAGTGAAAAAAATCGATAGAATATCACATCCAATTAAACAATTGTTATCGATCTTGCAATTAAATACGCTATGTAAAACTAATAATAATTAAATTTTCTAATCTTCATGATTAATCTACAAATTACAAGTTGAACGATAAAACGAACGCAGAAAGAAGACAATGTTAAAAAGTATTTGTTTATCGAACGATTACGAAACGATTTTCGACGTTTTACGGTCAAAAATATCGTCGTAACGCGCGAAACACACTTTTTTATTCGCTGAAAATCGATCGCTTTAGTCAAAACAACAAAAATTGACGAACGCTCCTAATAAATGAGCCGCATTAATTCGGCTCTCATTTTTTTTTTTCAAAATAATCGCGCACAATTATCGTATCGATCGTCTATGAAATATAAAACGATACACGTATACATATATAATTTGTATAGTACATATATATATAAATATAACAACATGATAATGATAATGATAATGTATTATAATTCGGTAACCGAACATTATGCGGTCACGCGACTCGAACCGAGAAAAACGAGATCCTTCTACGGGAAGAAGAATCGAAAATAACTTCTTATTTGTACACGGCCTTACCGTGAGGGGTCACGGGTCATTTTGACCCCACAGAGATCCGAGCAGTATCGTATAATCAGGGATGGTCAAGATCACGCAAACTACTACTTTGAAATAAATATTAGCCGTGACATGATAAAACAAGATTCGAGTTTTATACAAAACGTCTATTTCGATCGACATACCGCGGAGCTTTATATCATACAAAATATCATAAATAATGAACTGTAAATATTTCTAAATACCTTCACAATAAAATATTAATTTAAATACGGAATATATAATGATAAAAATGGCCGCAAAAAAAAAAAAACAAAAACAATCCGATGATTCACAACAACTTCTGGACATAAATTTTACTATCATCAATCATATACGCATACACATGGATATATATATTGTAAATTGAAAAGTGTGTATGTTTGTCTGTATGTCTGCGTTACGCGAGACTCAACCGCCGTGGTGAATTGAGTGAAAAGAGCCGCATTTTATTGGACGTAAATTTCAAAATTAATGACAATGGAGCGCATAAATCATGTTACGTGAATTAATTGAGAGAGAAAAAAAAATGAACGGTTCGGTATTTTCATATAAAAAGTGCGATGAAAATGTGCAGCGTATTTATTATTTTTTTATCTAACTGCATTACTGTTTTGTGTTTGTGTGTGTGTTTTTTTTAAATTATTTTCATTATTTTTATGATCGTAGCGAAAAATAAATTCGTTCGAAGGCAGCCATTTTCTTTATTTTTTGATTTAACTAATCTTAATCGTCGTTCTGGCTGTCTATCAGTTGTCAGAATTGTATTGATTTAAAAATGAAAATAAAAATAGGCAACACTGCTATTTAAAATCGGAGTTTTAAAGAAGAAATTTCTTAGTTGAGTATAAAAATAATTAAAAATAAAACATAAACTATTAATATTATATGATCTGAAGAATTGTACGTTGTAAATATATAAGAAAATTTATTATTATTTTTTTTTTTGAAAAAAATATATTATTTAATAGCTTAATAAAAAAATGTCAAAAAAATATTTAATAATACTTAAAAACAACCCCCGAAAAAAGAACGTTATATAAAAAGCGAAATATTTTAAAAAATATATACACACACACGTATGTAAATATATTTTAATAAACGCCCGTTTTTACGATTATATTTACGACATGCAAGTTTTATTGCAAAAACGTTTATTTCATTTTGATGAAAGCGTCGCGCGAAAACAAAAAAAAAAGCGCTCCATGTTTGAACGTAAAAAAAAACCTAAATGGCGCAGAGCGTTAAGCAAATAGAAAAAGGGGGAATATATATATATATATATATATATAAGCAAAGGAAAAACGAGGGAAAACTCTACGCGAAGGGAAAATTGAGAAAAGACGCGGGATAAAAAGAAAAATGAGAAGAAATACGACGGCGTAGCTCGTTTTTTGTTTTTTTTTCCTTTTTTGCTTTCGAACTAAAACAATGACATTTAATTTCGCGACAAAAGACGTAAAAGTCTGCGTCGTTGTAAATTTTAATATATTTATATATATAATAAAAAATAAGTGAAAAAAAAAGAGAGAGATTCATAGGAAAATCAGCGGAAAATTTCATTTATAATTAAAATATTTAATTAGACAGAATTCGATGCGCGCACTTTATCATTTTATATTATTTTGTCCTTTACGATTAAAATTAACCTTAAAGATAAATACATTTTTACGCAGAATAAATCCGTATAAACATTTGTGTCATCGTTTAAAAAATATTTTTAATGCGACATTGTATTATATAAACATTTATCGTTATGCAAATTCATCGATAAAGTCGATATTATTGTGAAAAATGCATTAGTTTCACATGCGTGTAACAATTTTTTGATACGAATTTCAAGATAACGAGAAATTTTAATTCGATTTTTTTTATGTCGACATAAAAATATAGAGTTTTTATTGCGTAATTCAATAACATATTATTCTCTTTATTTATACGTTTATGTTTTCAAAAGAAAAACGTGCATGAATTACAACTGCTTATATTTATACAATAGAGTGACATAGTTAAATTTATTCTTCTTATAGAAAAAATGTCGATTAAAATAACAATCGCTTTCGATCAGAATGTAATGATAATTTCAGTAAATATCAGTTATATTGATAATTTTGATTTGCATTTATGCGAAAATAAATGATCACGTGTTACATAATTTATTTGTATTTATTACAAAAATTTCTCACGTCTAACATTTTGATATTAAATGGTTTTATTTTCAGCACATAAATCATCTTTTTATTTTCATTATATTGTAGTAAGATATATCAAAATTTATTTATGAAAATAAATATTTTTATTTAATAAAATTTCTAAATACTAATAGTAAAATAGCATTAATTATTTTAATGTTAGAAAATATAATCGTTGACATATTACTATGATCGAAAAGTAAGGTGAAATTGTCATTTAAATTGTATTTTTTTCCTAGATTGGTAGGACTGTCAATAACATTTGCCAAGAGTCTGTTTGTCAAAAGACAAACAACTCTTGGTTCCTTTATCACGATAATGTACCATGTCATTCTGTATTGGTTCTTAGCGACTTTTTGCCAAAAACTCGACTCATATCGTTTTGCAACCACCGTATTCACCTGATTTGGCTCCGCGCGACTTCTGGCTATTCAGCAAACTCAAAAGACCAATGCAGGGACGTCGTTTTGACACAATTGAAGAGATAGAAACGGAATTGAAAAAGGGCTTGAAGACTATACCGGAAAAATACTATTCCGATTGTTTCGAGGACAGGAAAAAGCGTTGGCAAAAGTGCGTTTTATCGGACGGGGATTATTTTGAAGAGGATGAAATTGATTTGAAAGAATTAAAAAACGAATTTATATTTTATAAACAAATTCACTTTACGTTTTGATCACAGTGTTGCAATCAATAATTATAATGGAATATATTTATGAAAATAATTTAAATATCCATAGTTAGCTATATCGTCAAAAATCGATATCAAATGAAAAAAAAAGGTAATCACAAATACCGACAATTACTTATATACGCTCTAAATTAAAAGAGAATGCATATATCAGCGTTTCTCAAACGGTCGTTCGTTCATTTCACGGTTATCAAGTCGGACACAATCGAAGAGTTCGCATTTTATAATAACATATTTACAAATCTTAACGCTCCATTAAACAAATTGAATATTAAAAAAAATCACGTACGAATGAGTGTATGTAAGTCGAATTTTTTGGACCTTCTCATTAAAAACGCGCTCTATAAATATTCGCGTACCGAATCGAGGCTGTTTATTTATCGCGTTTATCAAACACGAAAGGTTTAATCTATTTTTATGTATATATATATATATATATATATATATATATATATATATTATTTTGAAGTTAGTATTTTTTTTTGTAATAATTGAAAAATTGTAATCGTATGATTCATCCCTTGTATACTAGACGTTCGAACATAAATAATAAATTATTGCACGTATTAAATTTACAAACATAGAAAAATCGGCGTGTCTGAATTGCCACCGGACAAATCGTGATTCACGATTTTTCGCATATCTATTGCAAAACATCTATTTCTTTTCTAATGTCAAAACGATGAAAATGCACTTAAATACACAGTAACGACGCTTTATCACGAACGAAACGTCGCAACAGAAGTCTATATAATAGTAAAATTAAACCAATATTTAAACACAATTTAGTATATATATATATATATATATAAGCTCTAACTAGTTGCAGAAGTTTTATAAGACAAATGTCGTTCGGAATTAATTGAAGGATTATCATAAAAAAAAATTAAACCGAATATTAATCGAAAGTTTTTTTTGTCGTTTTAATTATCCGTACAAAAATCGGCGAATTTTTTCTAATCATTATATCGAATGAAAAATAGCTGAAAATACGATATTCGTTGTTTTTATGTTGTTTCGATTTACATTTGAATGTGTTCATGAATAATGAACTAGTTTTTGATTCTATAAATTTGATATAAAATATACGGCATGTTTTTTTTTTTATATATTTTCTTTATCACGTGTCATCATTTTTTTATATAAATATAAATTATTAAGGTTTTTATTATTATACAATACATATAATATTTTAATACTTATATATTTTAGTCAATTTGTTCAAAATAAAATTTATTACTATTAAATTCATATTTATCATAGTTGAACAAGTAGCTACTGATGACGTTATTTTTTTCGTGTTTATATAATTAATATTTATAAATAAATAAAATTATAAAATTTAAAATTTATATCCATTTTTTTAATATTTTTTATGTTTTACGATTGAAATTAAGAGATATTATATAAAATATTTATTACCTACTAGTATCAAAAAATAAAATTATTTCTAAATATATAAATAAAATAAACCTACTAAATTATTTCTAAATCTGAACAATAATTTCATATAATACAATTAAATCAAATAAAAATATTATTTTCATCTCATTCAGCTACATTTTAGAACGAACAATGCTCGCGCGCGCCTAATTACACCAACCCGAGCGCTGCTCGCAGATTGTAACTTTTTTGTATTTTGTATAACTCATGAACGATCTACACTCGTCGGACGTTGGATATCGTTTTCTTCAATATTTTTATATAAAATCTACATTTGAAATGTGAAATAAATTTTTGTGAAAAAAAAATCCGAGTAGTTAAATATTAATTTTTACTCGTTAAAAATTGAACTTAGAGTGTAACGTTGTGCCTTTAAATATATTAACAAGACCTAACGAAATAATATAATTTTATTTTGACGTCGATATTAATTCTTAGCGTTCGAAGTGGATCGTTTCAGCAATCTTGAAAAACTGCAGGAGTTCCAGGCAATATATATATATATATATATATATATATATATATATATATATATATATATATATATATATAAAGGATGTATTGGATCGATATGGCTGGTTGCACGAGCAGCAGCAGCAGCAGCCACGTCGCGTCATTCGCCGGCGTCCCGTCATCCCGGAAAATAAATAGTGTCGACGGGGATGAAAATCGCTGATGAGAGAAAGAGAGAAAACTAGGGGTGTAGTGATGAGGGGCGAAAGAGAAAGTGAGAAGTGACGTTTTGCGGAGAACGGAGAATGGAGTAAGTATGGAGTTTTGTGGAGTCGTGGAACGGAACGATGGGGAACGAAACGAACCGCTCGCCATTGGCTGCCTGTGCCCCCACAAGCCAAATGAGTTTTTATCGGCCGCTCCTCCATTGCACGGATATTCGCAACAGGGCCGCATTCGTACGTCGACGAGAGCCGCATTTATTTAATTTTTTTTTAATATAGTTTTGCCCGAACTACACTCGGGCGTGACATTTACGTACACTGACGATCCCATTTACGTACACTAATTAACCTGAATATCACTCGTTTCTCAATAATGAATGATTCATACAGTAAACATAAATTATTTTTTCGAGGAATTATTGATATATAAATATCCTACTGTTAAGTGATTAAAAGATTTCGATCGTTTCCAAATTTATCTATTTATTTCTGTTTTGAAATGATTTGATTTTGTATTAGGACAATCTATGCGTACTATATTATCGAAACGTAAAATATAATTATACACTATTTAACTATATTTTTAAATAATAAAAAAAAAAAAACAATTATCAACCAAATACATAGTTCACTATAATATATATATATATTAAATAATTTAAAAATATAAAAAAAATTAAAACTTCACTTTTAAATATAAAATATGCTCATTTATGAATTGTAAATATAAATTAAACTTCGATTATCACTAATATCATTAGAAATATTATATCAATATTACATTATTAATATTAAACATTTCAATTATTATTACAAAAAAAATTGAAATATTTTTAAAATGTATATAAAACACGAAAAATATAGAATTAAATTCGTCCCTGTGCTCCTGTATTCGTCCCCCGATTCAAATTCTCATATATAAGTATATATATATATATATATATATATATATATATATATATATATATATAAAGGCATTTATATTTATTGTATTATATATATATATATATATATATATATATATATATATGTGTGTGTGTGTGTGTGTGTGTGTGTGTGTAAATTGCAAAATATCTGAATTAATAAATATTTATACGAAATATTCTATAATTATAAACGCATTTAAAACACACATATAATTATATTCAATTAATAATAAAATATTTATCATCATCAAAAACTCTGACGTTGAAATTTTTAATAGAACAGCTCGAAATTTATTTAAATTAAATACTTCATTTTCGATTTCGTTTTAAATCTAACTTTTTCAGTCGCGCATTCACCCCCCCCCTCCCCCCAACCTGAAGATCAAAAGATTAAAATATCTGCAATTGACATTCGTTTCTAACCGCATCATACAACCCCCCCTTTATATTATATAAGCATATATTTCAGATCGTGTAAATATAATTTTTCATTCTAAATATTTTAACATAATATATGTATATAAAATATTACAAACTTAAAACACTATATTAAAAAGATTGCATATTTTTAGTATTAAATACAATAAATATTCGTCATATTATTATTTCAATAGAACCTTCGTTTTGATCTCGAGATTGTTTTATAAATTGGCGTGACGATTTTCATAATGCATAACGAGCCTTCGAAAATCATTCACATTTATTTTTAATACATCGTAATAATACTTTTTTTATCATAAATAATAATTTGTGCCCTTTTTTTGCATTAAATATGTTTTTTTTAATTATATATTGTATATCGCGGCGTACTCAAATGACGTTCGATAAAATTTTGTGAATTACCGCTGAAGGCTATCATCTAATTAATATTCCGTGATTGAATATTAAATGTGTACACAGCTAAGACTAATTATGTCGAGTTAAAATTAATTATGCGAAATGAAATTAATTCAGACGCGTATTATAAATTCTAAGCTGCTGCTATATCATCTTGTCATGTCGTATCGTATATTAAAAATTAATATATTTTTTTTGTATATAAATATATATATATATATATATATATATATATATATATATATATAAATCTATCAATATTCGATAAAAATTATAAATAAAATATTCAACGACATTCTGATATGTTTAATCGATTTTTAAAATAAAAAGAAAAAAAATACGAAACGGCTTCTATGAGGTGCAGCAGTTCGGAACTTTTTAAAGCATCACACCGCAAAATTTAAAAGTCATAAATCTCTCTAACCGTAAGTGTCGGATGTGTTCGGTGCCATAAGGTTGCCACATGACACCCAGGGTTCGGAATCCATTGTAAATTTCCACGAAAATTTATACGACACAATAAAATGTGCGCTTTCAGTCGAACATTATAAAATTTGATTACGCGCAATTTTTTTTTTCACACAATCTCACGCATTTTTTTTTCATCTAATAATATCCCTTATATTATTATATATATATTAAATGTATTATACGACGGTAAAAATAAAAAAAATGTAATTAATTTAAACGATTAAAACGAAACGTAACGAAAAACATGTCAATTTGCAATATTAGTAACGGTCGATTCTCGCACATCGCACTAAAGAAAATTATATAGAAACAGACTAATATTAATATATATATATATATATATATATATATATATATATATATATATATATATATATATATATATATATACCATATATAGAATCGGTTTATCGCAAAAAATGGTAAAATTTAATTGGTCAATTTGTGATGTTAAAAATATAAAACGGTAATGCGTCGTCTAAATGAAGATGCGGACAATCAAGAAAATTTAACGACTCTCGCATAAAAGTATATTTATTATTACTTGTATGTTGAAGGATTAACATATCATAATATAAAGTTCGTTATAATCGTTATTATTATTATGAGAAGTATATCTTCTCATAATAATAATAAAAAAGATTCTAAATTTTATAATTTATATATAAAACTATGATATCTGAAGGTGTAGATCCTAGGATTTTCAAATAACAATCCTACTAGAGGAGTAGAATGTTAAAGATCGTTCGAAGAAATCGAAGTAAAAATACTAAATATTTTTACTGAAATTTCAAAACTATAATTTTTTTTGTATAACAATTACACTTCGAATATTTATATACATAACTAATCAATTTTATAATAACAACAATAAATATATTTTTAAACTTATAATACAGAGATGGTCAAGCTCTTTGATATATAGTTCGAGCCATTTTTCAAAATTTGAAAATTAAATACGTATTAAAAAATATATATTATACAGAATTTACATTTATTGAAAACATATAAAATACGCGCATTAAATATAAGTATTACAAAATAAAGACATTTTTTTTACTTCGTTCTACATTTATATTTTTTTTTAAAGTGCCGCATGTGACTCGCGAAACGCAATTTGACCACATCTGTTATAATATAAATATATCACAATATTTCTAAATACGAATAAAAATCCATATATGTATATATCACAATATAAAACTTATGAATTAAATATTATATTGTGAGCGTTTCTATTATATAAATCGAAGGGTTGATAAACGATTTTTCCGCGTGCAACGGTTTTCGATCGTCGAAGACGCGAGGTCTTGTAAAAATAAACCCAAAGGCGGTTTTCTCATATATATATATATATATATATATATATATATATATATATATATATATATATATATATATATATATGTATATAAAACTCCCCAAAAAACAGTACCACCCAGCTCTATAAACACACTTCATAATACGCATCCTGTTTTTATTATTATGATAGCGTAACACGCATTCGCCATACCGCAAAAGGGGGCTGCAACCCCCAATTGTGAAGAGTTGTTATAGCGTAGAAGCGATCTGTTTGTTCAACAAACAACCGAACGAACCCTGAGGCTCTTCAGTGTGAAATTGTCTAGAAATTTTCAGATATATATATATATATATATATATATATATATATATATATATATAATATAAATAATTTTTAATTTTTCATAACGCACAAATGATCATATAAATTCTAAATGATCTGAACGATTGTAATTCACGGTAATATTATGTATATATGAATATGTACTTACAATGTTGTAATGGCGGAGCTTTTCCGGCTAGATAATCAACTTTACATATGAATTTATTGTCGTCTAAGACGTATAATTCTTCGCCTGTGCTTAGTTGCTTCCGACACACGAGACACGTGAAACAGTTCAGATGGAAAACTCTTTCGCGCGCCTTCCTCACCAGGTCTGATGGTGAAATTCCGTTGCCGCATCCGCTGCATTTTGTACCATATCGTCTGCAAAAATTCAACAATACCATTTTAAATATTAATAAATTATATAATATATTTTTTTTTATTTATTAAAAAAGCTTAAATTTTATAATATAAAATAAAAAATATATTTTTGGAAAATTTTCACTGTAAATATTGAATATAATATTTTCTGAAAATAGATTGTATTTTTCAATATAATAAAGCACACGTGTTCGACGCGTATTTATTTCACATTTCGGTATTTTTTTTTTTTTGGACACTGATCTATTTACTACGACTGCGAATAAAAAAATCGACGACATTCTAAAGCAACAACGCATTATTTTAAAAATCAATATATATATATATATATATATATATATATATATATATATATATATATATATATATATATATATATATATATAAACATGATTGGCATGTTGACGTGACCCTGCATAGTAAAAACTCAAAAAAAAACGGAGATGTCATACGTACGACGTATGGAAAATATAAAAAATAGTTTTAAATATATATATATGTATATACATATATATATATATATATATTTTTTTTTTCATTTCAATATAACACAATTTATATTAATGATTCGTCTATGAAATGGCAGCTCGTGACGTTTCGTCGATTATATCGTGACGTTGAGGGCCTTGTTTTTGCTGCCGAAGAACTAGCCGCATGTAATGTAACCGTGTCACAGTTATAATGGATTAACCTTTTCCTTCGTAATGATCCATATATATATATATATATATATATATATATATATATATATATATATATATATATATAAATATATATACGATGAATACACTTTTGTTCCATTTTTGCGATACACTTTACTATCTCATCTTTACGATTGTTGGTGGAAAAAATCGATTAACTAGCGTCCTTGAGTATTAATAGTAACACTAAATTATTACGATTTTAAATATATATATATATATATATATATATATATATATATATATATATATATAAAATTGAAAATTATATATTATAAAATAAATATTTTTATATATTGTTTTTTTTCTATATGTAAAATATTGAAGTTCAATCTTTGATATTGGAATAAATATCTAAAAATAAATTTAACATATTCATTAAATGATGAATTATATAAAAAATATTATTGGCTATAGATTAATTATAATCATGAAAAATGATAAATATATTGTAACAGGTAATGATTTATAAAAATAAAAAATAAAATAGCTCTACTATATCAGTGTATATATCTTCAAATATATACACTGATAAAAGATTAAAAATTGAAGAAATATTTTAAATCTATGAACTTTATTACGTTAATATTGAATTAAACGGATCGACAATTTCTTTTAGAACATTAAACATTTTTTTTCATATATTATTATATAATCTAATAATACATAAATTACATTTTTTAAACCCTTAACTTGTCAGATACAATATAAATCGGTTTTATATACAAAAATTAATACATTCGTATAATAAAATTCTTTAAATATTTTTTTATATATTTATTTATGGAATATTATAATTCTCAATTTGTATAAATATTCATATACATATAATATGTGCGGTGGACACAAAAGGTATTTTAACGATTTTTAATTCAATTTTACGACGCATTCTCCTAGCCATAGTTCATATTGTTCAACGTGAAATAAGTAGATATAAATAAGTTTTAAATATAAGTCAAACAACCGTTCTTTAGAAGCCGACGTTTCCACTTAAGAACTCCGGTTTCATTACACAACTTCCTAGTTTACAAAATTGAATTGTGACGAACGATGTTCACGTTCAAAAGTTAAACGATCTCCGTTGAAACTTCTCCGCGAAACGTTATATTATACGATCCTTTTGTTCGCCCTTACGAAGGGATGAAACGGCGATCGAACGAATGAATAAATATATTTTACAAAAAAAAAAAATCTATATTATATATTATATATGAAAAGTATGAATACGTTAAAAATATTATACGTGAACGTTGTAAAAATGAATTCAACAGGTTCTCGTTGAAATTTTTATACGAATTCTTAATAAATATTTAATTATTTAAAGTAAAATATGTGTGTGTGTGTGTGTGTGTGCAATTGCTAACACGATTTGAACCTACGACTGGCAGAATGTTTTTTTTTCTAAATAGCATCGTTTGTATTTTAATTTGATAAGTCGATAGAATGGATTCTATGTTGTCACGATATATTGACAACTAATTAAAAATTATGTATTATAAATTAATTTTATAATCATATATCTGAGATGTTCACTTTGACTTGTATGAAAATTTATAAATTTATAAATTTGCTATACAATTTTTATTGTAACAATCCATCGAACGACAAATAATAATCGTTGTAATTTTGTACGTGAATTGTTGAAACTATCTAGAAATTAAAAAGAACGATTCAGAAATGTATACAAAATTAAATTTTTATTTTTTATACTATTAACCGCTTTAAAACGAGCGCTGCTCGCACGCGCAACGCTTGCCCGATTACACAAACCCGAGCCTCGCTCGTAAGTTTCACTTTGTAATACATGAACGATCTACATTCGTCGGACGCTGGATATCATTTTTTTATTTTTATATAAAAAATGTACATTGGAAAAAAAACACTCGAGCATTATTAAATGATTAAACAATTTCAAAATATCAGATACAATAAACGATTTATTATTATATTACAATATTATTTTATTTAATATAAAAAAAACTATTATATATGAAAATAATTCAAGTCTCAATTTAAAAACTGCAAATCGTGTATACATCAATCAATACAACCAAAAATTTCAAAATTATAATATATGCAAAAAAAATGTTTTTTTTTTTAAATAATACAATAATTATAAATATGTTATACTAAATGTATATTTTTTTTTTTAATTTATGATTTTTTTATCGCTGAAATTACCTGAAAAAATCTTCTCTGCAGAAGAGTTTCGCCTCTCTGGAAAAGCACTTTTCAGTGAGTGGTGCGCGACAATCTGCACATCTCACGCACGCGGCGTGCCACGCACGTTCGAGAACGTGCAATAGGAACTTGTCCAATATGGGCTTGTCGCAGCCCGCGCAAGCCATCACCGCACCACCCGCCGCCTCCCCGCGACCTGCACGTCATTATAATTATTTATAATATACTAAAATTATAATCATAATATAAAGAATATATCTGTATAATCTATTTCAGAATTTAAAATTCTAAAATCTAAATATTTCAGATATTATTATTATTAATTGATATCTTAAAGATATGTTTTATATCATTGATATTATTTACAAATATATTCTTAATATTTAATATTTTCTTATCGTATAAAATGTAACAAAATACTTCAGCATATTTTTATATATTTATATTTAATCAAATTTATTTAAATAATCTGTATAATAATACTTTAAATATGCCAACGTATTATACAATCGCACTTCAATATAAATAAAACCGAAAATTAAAAATTCATATTATATGTATATATATATATATATATATATATATATATATATATATATATATATATATATATATATATATATATATATATATATATATATATATATAATGTAATTAAAAAAATATCGTTTTATATCAGCGGTTTTTGTCATTAATATATATATATATATATATATATATATATATATATATATATATATATATATAACTTACACGTACCACATATTGAAAACCGCTGTTTTATATGATTCGTATTTAATTTGTAATATTTTTCATATTGAAGTGAGATAATAAAATTATTCTATTATACAAATTTATGAATATTATTAAAGTAGTGCATAAATAAATATGATATAAAAATAATATTAAAGAAAAAAATATAAAATAAATGAGTATAAAAATATAAATAAATCATAATATCTAAAAAGTTTTATATTTTATATTAGTACTTTTTTCGTGATGAAAAATATAATAAACTATTAGATATTTCGAATCAATTCTAAAACCCGGATTAAATAGTAAAGTTTGCTATAATTATTAGAAACACGTTAAAATATCAAAAGAAAATAAATTATATATATAAATAGTGAATTTGAATACGAAACGAATTTGAGTGCAAAACTTTTAAATTCTGACGAATTTAGATGCAAAACTTCGTAATATATTTTTTGTATTAATAAAGTGTAAATCAAAAAAAATAATATTATACTAATTTGCATTATGATTCAGAAAGCATTTCTTCAATTATGCGTTACTTTGAAAATAGCCGTTAATAAATATATATATATATAATATTTTTTTTTACAAATTAATAAAATTGTCATGTTAATTTAATATTATCTATGCCAGTAGTATTAAAACTCAGGTCTGCGGACAGCGTATTTTTATCATAATAAACTAGCTTTTTAAAAATAACTTTATTTATATATATATATATATATATATATATATATATATATATATATATATATATATATATATATAATTTTTACCAAAAATCGCAAGAATAAAATAGTTTGAATTATTATAATAAAATATGCATATTCTAAAAAAAACACGATTTTATATAAATAAAAAATAGAAAAATCTGTATATTTCATAGAAAAAATATTTTTTAACAAAATAAAATTTTAATTTTCTTTAAATACAATTAATATAAATATATATATATATATATATATATATATATATATATATATATAATAATAATAATATATGCGCAGTCGATCGATTGATTTTGAAACGTTCACATAAAAATAAATGTAATATTCTTTAATATTATTGTACTGCGGCAATTATGTTAATTTTATCACACATAATTATAATTTATTTTGAAAAAGTAGAAACGAAACGCTAAGTATAAAATATTTTTAGAAATAAAATATTTTTAGAAATTCCAATTAAAAAATATTTTTTAATTGGAATTACAATAATTTTACAAAAATCTTAATATATATTGAAATTAAATAAAATAGTATTAATCTATAATATAATAAAAATAAGACAATATATATTTCTATATATATATATATAATTTTTTTTTTTTTGATATATAAGTTTTCAAATAAATAATTTAAAATTATTTATTATTTTCTTTTATTAATTAATGTGCTTGGTTTATTTGCATAGAAGTTTGGTTTTATAATGTCTTTCTTTCACTTTTTTTTTGCTTAAAATTATTAATCATTTAATATTTCTATTTTGGATTAGATATATAAAATAAAAATAAACTTCAATAGTTTTAATACTAAAAATTTAAAAGCTAACTAACAACATAATTCGTTAAAAACAAACTCTTAATCAAAAACTAATAAAATAATAAATACACTAAAAAACAATACTTTTTTAAATTAAAATTTGGAATATGCTAAAAACAAATTTTCTAAATTATTTATAGGCAATTTCTTCTATTTTTAATATTTATATAGCGATATTAAAAAATAATTGTGATTTTCAAACGTATAAATAAATCCGTCCCTATTTATCAATAGTTCAAATGTTAAAAGTATAATGTATTAAATAACATTATTAATTTACAATATGATTCTAAAATTATTTGAATTAAAATAAAAAAAAACGTAATTAACCGAATTAACCGTAAAATATAGATTTTCTTTGAAACCTTTAGAAAATATTACATTTTAAATATGAAATCCTATCATAGATAATAATAATAAAAATAACAATAACAATAAAAATTGTATATATAAATATTTTTAATATTCATATAAATATCATTAATTTAATTATATAATTTTTATTAAAAAAAAACTATATTTTTATATATGAATTTAATAATTAAAAAATAATAATATATAAATAAATTATTTACTCGCTATGAAATAGCATAATAATAAGTTTTGAAAAATAATTAGAAAATAGACTGTTTATGTAAAAAATAATAAATCGAAACTAAATAGTTAAAAATGCACATAAACACATCATAACATATATTAATTCGCTTGTTATGTATTTTATTTTTTTGTAATTAAAAATTTCACTGCAATTTATTATACGCACAATAATAAATTTAACTATCTAGTAAAATAGAATATTATTAAATAATATGGTAAAATAATAAAATCGAAACGAATCATGAATTTATATAAATATAGTTTTAATATGTATTAAATATTATAATATAAAAAAATATTATTAAATAATATACTCGTTATTTTTAAAATTTAATTTATTAAATATCGTTTCATAAATATTTCAATATATAAATTATATTCATTAAAAGTTTAATTCTATTTATAAATAAAAATATATATATTAAATAATTTTAAATTAAATATTATTTTTTATATGTAATTAATTTCTAATTTTATAACAATATATATATATATATATATATATATATATATATATATATATATATATATATATATGTTATATATATATATTTATGGTATATATATATATATATATATATATATATATATATATATATATATATATATATATATATAGAAATCAAATAAAAAATATAAAGATTATAAATTTTAAAAAGCAGTAAATTAAACGAAACGTCTTCTAAATTTATGAAAAAAGAAAAATACAATAAATATATATTTCAATATTTTAAATGTAGTACCTTATTGATCGATTTTTTTACGCTGCAAAAATATAGAAAATATTTTTAGACTTTAAATCTATAAATTTTCAATATCCCATTACAAAGTAGGTTTTTAACTACCTGTAATAATATTATACCTGTAATCAACCACTCTTCTAAGAAAAAAAAATTAACGGATTATAAAAGCATTATCTTTACAAAAAAATCCCGTTTCTTATCTTCTTTCACAAAATACCGTTTTTAAAGGATAAATAAATACATACTACAATTTACCTACTTTTAACGTATGTAATTCAAAGAAAAAACATATCGTAACGATCTTTTTTTTTTTAACTAACCGATCCCCGTAGTATTATATTTTTTTAATAAAGCGATTTATATTTAAATATTTAAATAATAAAAGCACCGATTGACATAAAAATAAAAACGATCCGGTCGATCGGTCGATAAAATTCTCAGTTTATATTCTTTGATTAGCCGCACATCATGCGTTTTTACGACGCCGACGGAAGTATAATTATCATACTTAAAAATAATAATAAAAAAAAACAACCCGAAATCGTAATATTTCTTGTTCGAAATCAAAAAAAAATTATATAATATATATATATATATATATATATATATATATATATATATATATATCTCGATAGTACATTTTACGACTACGGAATAATAATAATATATTAAAAAAATAATAATAATAAAAATACTCAGGATTAATGCGCATAAAATTTGATCAATAAAAGTGTCATACATATTTTACAAAATTGACACAATATAGTATTTTTTTTACGACGATGCGATTAATGCGATTGTAAATATGGCGGTCGTATGAATGATCTAACGACACGTTTCTAATTGTATTTTTTTTTGTTATTATTATTATTTTATGGTCAACCCCTAATTTGTGCACTTTAGATGCGGTCGATAGCTAAGGTTACAGCTAATTTAATACACCTTAATAGTCCCCTATTATTATTTTATTTTTATAGTTTTTTTTTCAATTAATATCCATAAAACTATATAATTTAGATCGATTTTTGAACTATTTTTTTTGTAATTATATAATTTTATCGCGAATATATCGATCGATATGAAAATTATATCACATATTATACATAATATTGCAATCAAAATATTTGAATATTACAATTATTGTCTTTAGTACTGAAAGTAATTTAAATTTTTTTTTTAAAACAAATTTAATAAATTAAAAATTTTCTTTGTAATTATTTGATTTAAATGAAATTTATATATAAATTATATGCGATAAAAAATAATTTCATTGGAAGCAATTCTTAGTAATAATAATAATAACCAAAAAAATAATAATTTGGTTTTTCTTATCGTATACTATAATTATTAAATTTGCATGATTATAATAATAATAATCGTGGATAATTGATGCATTTATTATTAATATATTTAAAACGTTTCTTTTAATTTTATTTATAAAATACTATTTTTAAATATTATAATTTTCTAAAACAAATAATGAATGTTTTTAATAAATACATGTCTAAAAGTGTTGTAAAAATATTATCATTTTTTAATAATGATAATGATAAAAATTAATATAATAAAATATATTACTACTCGTTGCCTTTACAATTATGAAACCTTTATTGCACTCAAATTCAAAATATAAATAACGTCAATTATACTAAAATATATATATATATATATATATATATATATATATATATATATATATATATATATATATATATATATATGTTATCATTTTTAACACAATCTCTGTTATAACAAATGACTTGATTGAACAGCATTAATTGTAAATATATAAATCATATAATAATTAAAAGATTTATTAATTATAATCAAAGTTACTATATTGAAATAATTTGTTGGTTTTTGAAATCACTAAAAGATTAAAAACAATTAATTTAGATTGAAAGTACCTACTTCTCATAAAAAAAATTGTCTAAAATTTTCGTCTTCAGTTTAAGTTATATTTATATAAAAAGAAAAATATCCGTAAATTATGACGTTTATATCAAAAACTGCACGATATTTATTGATATTTTGACGAAATATGACGAAATGAATTAAATTAAAAATAAAAAAACATAACATGATGAATGTGTTAACTACTTTTTCAAATAAACACAATGAACAAATGCGTATTGTTGTGTGGCTGACCGATGTGATGGGGATGAAAGGGGGCATGTGCCCCGCGCGCCAAAAAGCCCGCCACGGCGACACGCTTTTTTCACTTCTGAAAAACCGGGCACACAATCACATCCTACGGGACCTCAAGATCCCTGAATGAATCAAATCTCACCAGTACATGTTTCTCTTTTTATATTTTATACAATATTTATATGGATATATATTTTTAAATATATGTCTAAAAAAAAAAACAAAAAAACAAATGTATGAAACGCGAATAAATCGAACAACACTATTATTGCGTATTATTATAGTTTTGTTATATTATTATTTCACGTGCAATTTTGACGCGGACTATTTTACAATGAACACTCAAGTTATTATAAAGTGCGACACGAGTGCGACGCGACACACCGCGCGAAGGAAACGTGCGACTGATTCGTACATGCGACGCGCCGTCCGCCTGCGCGACTCCGCCCACCGAACCCCGCCCACCGACGAATAAAAACGCTCGATCGACGTTGGCGAGAAAGAGACGACACGCCCGTCGCGAGCAAACGGCTCTCGTGGGCGTGTTCACGGCGAAGCGCGCGTGCGCAACTGGTCCGCCGCCGGTCACGTGACACGCGTCCGACCAATGGCCGCGCGAGCGCCGCGTTAGAAAAATGGCTCTACGCCGGGCGCCGTCTTTCACCCGCGTGTCGTTCGTAAAACAGGGCTTCCCAAATCGACGATTTTTTTTTCATTGCTCGCGCTTTATTACTGTTATTAACGCGTGCACTTTTTATTATTTTTTTTTATTTTTGAATTCGCGATCGCAAATGGGAGGAGCAATGCGGAGGCATTAAATAATGATTCCGTAATTATTAATCCTTTACGCGCAAACTTTGAATTTTTCCGCGTAACACGATGATCGATAAGTGTGCTGTTTTTTTTTCGCTACCCCGATACTTAAAATTTAAGGGTGCTATGTTATTTTTGGATATTTTATTACGTCATCGTCGTATAAATTCGTCGCAAAAAAATGTTTTGCAAGACGTTTTATTGCACGATAAAATTTTCATTTATATATAAATAATAGAATTCAGTTATCGATCAAATAATTGTTCATGCAATTTATAATCGAAGCGTGTAAATACATTAAACTATTTGAATTAATGGAATTAATTTTTATAACAGATAAAATCCTTTTCCAATATATAATATCATAAAATATTTTTTAAATATTTTACTTACTATTTTTATAAACTGTATTCGCCGTTGTAACATACTTAATACTTAATTATTTGCAATGAAATATATTTTTAAAAATATATAAAAATATTCTCTATCAATTAATATATATTTATTTTATTGTTAAATTATTATCTGATAAAAACATAAAAAATCAAAAATTAAAAATATGAATAATTACATTCTGTAAATGAACAATATTAATAATAATAAAAAAAAACATTTCAATTTAAACAATACAAGATCCTAAACCTTTTAATCCTAATCCTAAATCACTTACTAAATTCAAACTAGATTAAAAAAAAAAGAGTACAACATTATTATTCTCAATTCACCATTTCTTTCTGAGATAATATATAAAATAAAAAAAAGAATATTAATAATATGAAATCAAAATAAAATTTTAAAACTTCATAATGTTTCACCTCAGCGCCATTTTACCTCTCACATTACAATAATGGCGCTGCAATCTATTCGCCGAATTAACGTAATAGAATTTCACTATAAGCGCGTATGTGCGTTCGAAATTGCGTAATAATCGAATATATATATATATATATATATATATATATATATATATATATATATATATATATATATATATATATATATATATATATACCATATACTGAATTGCAATGATTCGTCATAACTGTAAAATAGTAAAACGACGGTAGTCGAACGATAGTAATGGTGAACCTGACTCAGCGCGTTGTTCGAATAGTAACGCAATCGAAATTGAACAATTATATATATATATATATATATATATATATATATATATATCATTTATATACAACGGATTTAGCACCGCAGATTCAGTGTTAGTTTATTTTTGTTTTTTTTCTTGTATTATATACTCATGCACACACACACACACACAATTTTATATACAGTACGTGTCCGCCTTATCTACCTATGGCTTCTTCACTTTTTTTTACCATCTCTTGATTAGTTGTTCGGGTTTTTTGTGTTTCGCGCGGGTGCTGTTTGGTACTTGTCGAGATGGGAGTTTCTCGGATGCTTTTTTTTTCGCTTCCATTTTTTTTCTTGTTTAGGTTTTCGATTCTTTTTATTATTATTATTTTCAAAAAAAAATTTTTTTTTTCACTGTTCGGCAGATACGCGTCAAACTTTTCTATGCAACGAAAACGCGTACAGGGGCGGCTCTGTTTTATCGTAAATCCAATAAATAATAAAAGATATTTTTCAAAACGATTATTATTTAAAAATGAAAAAAAATATTTACTAACCAAACAAATTGATTATAATTTTATAAATTTCAAGTCTAATCAATTACAATGTTTGCATTGTTTTTGAAAATTTCTTATTTTTATCAAGTCGAATTCTATTTTCATTAGAATATATTGAAGATATTTAATTGAAATATAATTATTTTTTAATATACTAAAATACACTTAAAAAAAGTCAATCCGTTTAGAAAAATTATAGAGTCCAACTTCAATTCCCATATTTATATTTTTTTCTATCGAAATGTTCAAAAAAATATGTATATAATAAAGCCCAATTTTATAAAAAAAAAAACTACTTATGAACTATTTTCAACCTGATTTTTGCAATAATTTTATTGTTAACATATTTTATCAATTTCATTTTACTAATATATCAAAATTTTCAAAATTAAAAAAAAGAAATGTATAAATTTATCAAAATAAAAATAATGACTTCATACATTTTAATACTAATATAATTTTATTCCAAAATCAAACGATAGTTAATGTAAAACAAAAAAAAAAAAATGTAACATTTAGATAGCCTCATAAAATTTAGAAGCGACCCTGTCAACAAACATGTGTATTATATATGTATACGAATATACTGTGACCGGTTCACATCGTAGATCACAGATAGAAGCGATAAAAATCTGAAACGAAAAAGCGTATAATTAGCGTATAACGAAAAACTCGATGGCAATTTATATATATATATATATATATATATATATATATATATATATGCATACATATATACATATTTCATTTATAAGAGGTTGCCATTATAATTTTATAGAACGTAGAAAAATAATAAACGCGCATAGTAGGGAAAGAAATACGTGATTAAATTACAAACAACGGTTTACCGATTCACACCTGCATGAGAATTAGCGTCTATTCCGTTCGACGAGTTATAAACATGCGAGATTTTCAAGTTTTCGCATTTCGTGCGAAGGCTTTGCGGGACGATCGAACGATTTTTTTTTTCAGAAAAATTGACGATTTTTCATATTAAAATCGATTCAAAACGAATTCGCTACGTTTGATATCAGTATATAAAGAATAAACAAATGTGGCGGTTTTTTTAAATAAATTATACCTACTTATATTTATTCTTATATATACTTTTTTATTTAAATAAAAAATTATATGTTATATATTGAATATATTTTTAATATCAAATAGTTTTTATAATAGTTTATAGTCAGAATAAAAAAAAATCTTTATATATTGTTTTAATATCAGATTTAATAATTGAATTACTTTTTTAATTTTTTTAAATACTGAAAACTTTACAAATAATAGATTAACGCTTAATTTAGATCATAACAATAAAAATAAATATAACACTGTGGTCAAAAATTAAGGTAAATTTTTTATTTATTCTTCCAAATTAACTTCATCCCCTTCAAAATAACCCCCGTCCGATAAAACGCACTTTTGCCAACGCTTTTTCCAGTCCTAGTTTCCGGTGTAGCCTTCAAGACCTTCTTCGATTCGATTTTTATCTCCTCAATCGTGTCAAAACGGTGTTCACGCACTGGTCTTTCGAGTTTGCCTTATAGCCATAAATCGCACGGAGTCAAATCAGGCGAATACAGTGGTTGCAAAACGATACGAGTCGAGTCTTAGACAAAAAAGTCACGTAGAACCAATGCAATATGACGCGGTATATTATCGTGATGAAGGAACCAAAAGTTGTAAAAACAGAGATATTAAATCTTTTGACAAAGACTCTTGGCAAATGTTATAGACAGTCCTACCAACCTAAGAAAAAAAATACAATTTACCTGCCTTCCTAATGTTCGGGAGTTTCAAATGACAATTTCACCTTACTTTGTGATTTATTAAATATGCTCACATTCTTTCCTTTACATAAAACGTATAATAAATAAATTATTATTCTATTTATTAATGCAAAAATTGGCAATATTTTATATTTTTAATACTCACAAGTGATTTACGATTAAACTGCTGGAATAAAAATATATATGAAAATGTTTTATAATATAATTCTATGGCATATATCCGAACGATGTCATTTGAAATATGTCGTCGAAATATATGAGGACATATATGATATTTGACGTGGAAAAAGTGCTTCATAATGCGAATTGATACAGTCGCATTTAGACATGGTACTCCCGGATAATAAAAGAATACCGAAAAATCAACGCCGCGTGTAAATGGCAATAAAGATAATGAAGTTAGCGCGGAACGAATCGCGCGAATGTTTCCGAGGGTCTTCGATGCTCAATTTCGAAGGGCCGCATTGTGATTCTGACCGAAGAAATGAATGAATACACATGCGTTCCGAAGATACGAAGGCACCCCACGACAGAAACGACGCACCCCAGCGTTTTACGAGTCATAGACTCGTAGATAATGAAGTTTAGAAAAACGGGCACCTGCTAGGATATTGCTGGCGAAAATGGTCTCGGGGTGATCGCGTATTCCGCCCCCTTTATAAATAAATAAATAAAATTGAACCCTCCTACATTCATCAGTTATATATATATATATATATATATATATATATATATATATATATATATATATATATATATATATATATATATATATATATATATATATATATATATAATAAATATATATATAATAAATATAAATCGTAATTCATAAAATATCGAGGAAAAACACTCTTCCTTTCTATTCAAATTGGTTAAAATGCATGTATATCTATAAAAAAAAGCAATCATGTTAAAATTTATAAAAATATTTTATCATAAAAATTTTGCAGTAAGAAGAAAATAAATCAGTAATGAAAAAATAAAAAATCACTTTCAATTTTAAAGGATCAAAAATAAATAATTAAAAAAGGTAAATAATTAGAAATAAATTATTACTACATATATTTCAGCATTGAAAGTTTCTGAAAATATAAAAATTTTCACATATTTTGTATTAATTACATAGATGTCTCAATACGATTTTTTTTTAAATGATGAAAAATAATTAAAAAATAAAAATATATTTTACTTTAACTTTATTATTGATGTCATATACAAATATAAAACTAAAACTAAATTTAACAAACTACGTATACAATTACATATAATTAATAAAAATGAATATTAAGTTGTTCAAATAAACATTTTAAAAGATATATATATATATATATATATATATATATATATATATATATATATATATATATATATATATCCTTAATTTTACAAATAAAAACATGTACTTTACTAGATAAAAATTATTTTATATTTTTATAAATTGTACTATTGATTCGTAAAAAAATAAAATAACAACTAGAGGACCGCAATTTACAGCATTATATTCATGTTAGTTTGATAAATAAAAAAAAGTTATTAAATTGCCACATCATATCACGAAAATAAGCGAATAATGAATTCAACGCTAATCACAATTATAATAAAAAATATAGCAACAGAAAATTTTAAATGTCATTTATTAAATTGCAAATTTGACACTAAAAAAAAATATATATATATAGCACACAAGGAATTTTTTTTTAAATTACTGCCCTTAATGATAAAAACTGATAGCACTAAACACAGCTTAATTCTTACAGATAATCTATTTCATTTTGTTATTTATGACAGTAATAATCAAAAGTAAGAACATTAAAAAAAACTATAAATTACAAAATACTTATTTTTTTTTAATTTAATTATTATTTTTATCATATCCAATAAATCTAGTAGTCTTTTAGCTGACACGAGTAAAATTTGATGTAAAATGTATGGTAAGACAATAAAAATAAAATCAAAATAAAAAAAAACAAACAGTCGTCAATTTTACATAAATTTTATTTTTTGATCTGAATTAAAACATTCGACTCGTTTAAAATCTAAATCAAAACACACAAATTTTCAATGTTAATTATTCAACAATTTAAAAACAAAATACTACTTGAAAAGTGTACTAATAATAATATATAAATACAGTATACATTTTTCAAGGATATAAAAAAATAATAATTATAAGGTTCAGTTGCTCTTGGTATAATAAAATATACTTAAATCATATTAACATGCAATATAAATTCGTACGATATATTTAAACGTGCACTAATATTATTGATACATTTCCCAACGTTTTTTTTTTTTATTATGGCAGCGATTGCCGATAGTTTATTAAGGCTTTATAGGAATTAAAAATACAAATAATAAAACTTGTTTAAAAGATTTCAATCCTTTAAAGATTCGATAATAAATGTATTTGTTTTATTATTATTATTATTGAATCAGAATTTATTCAATAAACTACATTTAGACCATGTTATATTATTATTGTTATGATGATTGGTGGACAATAGAAATTAACATATACATCAAAAAAATAAAAATAGTAGAAATTTAAAAAAATCCAATTTTGATATGATCATTATATATATCTATACTACAAAACTAATCAAAAATATATGAACTTTAAAAATATTTTTATTTTTCTATTATATATATATATATATATATATATATATGAGTGTGTGTGTGTGTGTGTGTGTACACACACACATATGTGCATATGTATATGTGTGTGTGATATAAATTAAAAACGCAATTAGAAGACTAAAAAATATTTTTTTCAAAAAAATTGCTTTCATCTTTCACACTTAAATGGCACTATTGCAATTTCAAAGTTTCAGATTTCAGGTACAAAATAAACAATTCAATTTTGTTACCATAGAAGTATCACAATTCGATCATAAAATAAAACAAATTTCTGTAATATATAATAATAAATTTATACATTTAAAAATAACTTTATCTTAATTGCAATATTTAATGACTTAGTATATGTATTTTATAAAATAATGAGAAAATACATAAAAAATATTAACATTAAAGAAATGATATTCAACAATGTGCAAAAAATATTCTGTGCTAAATAATTTATATCTCGATTAAACATGATAAGTGATAATTTTGAAAATGTTACATAGTAAATATATTTATTGCATAATACTGCAGAAGAGATCAAGCACTCTTTCGCATTCAAGTCTCTTTCAAATAAGCAATCTTAATTAAATAATGATAATAATAATGAAATATAGATATAAAAAAAAATTACTCACAACGAATGCAAGTCCACAAGCAATAATATATTTCATAATATTTGGAAAATAAAATAATGAGCTTCCAAAAAAAGCTAAGGTAACATTAGACATTTCATAACATAAAATACGCTAGTAATTATTATTCTATCATTTAGTTTTTCTTCTGTCCACAAGCTTTACATCTTTCACATGAAGGTTATGTTTCGATTTGGCAGCAAATTTGATGACAGCTTGTGTAGAAACCAAAGGCACATGTCTCAGATCCAATCTAATATCGAAACATTGTTATATTAATACGATAGTAATAAACTTTAGTAAATACAAACAGTAAGAAAGAATAAAACATTCTAATACCTAACGAGATTTTGAACAGTTGATAAATGATCTAAGGCAGTTTCTGTGAGTAAACGACATCCTGCTAAACTAAGACGCTCTAGACAGCGTGCAGACGCCAACTGAGCTACTCCAGCATCAGTAACACGCGCGCATGACGATAAATCTAATTCATTTAAAGCCGGAAGAGACTGAGTCACATATCTACAAATGAAAAATATATTAACATCTCTTCAATTAATAACATTACAAAAAAAATAAAAAAATAATTGCCTCATCGCCACATCCGTAACGTCAGTACCAGCTAGACGAAGTATTTTGAGATGACGCAAACGTGTACTAGAACCGGTAAGACCTGGTCTAGAGTCCTGCGGTGGTGCTAAGAGATCTCTTAAACACGCATCTCCCATTCCAGGGCAAAAAGATAAATCTAATGTTTGTAGTGGAGGACAACAACAGGTCCGTAAAGCCAAAGCAGCAGTTGCTGCACTTCCAGCTAATGATAAAGACCTTAATGCTGGTAACCTCGATATTAGCCTAAATAAATTTTTAAATAACTTAAGATGACAAGAATTTTATAATAATTTAATTTACTTATAAAGTAGCAAAAAAAGTACCAAGATAGTTGCCGACGAACTAATGTACTCCATTCGAGTCCTAAAGATTGCGGTTGTCGACGAGCTATACCAGCTAAGTGTGCCGCCGTTAAGCGACATTGTACGAAAGACATATTTCGCCACAAAACTGGATCAACCTATATACATAAATCACTTGTAGATTTCTAATTAAATGTATAGTATTATTTATAGTAAAAATATAAAAATAATAATAATGCTCACCGTAAAACTAGCCCATGTTTTACAGACTAAAGCACAAATCGCCAACTCAGAAGTAGATAAAAATCTGAAAACGGGAATCATACAAGTTCGATCCAAACATAAAGCAACGCCATTAACAGATGTAGTAGGCTGATTGTTTAATTGCGCTGGTCGCACAGGATATTGAGGTTTTTTAAGAACCTTAAAAAAAAAAATATTTATTTCTATATATGTAACATCTTATAATTCATATTAATTAAGGATAAAATAAAAAAAAGAATTAGCACCCAATTAACAGTATTTTAATTGAATATTTAAAAAGCTAATGTAATAATATTAGTGATTAATAATATAATTCTTTTCAATTTAATAAGAAACATAATATTTAACGTCCTCACACAGCCCTCTCCAAACATTAGGATATATAATATAATATATTACATATAAGCTAATTTTTATGTATGTTCTATTTCATTTCACTAATACATAAATCACGAATTATATTAAAAACTTCACATTGATTAATAAACTATAAATGAATTATGTATATATATAATATGTATTCAAAAAGGAACCTTAGTGGTATTCGAACATAGCTGCTGCGCCAATTGATTTCGAAGAGCTAGCTTTCTCGGTGGATCACTTTCAGTGCCACTACCACAACTACTTCGATCTCCTCCTTCTGTACTACGCCTTCGTTTGCTTTCTGGAGGAGTATCAACATCTTTACCCGTATCGCAAGGTGAAGTCTCTAAATTTTTTACATCTACAGGTGATGGTGAATCATCTTCCAACTTAAGTTGTATATCATCTTCTTCATGTTTCACTTCTATACACACATATTAAAATATTTACACAATTAATAATTTCATTAAAAATAAAATCATAAATATTACTCAAACTATCGTATATTTGTAACGCTAAATAATTAACATTAAATTAATAACTCTTACTATATAAAATATTTGGAACTTTGTCAATATAATAAATGTTATATAAAATAGAATTAAAACTGACAAGCACTGGACTAACAGTAATATGTGCACTTTTACACATAGTATAAAACAGCGTGAATCAATTATTATTTATAGAACAAAATCAGTTGTAATTTCTTAAAAGATACAAAACTGAAGATTTTTTTGTTCACATTAATTTGTTTTAGCAATTTTATTGAAACAAAAGTGAACGTTCGATCAAAAAGAATTAACCATAACATACCCCGTAATGGAGGTTCTGTCATAGAAAGAGAAGGCCGCTGGTGTTGAATAGAACTACCATCTGATGATATAGACATACGCCTAAGATCAGATGATTTTTGACGAGCGCGAAAATGACGAGGCTAAAAAATATCGAAATAAACTCAATAATCCTAAAATATTTTAAATATTAAAAATACTTAGTTTTTGCTACAATACATACAACCTTATAATCAATATTTAGACCCATATTTGTACATTGTGGACATTCCCAAGAATTAGGCAAATCTTCGCTAGGTGCACTACCGCCAGGACCAACGCAAGCCGGATGTGAAATTGAGTAACATATAGCACATTCCATAAGAGATGATGGACCCCCACGACCTTAAAAATACAATAAATAAATAAATATACTGTATATTATTAGCCTTAATTTAAACACATCTATAATTTACCTGCATTTCCTTTAGCTTGAGGAGCAACAGGTGTTTGCATCCATCCATCTAAATGACATACAGAACAAGAGGCCGTAATAGGAAGCATAGGCTGCAATAATATACATAAAATTAAAATAAAAACACAATTAACTTTTAGTTTAAAAACATACAAATATACCTGCAGACATTGACGCATATTGCAAGTCTGTTTTGCTCGACCTGGACCTCCAAATTTAACCATATCTTGACAAAATACACATTCACCGCAATCTGACCTTTGACAGGCTTCACATTTCTTACACCTAAAATCATTAATAAATCAATAAAACTCTAAAAAAATAATATTAATAATATATATATATATATATATATATATATATATATATATATATATATATATATATATATATATATATATAACTTACCTAGTTCTACGTCGTCTTGGTGTTCCATTTTTGTCAATTTTTTCCACTCCAACACCAGGACCACAAGGAGTTTGTTTTTTATAAGGCGCACGAGGTCCACGGGTTAAAGAGCACTTTCCAGTTCCATATTTTTTAACGCGTTCATTTAACACGTCCTCGTGAGCTACAAGAAGATTATTATTTAAAAAAATAATAAAAATAATAAAGTGAAGGTTTTTTAGTTAAATTACATTGTAATACAGGAACTCCTGTTATGGCAAATTCACGTGAATCGTGACGATGACGTTCAACCAAAGTACGCACATCTCTGATTAATGCTATTGGATCGCCTAAAAGTTCAGGAACATTTTTCCTATTCCCTGGTAACTGATGTAAATACATAACAATGGCCTAAAGAAATAACGGAATATTAATATTAATAATAACTTTAATATACAGTAGAAAAAAAAACATCCACATTACTTTTAAGCCATGCAGTTCCTGCTGAGTAAGATGAACATGCTTTGAAGACTGTTTACCATCAGTTGATTTATTGGTATCTCCATTCGATTTTATCTCTAGAGAATCTTCTTTTTTGACATTAATGTCGTTAGAATTATTTATTGTATTTGGAGGTTTCGTTTCATTATCCTTATGACTATTTTCTTCATCGGGGTTCTGTTCGTTTACAGGTAACAAGTGTGATCGACCCAATAATACGCTAACGTAACGTTCAAGTACATACCACAGCATTTCAGTAAAAAATGGATATCTAAATTTATGGGGTACCTAAAGACATAAAAAATAGCATATATTATGTAAGAACGATAAAAAATATATTACCATGAAAAATGCATACTTTAGTAACATCTTCAACTTGTGCAATTTTTAGTTGTTTTTCAATTCCAAATGAATGTAAAAAATTGCCACCAAACACTAAAGAATCGCTAGGGGTATAAACAGCATGGATCCAACCAGTCGGAATAAGAAACGTATTTCCTGCTTGTAGCTATCAACAAGTAATAGAAAATTAATAATTAACTATTACATCTGTGTTTATATGCAATTAATAAATTGTACATACAATATATATATATATATATATATATATATATATATATATATATATATATATTGCTGTCATAAATAGTTTAATAAATTATTTTATATTCAATTTTGCTAATTAAAATACTTACATGCACTCTAACACATTTATCCACTGTATCACCAAAGAAAATGTCTGATTGTTTTCCAGATAAAACCCATTTTTCGTAAAGTTGCAAATTACGTTCAGTAGGAGGAATTAACCAAAAAACTTTAGCTCCTAAAATTAAGAATTATTTATTTAAAAAACGATCATTTTATTTTGATATATTAAGCTTTCTTATTTACCTTTAAGTATATGGTACCATACAGATGTACCACCAAAATCAACATGGAAATCTGTAAAGCACCCTTTTACAGACATGAGACAGTATTTTTGTACTTTTGGGTACATCATATCTTCTAAGAGATTAGTTGATTCGACCTAAAAGTTATATTAATAAACAAATAATATAGTTTGCAAAATTCATAAAAATAATAAAAAAAACTATTACATATTTTTATACAAACATACCTGTTGTTCTTTCAAATGACGTGGCCACACGGAATCCACCCAATCAATCTGACGGACGATACTTGGAGATTGAATATAATTCTCTAATCTTGTATGTGAAAATTCCAAAGAAATTACATTTAATAAACGTTCTTTATTAGCATCCTCATAATAACGCTGCCATTCCTAAAAATTGCAAATAATTATATAAAATACAATGTTTTATATCATATGCTTGTTTTTCTTTTTAATAAAAGATTTTAAATACCTTCATAGTCATTTCAATATTTTTTTGAGTATTAACATCCATGACATCCAAAAGACGCCTAGATCCGACACACATACGTACATCGTTTATAGAAAAATTAACTGTAGGAACTCTAAACAGTAAAAATATTTATTTCAAAAACAAATTATCAACTAAAAATATACGAAATTAATCAATTTTATACCTAAGGCCTAAGCCAGCTTTGTCTTTGAAAAGAATTGGAATATTAAATCCATATCGTTGTATATATGCCACAGTAAGATCTGTACCACCCATATCTTTGATCATACCGGCGTGTTCAAATCTAGTACTTTCTAGTTTATCGGCTAATGAAAATCCTCGTCCACCTTCCACTGCTTCTTCGTCTCCAAGAGCCCATTCTTCTGAATATAATTTGCGTTGCTTTCTTTCGCGCTAAAAACACAAAAGAAGTTTTATTAATAATGAATATTAAAATATAGTTCTAAAAACAAATAATTTTTATTGGATATTTAAAAATAACTATAAAAAACAAATTTGTATAAACCTAAACTGAAAATTATTTTTTAGAAATAGCCACCCTACTTTTAATTTAAAAAATATACTAATGTATAATAGCTTTAATTTTGAATATATAAAATTATTGTTAAGAAGATTTTAATTTTTATAATATTGATCAACCAACACAAAAAACGTAAATCTTAAAAAAAAAACAAACGTAAAGTAAAAATCTACGGACTGTAATTCTACATGTCATCTCAAAGCGAAATAATGTTATACTGTCAAATACTGCTTTTATTGTATTGCCTCTAAATAAACTAATTGAGTACAGTTTCACTCTACTTTTAGTTCTATAATAAATCACATCAAAGTTAACATGCATTCATATAATATTTCATCGACTTTCAATTAAACAGTATATAAATAATTAAATTAGATTTAATTTTATAATGTAAGTGAATATTTTTAAGGTTATTATAATATATTATACAATCTAGATATATGATTAATGAAATAATTTATATTAGAATTTCACTTTTAATCAGAATGAAACTGAAAGTTACCCTAGGAAATTAAAAATTTCATAATATACATTTTATTTATTTTAAAGGATTTCTTAAAAAAACCAAACTAATATGCAATTATAACATAATTTTTCAATATGTTGCAATATTTTAGAACAGCGGTTCCCAACCTGTGGTACGCGAAAAATTATTTAGGGGTACGCAAAAGTTATTATGGCGAAAAAAAAAGTATATATATATATATATATATATATATATATATATGTGTGTGTGTGTGTGTGTGTGTGTGTGTGTGTATGTGTGTTAGGAGTGCACACTAAGGAGACAATCAGGTAAAGGAATACACTAATGAAAAAAAATTGGAAACCAATTTTATAGAAATAAGTTATTAGTTTCGAAAAATTTTACTTTAAAAAGGTTTGTTTCCTATGTTAAAAATTGTATATAAAATTAAAATCACATAATATTTCTTCCTTCCTTTTTACGTAATATTAATTTTTAAATTATACGTATAAAACTTATTAGAAATAAATCGATAAAATATTGCAAACTTACTATAAAACAAACTGGTATATTATATTATTATACCAAACTAAAATGTAAAAAATAGAATAAATTGTTTATATATAGGCATATTGTTATGATTGAAAACTCAAAAAAAAAGTTACAAGGGCGAATTTTAATTTAAAAACTATGTAAATTAAAATTGTAAATATTAAAAAAAGAAGAATTTTCCAATCATCAATACACTACTGTGCCTGAAAAGTACGACCAGTTTTTAATTTAAATCGTGCAGATAAACCGCGCACCGTAAATATTTTTCCTAAGTTGACAGTATTGTACCATACACTTGATTTTGTACAACGCCAAAAATGCATTAAACGAATTTTTAGTATCTTTTCTATCATCTCAAAAAAAAATTTCCTACAGTGATCTTTTGAGTTTCGGAAATAATCAAGTCACAGTGATAAATCAAGATTATGAATCGAAATTTTGTCAAAAAAAAACAACATAAAAAACAAGTGCAGTGTAAGAAAGAAAATTTTCGTGATGCAAAAACCAAGAATTGTCCACCCAAACTTCTGGCCTCTTCTTGGGAATAGCTTCATGTAAATGATCCATAACACTCAAATAATATTCTTTGTTGACGGTTTAGTTGGGTGGAAGGAAATCTGAATGGACAACACCACGATAAATGATGAAAACTGTCAACATAACCTTGATTTTTAATCTTTTCAATTTGATTTCAACTTTTGCATGATTTTCATTACATTGGTCAGTGGTTTTCAAGTCGTAAGCATAGATCCAAGTCTCATCTTCAGTAATAATGATTGAAGGTCAAAAAGCATTTTTTCACAGATCTTTAATGCGACTATCCTTTTTAATGAAATTGAAATGTATTGGCATTAGTCGAGACTTTACAACAAAACATCATTCAAAAAGTTATTGGTATATCCTTTCGAAACATCAACAGCATTCGACGATTAGCAAGCACCAGTTCTTTGATTATCTTAACTTGTTAATTTATCAATAAAAATTGATGGTAGTCCGAAAAGTTCATCGTCGCGACCATCATTGAACTATTATACTATTTAAAAGCACTTCTTTATAACCAAGCATGGTCTTCGAAGGCTTTCTGCAAACATAATGAATGATTCTACAACCAAATTTTCATCCCACAAACAAAATTTAATGCAATTTTGCTTATTATTAAACATTGAAAAAATCGCTAAATACACTTCTGCGTTATATAAAACTCACTTGATTTTAAACGTCGAAAAAAGTAAAAACAAAAAGTGATGAATGTTTTGAGATGAAATTTATCACAGATGTCACATAGAAAAAAAAATATTTACGATTTTCTGTTTACCCGCGCAATTTCAACTAAAAACTTTTAGACACGATAGTATATAGAAAAAAATATTCGATTTATATATCATTTTATAATCGACAATATCTTTTAATAAAAATATATTTATATTATATTTTTTTCATAAAATTAAAAAAATGTTAAACTACTTAAATAATTATCGGCATCAAAAAAACTATATGAAAAACGATGATTGCAATATGATTTATAATTATCATTTTTTTATGATAGAATATTAAAATTTCAAAATTTTAAATAAAATAGATATTCATTACATAGATAAGCTTAGAAATCATCTTTAAAAAAAAATAAAAACGCAACATCGCCTTTGAATATAATAATAATAGATTTCGTCTTTCTATTAAAAAAATCCAATTTTGAATTCCATAGCAGAATACTAAAATTTATATGAAAACATAGTATATACGCTTTTAATAAGTCAATAAGAAATCTCATTAAAATCAGGTGAATAACGTTTAGTTTTAGAAAAACTAAAGTCTAGCATTAGAATGACTGCAGCTTTGTTTTATTATCGATGGAGACCGTGTATTTATAGTATATTCGCTCTCCGTAATCCTTAGTAGTAATTTATGTAGTTTAATAAAATTACAACATTCGAACTTATCATTTCTTCTGATTCTACTTGATTTTTTTAAATATTAAACCTTATATTATTTTTCTATCAAATGTTTACATTTTCAAACCAATTAATAAATTATTTAAGATATTATAAATATATATATATATATATATATATATATATACGTTGATTATCGAAACATTATCAAAACTAAATACGTGGATTTACAAGTTAAAATTGCTAGTTTTTTATTAAGTCAATTTTTAATTCAAAATATTAACACTAATGAAAATAATATACAAGATATACAAAGAAAAATATTGATATCTTTAACTAAAGAATATTTTTTTCATATCTAAAAACATTAAAATCAACATAAACCGATATTTTCATAAAACGTTTTGCAATATACTAAACTAATTTTATTAAAGACGCATCACTGTTTAAAAAAAGTAGCAAAGGAAAAGTTAAATAATTATCAATAAGACCGAAAAAGCTGATATGTGTGCATAATATATATATATATATATATATATATATATATGTGTGTGTGTGTGTGTGTGTGTGTGTGATATTTTGTTTTTTTTTGTTGATACGCATGTAAACATAAGATTTTATACAACGTATACAAAATGGTAAAATACAAACATCATAAAATGTATATGTATTTACGTTCTTACTGTAATAAGACATTTTTATATATTTATTTCCAAAATTTGTATATTATTTACATTAAACTATTCATATGAATATACAAATACATATTATTTTAGCCACAGAATCAAATTAACATAAAACAATCATTTCAGGTCTACAAATTGAAAACGTCACATGTATCATTAAAAATGTAATTAGAATTTTATTATTATAAAAAATAATAATTAAATCAAAAAAACATCGTCTAAGAAAACATCACAAAGTAAGAAATATATGTATAATAAATCGCGAAGGTCGGGAAATTGGGGGTTCATAATTCGTAGGTATTTTTTTATCTAAAAAATATAGGAGTCTTTTTTATTTGGAATAAAAACCTGTTGTGACCACTACAAAACGGACCGTCACCATAATATTTATTATCAATACCATAACAATCATAAAATTGAGAAAAAAATAATAATTCGCTGAATTTCATTCCTAATTTATCAGAGTTGTTGTTTATGTAAGATTTCTGACAACAACATTACGTTTTTGTACAAATATAAATGACGCTGCAAATTCAGAAGTATTAGTTGTAAGTTGGACTATACAAATTATACATACTTTTAGAAATATCCATTTATTAAAGAAAAATATGTATATCTATATAAACCAGATTATTACTATCACGAATGTTTGCGTATTACAGAACTGTCCGCAAAATAGGGGCGCTATATTTATTTTAATATTTATATATTATTTTAATGCTCCACACATGCTTATATACTGTTCTGGTATGTACTGTACTTGTTTCTTTAAAAGCATTCCTTCTTAAACGATTATACATACTCTAAAAAAGTTACTTACATACACTAAAAGTGTTCTAAACACTTAAATAAGTAATTAAAAAAAATAATGAGTAATTATTAAAATCCTGCGAAACAGCGAAAATACTGCGATAAATATTATGCATCAATATTTTTTGATAACCTGTAAAATAGAGTCTGCAATAATCAAAATGCGAAATAGCGAGGGATCGCTCTATTATCCATTTTTATTGGATATTTTTTTGTTCTGCATTTATGAACTTACGACATAATTTATAGATCAATAAATCGTAATGTCTCGTTAATTCAAAAATAACCCATTAGTTATTCAATTTGTATGAATTAATGTTATTAAAAATTGAAAAATCTTGGGGTATAATTAAAATAAAAAACTAACATTTAAACTGAGAACTTACTGAACACATATTGTTTTTTATTGCTAAAAAAAATAATAATTTTTAAATAAATAAACAGTTTGCATTTGGCAGTAAATATAGTACGAATGTATATATTTCAATCAATCTATCACTTTTATTTAATTAAGTTCTTTTAAATTTAGTTTTGCTTAAATCTCTAACTATGATTTATAACTACGTATCAATTGACACAATCGATTGTAAATTATATAAAAGCAGACGTACTTTGAAATCTACTACGCGAGTTTTGAATTATATTTCTCCTAATAAACAACTAATGGTCAATAAACAAAAATATTAAATATAATTATATATAAATACATAATGTCACTTGCCTTAACTATAAGTCAAGACAAAAGTCTTTTTAACTATTTTAAAAAATGACATTGAAGTGCAAAATTCCGAACGCGTAAAAATCAAAACTTGTCTAATTCGAAATCAAATCAAAAATAATATTAATTGGTTAAAAATGAAAATCAATATTATAACATAAATACAAATATCACACAATAATAAATGCGATAAGTTTCTAATCTTAAAACGCTAATTTTGTTAAAAGTGAAAAACACAAAAATAATATGTAGAATAATCTGAAATTGAAATTTTATTAAATTCAAATATATAAGAAAAAGTTTCAAAAATACCGAAAGATATCTAGCAGCGAGAAAACGATTTAAAGTTCAGAAAAGAAACAAACAATTTAATTAATGAAGTCTTCTCCGTTATCTCGTAACTATGAAAACGCGAAGATTTTAGCAAAAAATACCATTTTAACACTTCAAGTCTTCCTTATTTATTTAAGATTATTTTAAAATTAATATTTTCTTAATTGCGCTAAACTGAATCGACATATTTCCCATAGAATATTCTAAAAATAATTAAAGTTTTCTTCTACGTTTTCCACGTTCGCAATACGATTCGTATTTAATTTAGGCGTAACTAATTTTAATTTGAACGAAATATTGAACATTAAATCGATAGTTTAGGTAAAAATATCAAATATATATACTTTTTTTAATGTTTAAATCGGTATTCTGAATCGGTTTTAATTGTTTATATAAACAATTAAAACGCTTTCGATTCGTAAACAACCGAACGAATATTTTAGTATCGAATACTCGTTAGACTATAAAACTCGAACGGAACGATGACAGAATGCGTCTCGTAATCGATTTAATTTATCGAATCGAGATTGGAGATTAGGAACGGTCAGTTTGGAAGTCGGTTCTTGACGACGGTCGTATGCGCGAGTTTCACGGAAACGTAGGTCGAGTGCGCATGCGCTCGCGTTCGCGAATGCATACACGGAACGCATACGCGACGCTGAAACTTTTCGACGCGTACGTGCAAATTTTCGCGAAAACGCGCCGGAAAATGGAAATGTCAATTTTGACCGATCGACTCTTCCGGCTTTGAAAAAAAAAGAAAACGGTCCGCGCGGCGACGACGTTCGGAAGCGGGAAAAGTTTGCGAAAAGAGCGCGCGCATTTTCCGCGGCGTTGCTATTCGTCGCGACGAGATCGCGAACGGAAGCCGAGAAAAATACAATAATAATAATAGCACGTAAAGTCACGTGCGCGTCTTAAAATCGCCGAATAGGGCGCGAAAAGTCGAAGAATGCGCCCCCGAAAATCGGTCGAAACGCGTCCGCTTCGAACCGAGAGTAACGCGTTCGTTTTCATTGAGAATCGCAACCGAAAGGAAGACGGCGCTCTTCGAGGTTTACGTGATCGCGCCGGGAGTCGCTATGGCGGCGCGGGAACCGAACCGGGCCCGGATCGTCGTCCGGACGTCGTTTCCTAAAGATATATTACCAATGTCCTAGTCTGGAGTCGTTTCGGCGGCGGCGACGGCGATGCGGTCTCCGCGTCCGTCATTTCGCGATCGCAGCGACGACGATCGCGAACGAAGCTCGACCGAACGCGCGCAACCGACGACAACCGCACGCGACGCCGGCCAGTGCCGCACTGCTGCCAACTTAATCGTCGAATCGAAACGCGCTGCGAACACTTCTATTCGTTTGGCCCAAACGCCGCCCTATAACGCGCCACTTTATCGTCGCTAAATTAATTTCGTACGAAAAAACGCAACGTTTTCAATATCGCATCGAGCGTTCTAATGTGAACGTTATCGATAAAATTGCCTTCGAAAGTAATCGTTTACGATTCGAGATTTATGCGCATATTTTGATCGCGCGTTGAAAACGACTAAATATAAACGCTGGCAATACCGCGATCTACGACGAATGCGTCGTTACGACGCCGGTTTTATTTTTATCGCATAACGCGACGAGACGACCGTCGTAATAATTTAGATCTCTGCCGCGGCGCGTCGCCGGCGAATGCGTCGTATATTTAAATAAAAACACTTTTCGCCGATAAATAAATAATAAAAAAAAAAATATATTTCTACTTAATCTTGAATACAAAAATAATTTTAAATATTAAAAATCGCACTTTTAATTTAGATTTCGAAACGGGTTCACGGTAAACCGTTGCTTCAGAATGTTATAAAAAAATAGATATAATGGCTTTTATTTATACTGTCATATGCGTTAAAATATCATAATATTAATACTAAAATTTCTTTTAAAAAAGTCATACTTTTTGGTTATTTCAATATTGTAATCGAAGGGAAAAATGTTAAACGGAATATTTTATCAATAAATCGAATACGTCAAAAAAAGTAATATAAATATAATTCAAAAAAAATTTTTTTTCAAGTATGAATACATAGAAAAGTAAATATTGTGTTTAAATTTAAAAATATATATATGCTAACTTCATTCACAATTGTGAAGATGGAAATATTCTTCAAATTATTATGAAAATTTAATTTTTTACTATAATTTAGTTTATGTTACTTCCGCCTTTTTTTTAATTTCCATTGTGTCAAAGTCAATATATCTATATAATACACAAAATATTCAAACGCTTAAATTCAATATTAATATCCACATTACATACGAAATTCTTATGATTTTTTTTATATAACTTTAATTTTATCTACATCATACATTATAAATAACAAAACAGAACAAGCAAATACATCAACTATAAAAAATACAAATCATAATGTCGAATAGAAAGAAAATATTACACATATAATATATTAATAGTTCACATTATTTATTCCGGTAATTTTGTACACTTATTTTTGTTAAAATTGAAAATCAAATCAACAGTTTAATGTCTATTATCAGAGTTACGTATAAAATGGATTTTACCATATTACAACATATTATTGCCCTGAAAATTAATCGGATTTTACTAACACGTTTAATTTTCGATAAAAACAAAGACAATAGACATTCAAAATATTCTATACATATAAACAGAATAAATTTGTTATATTTTTTTAATTGTTAGTAAACGGTTCTAATAAAAAAATTAACTTACTTTTAACAATGAAGACAAAATTCTCTACAATTATATTGTGTTAACAAATAATATTCAAAATTAAAAAAAAATATATTAATATATTAATATCAATTACCATTCGTGATAAGTTGCAATTATAATATAAAAAATATCATTTCAATTTATTTTCTCATAAAGAAAAAACTAATGACGAATAAATTATTTATATTTTTAAAGCAAAATAGTTTTCATGTCTAAAGCGACCAAAGAATAACAGAAAAAAAATATTATATTGTTAGCTAATTAATATTCTTTATTAATTTATTAAAATTACATTAGATTCATTATAATTAGAATTTAATTATTTATATATATATATATATATATATATATATATATATATATATTTATATATATATATATATATATATTTATATATATATATATATATATATATATATATATATATATATATATATATATATATATATAATATGTTAAACAGGTCTTACTTTTGTTTAGTGTTCATTAGAACTTAGATTTAAGTTTTATATAACCACTGAAATATTGTATTTTTCTTTAAAAAATACATTTTACTATTAAAAAAAATCTCAAAAATGACGATATTGATTATTGATTTTTTTTTTTGCCTTATATAATTATACAATTTTTCACCGTATAACTTATTTTAAATGGAAAAAATCATATATTATCCATCTAAAAATAAACATTGGCAAAATGGAAATTCCTTTTATTTACGAAAATATATTTTATGTTTTAATTTAACTCTTTTTTTATAATATTAAAAAAAATGGAAAAACACTCACACTGAATATATTAGTACGATTTAAGCTAAATGTGAATTCAGTCGATGTTTACTGACTGCGAGAGTCGGTCGCGTCGTCTAACTTTACTTTTATAACTAATATCGCGATATAAAAACAATATTAAAAAAAAGTTACAAATTCTAAGTTACAAACATGATTTCATAACGTAGAATAAATTATACGCTACATACAATAAATAATAATATATACTAAAAGAAGAAAAGAAAAAAAAGTGAGTAAAATATTATAATTTTCCATATATGTATATATTTTTTTTTCTTTCTTAAATTTACATCGCTAAGCCGACGATTCGCTTCATTTCGAACATTTATTTATTTATATATATATTTTTTTTTGTCATTTTATTCTATAATGTATTAATAACGTTATGTAAAATTTTCTTTATAATATAAATGACGACAGCGTTTTCTATACGATTTTTAACGTGGGTTTTTCGCATACAATCGAGTGTTTGATCCGAAAGAACTGAAGTACACTTATTTCGTCAAAGGTTAGTGACTTTTCGTTCAAATTCGTCTCGCGAACAGCGTTAAAATACTAGTTGTATAATAATAAAAATAATAATCGATATGCCAAAAGTAAAAAAAAAAAGTAGACAAATCGCTAATTTCTGCAGAACACTATTATGAATTCGGTTAAAACATTTTTGTATAAAACCTGTCTAAAAATTATTAGTTGATTCATTATTTTCGCTTTGTATATATTATATATTTCTTTTTCAATATTACAAAAAAAATAATATTTACAGACATATCAAATCAATATTTTAAACAATTTATTTTCATATTAAAAAATCTATTAGATACAACATTTTAATATTTTTAATAAATAAAATAAAATATATAAATCGAATCATTAACTATAAGCTAAACCTTCGGTTATTTTATTTTTCCTGAAAAAAAAAAACGTTAAATAATACTCCACTTATGATAACGTGAATTCCGACCTTAATATTATAAATAGTTTAATCCAATATTAAAATTCGAAAGAAAGGCTGTTTCGTTTACGATAAACTTGCAAAAATATTATTATATTTTAAAATATAACTGATTTTAATCATATAAATCTCTAATAAATACTAATTATTATATCAATCAAAGTTACGTATGAACAATATATTTTTATAATTGTATGTAATATAATGCCTTGCAACAATCATATAATTACAAGTATCATATTTTCTCTCAAAAACACCTCATAATAATACATTTTATATAATAATAATAACGAAAAAAAAACGGCAAATCTATTATATTTTTAACCCTCGTATGACGTATACAAAATTTCAAAATTAAATTCGAACTAAGTGTCTTTTTTTATTATATATAATCAAAGGGAATTAAATTCGTAAAAAAGAACTAACACTGCACACACACACACATAAAAAACATTAATAATAATATTTTATTAACATATATTTTTGAATGCATATTATAACTTATAATTTTAATACGACTGTCTGCAATGCAAATTAAAATATCGCATTATACATATTTCGTGTTATACGAAAATGTTTATAATATTATAAAATAAACGTATAAAACGATAAAAATTACATAAAAAAAAATATAATAAATAAATTTTATGATTGAAATATAAGCAGTTATTTCTTTGATCACGAAAAATAATACTGTAAATACTGATATAACTAGTGTTTCATTTTCTATCAATGCATCATTAAATATAATAAACTCTTCAATGTAAGTAAATAAATAATTTAAAGATTGATTATTGCAAATTTTGAAAGCGCAAAAATAAAATATAAATAAATATACAATAGTTTATTATAAATATTGTCAATATCGTGATATAAATCATTGTTTTTATTGTGCCATTATTTTTTTATTGTATGAACAGTAGCAGACTGAATTTAAAATTACCGGTTATCAGAAAACAAACGTTACTCACATGTAACTGTAAAAATATCATCTGAAATTGAATAATAATAATAATAAAATTAATTTTATTATGGACTTGAGAGGTTCGTTCAGTATTTTGGAAAACCGATCAGAACAGCTATTATTGTATGAAAAGTTTTGAATATCAATTGATGCATGTTAGTTAAAATGCGAATGTCCTTTACGGTAATTTTACATTACAATACAGAAAAAAAATATATATATAGTTATTCATATATCAACAACGCAATTTTCAATATCATTTGGGAAATTTACAACAATGTCGCATGCACTATAAAAAAAATTGCATGCATCTCTTATCATCGGAAGACTAATTAACCGGTACCTTCGATTGGAAACAAACACAAGGCGAATATATTTATTTTTATTCGATTTACCGTTGAGAAAGTTTCATTATTTAATCCGCTAAAAATCATATGACGACGAATAATCATTTACAATATTATGCTATAAAATTATTACACTGCAATTGACAATTCTTTATAAAAATAATGACACACAATAAATATAAACGACAGATAAAACGTATATTTATTTAAGTAAATTCGTATGAAATTACAAATATTACATATAATATAAATTATATTAAATAGGGATACAAAACAAAAATATACAATCATAATTAAAATCTATTTATTTTCTGTATGTACAATTAAAAAAATAACTCAAATATTCATTTTTATAATATATAATGCTTTCATTAATTAACAAGATTAAAATTATTCGTTATAGCTGTTTGTTTTTAACATGAAAACTAAACAATCAAACGACCATATTTAATTTTAATATCAAAACTTTCAGGAATGAAATTATTTTAAAATCAACTAATTATAGAATATAAGTACTTATTTATGGTAAATTAATTGAATCATATTCCCACATCAATACCTCATTCATATTGATGCATGTCCTAAATACATGTTTATAAACATTTATTAAAATATATTTTTGATCACATTTACTATATGTGGTAGTGAATTCGAATTCTTCATTTTTGTATTTTATACATAAAAAATTCAGGTGTTTGAATACTAATATAATAAAGTACTGTTTGTATGTAAATAAGCGGATTAAATCATAAGAAAACGACATCATCACACGTATTAAACACTCGTTGTACAATAACGAAAATTAAATTCAATTTAAATAAATATATATATATATATATATATATATATATATATATTCAATACAAAAAGGTAATTTTAAAATCATTTCAGTGTTATAGTATAGTATGAAGCAACAGGATCGTCGATTAAGCATTCACAATCGGTCCTGCTCCATTCTTCTAAGCAGTCTGTTTGGGTTTTTAACCAATCCAAATATAATTTTAGGTATCTGTCTTTGGGTTCGACGTCCGTATGACCCAAACAAAATATCCTGTATGCGTCCTCTCCGTATTTTCCAATACCGTGCAGGTCACTGGCTCTCTTCCATTTTGCCGAAATAAACTGATATGTCATTTTCCATATCATATGAGAACGCTTTCGAAGGCCTAATATATCAAAATATGTTTCTAAATCGCCAGGACAAACGTTCAATACGTGATACGGCGTTGGAAAATCGATGAAAAATTTTTTCATAACGGGTTTCGCTGTTTTAGCTGTCGTTTTTGTTAGAAAAATGGTGGCGACTAACATTGCCCATGGATTGTGTTTGAATCCTTCTTCTATAACATTATGCGGCGATGTAGGCATTATTCTAGGAGATATATTAAATAGGGGAAATGTTGACAAAGATTCTTGTGATAAGTGATATAAATCATCTTCGGAACGTTCATCATCATCATCATTTACGAGATCGTCTGATATATTTACGTTAATATCCACATGCGAACTCGATTCAGCGTGATTAAAATCTATCTGATAATTTTCATTTTCGTTTATATGTTCAAATTCAGAATGGAAATATGCAGATTTTGTATTTAAATTTGAAGTATTTTTGTTAAAATTCAAGCGATTATCGAACACGGTCTTCTTGAAAAAGTCGCTATTGACTATGATCTGTCCTTTCTCCATTGCTCTCAGCTATCGGTGAATCATCTGAAATGAAAGAGCGATTATGATAATCAACATTGTATTATATTATATTTAACAATAGAATATATGTATGTATAAACATAAAATAAAACTGAAAGTCTTATATGATAAAATTGTCGTCAAGATAATGGGTGAAACGTTAGAATAATCACGCAAACACGTAAATTATTATATGCACTTATACTCTATGTTCAATTATCAACAATAATTTTCTTGTACACACAGTGAACCAATGGACATTTCGTGCTGTTTTTATCAAATAATAAGATTTTTAATTGTACAATTGACAACGATGTACAAACTTCCTGGTACAATATTGTACATATATTGTATATATATACATATATATATAGGTAAATACAATTACTTCGTCATCAATATGCAATGAAACCGTAACCCTTATATAGTGTAAAATATTGCTGATGTTTTTTTTTTATAAGATCAAGAAATTTGAACCTAATGTCGGCTGATCTTTAATAGATATCACAAGAATCTAATTGCACAACCACACGAGCCTGGGGTATTTCTTTCAAGTTTCTACAGCAAACCTTGAGATATTTATTTTATTGAAAACTAACTACATTATCAATAATGCAATATTTCATATTAAATGATAGTAAAAATTAATATATATATATATATATATATATATATATATATATATATATATATATATATAATACGAAAATATCTGTATCGAAAAAAACTGTGCACGTCTTCAAAATTCTACATATAATTTTGCGATATGAATCTACTTCATATCTTAAATATGATTTGTAGAAAGAGAAAGTGAAAATTTATCAAAAGGTTAGCGGGTCATAAAAAAATCTATTGGCATGATAAGTCAGACGAATCATCAATACAATATACAAAAGAAACGAGGATGAAAAATAATTCTAAATATGCGACATCGACCGATTGCCATAAATGAAATAATGAGCAATTTGCGCAAATTATTATACGAATTCAGAGAAAATACAAACTATATATATATAGTTAATTATACAAAATAAAAAGATACGCGAATATTTGAACTGAGGTAATCCCGGCCGCATTTCGAAGAGAAGAGTTCACAATAATCGTCGTGTTCTCAGAACACATTTCTAAGAATCTAAAAAAGCGATGAAGGCGGGGGGGGGTTGGCAGAAAAATAAATAAATAAAATAATTCATAGTAAGATTAAATGTTATTTATAACAGAACAAAAAAAAAATGATGAAAAACATTACGTTCGTTTAATGATCTGTGTTAAAACATAATAATAATACAAATGACATAGTATAGAATTATGCCGTTTGTTTATATTATATTATATATTCGTGAACGTTTTGCGTTCATTTATCCTTCTAAGAATTGAATGAATAGTTGGTGAGTTTTATTTTCAAAAACACCTGTGCAATTAAAAAAATATATTCATATATATGATATCTTTGTAATAATTTCTACGTAATTGTCTGTAAATTTAATACACACACACACACACACACACAAATACATACATACATATATATATATATATATATATATATATATATATATATATATATATATATATGACGAATAGCTAATATACAAATTATTAAAACGCTACGTAAAGTCAGCGATCTGTAACCTTTTTTTCTTTCAGACCATTGACTGAAATAAATTGTCATGATATATTGGTGATATGATAGTTTCCGTCTATTCATTTTTATTTTCTTTCAAAAATAACATTGATAAAATTTTATGATATAAATGGTAATTTAGAACTGTGTAAAATTTGATATAAACAACGAAGTATATATATAATCGGTAGTTAATTAAAATTAAAATATTCTGTTACCGTAGATTAATAAATTTTTCCGCTTTTATGATAAACATATATATATATATATATATATATATATATATATATATATATATATATATATATATATATATATATATAAACATTTCTATATATAATAAATTATGTTATTCAAAAACAAAACCAAAATCAAAAAAAAAATATTAATCTTATAAAATGCTAATTTTGATAAATAAATCACGATATTGAAACTGCATTTTTTTCACAAAATTTTAATATATATATAAATTATACATTATTATTATATTATGAATTTAAAACCATATCACGAAAATAATAATATGAAATGACTTAAAAATGATTTTATGCGATATTCTATTGATAAAATAAAATAGCCAATATTAAATTAGCAAGGAAAAATAATTGTTGTTGAAAAAAAATACATTTGATCTCATTTCGTAGTCGATCAGACTTATTTTTTCACCTCTTTGGATTGAGTACTCGTTTCTATTATTGTATCTTTGAACTATCTCTATTTCTTTGATGTAATGATTTTGAAGAATCTCTTGATCTCTTTTTTATATATATGTATAGTTTGTCAATTGAATTTTACACAATATGCACTCGAAGAAAATACGTACATACGTATAACATGATTTTTATATAATTTAAATTCAATATATCGTATGTATGTAATATATATATATATATATATATATATATATATATATATATATATATATATATATATATATATATATATTTAAACACAAACAGTGTTTATAAAGTGGCACTTGTCAAGTAAGTTAATAAAAAGTATGCACACTTTAAACGGAAACGTAAATTTAATTAATTTAATAAACATAAATATTTATCGTTCAGTAATAATAAATCTTTAAAATACTTTCTCTAATATTCAAGTTCATGTTTAAATTAATACATACGGAAATATGATTGAAAATAATTGTAGTTTTTTTTTTCAACTGAAAATTTCTGATCAAACATGAATAGTTGGATATGCAAAAAAAAAATTAATATATTACATAAGACGTTTTACACGAGCATTTCTCACATTTAATGTGTTAAGTTGAATATTTTACAACACACTTATAGAAACTATTTGTTGATTTTTTTCCTCGAAATATATTATAAAATACAATATTAGGATATTGTGATGAAGCATGTCTGAATGATGCTCCAATATTTACTTAAAAAAAAGATAGAAGTGTACTGCGATATATCTTCGAAAATAAATTTTCTTTTTAAACTTTCTCACTGTTAAAATTCAAACCAATATTATAAAACAGGTAGATTCAATTTACATTAAATAAAAAATTTAATAATATAGCAGATTTGGAGTATAATATTTTATTTATGCCATTTTCATTCAAACAAAGAAATGGCTTAAAAACTAAATACCGTTAGTAGAAAAAAATGTTTCTATTCTTAAATTATGTTATATAACAAAACAACGCTCTCTTAAAACGCTTCAATAGATGTATAAAGAAAAAAATATATTTTAAACTATTAAATTATTCAAATCACACCTTCGTTATACCGATAAGTGTTTAACGTTATTATTCTAACATTTGTATTGCAAGAATGGTAATATTCGTTTTACTCCTGACCATCGTTAATAGTAACGGTTTCCTGACTATTTCAACAATAAAAACAACATCTTCAAAAATTTATAAATCACACATGTCACGTTCACACTCAATGCCAACCGAAGAGTGTCTTTCCATTTTTGTATGCAGAGTTCAATATGAAAATCGACGATTCGATTACACCACATAAACTAAAAGACAAATTATAAAGAAAAAACTAAGGTCAAACGATGAAGAATTGCCTCAGTTATTAGTTGACAACGTTAAAAATGGTCATATGAATTAAAACACGTCCTGTTTTTGCTAATAATATCATCGATCGAACGTCGATGTCAATAAACGAAAGCAATTAAACGTTATTACTAATTGCTTGTAATTTTTTTTTCAGTTTTACATCTTTTTTATTATTATTATTTTGCTGTTATAAAACTGAATAGTGGTGCATGGGCACAACAAATAAACACAACCGGTAGTTAATGATAGTTAACGGCTGCAAACGCGACTATTGATTAATATTAAAGCTTGATTCCTGTCTTTTGTGATTTATATGTCTGACCGTTCATTAATTTATATTGTCGCGAAATATTGAATGTGTGTAATTTCATTATCGCACATTAAAATTTTTGCATATTTAATTCCTCCTTGTGTTTCAAGTGCGGGACTAGTTTCTGACCTTATGAAAGGTTGATTCGATAATTTTATCTTAACTTCACAATGTTACTATGATGATGTAGAATGACTCAACATTTTAATGTTTATATTGCAAAATATATATAATACATTAATTTTGAAACTAGTTTATAAGAATATGATAGGAGACTACTTATTCAATCAACTGATCATTTAATACTTTAGACAATTAATCAATTAATATCTAAAATATACATATTTAAACCAATCTTTTTTTTAATTAGAAAAGTGAATATTTTTAATAGACGTGAAAAACTTCAGAATTAATTACTTTTGAAATAATCACAAAGCTTTCAGACAATAGATAATATCTTAAACTGAATAGTTTCAAATTAATACACCTTATTGTATATATTGTAATTTGATAAATTAAACACATTAACATAATAACTAATGCAAAAATCATAAAATATACAGCTAAAATGCAGTAGAAAAAATACAATAATCAATAAAATTAATACTAAAAACATAATAAAAATAAATAATTTAATTTCTCGCAAAAATTTATATATATTTATTTATAAGAAAAAAAATCCTGTCGCTTCAGAGAATGTATTATTGTTAATTGTATAAATCAATAATTTGATATTATTTTGTGGTATGCAAACCAACATAGTTATAATATTTAAAATTTATATTGATACAACGCATAAATAAAATAATTAAATATGCATGTGACGTATATATTTATATTATATTTTCTACATGATTACAAAACATTCGCATTTATTATTAATATTTTATATTAGGATATTATTGCCTTTCGCAAACCAAAAGTATGAATACAAAAGTATATTCATAATCGTATTAAATAAAGTGAAATAAAAATAAAAAAACAATTCCTTTTAAACTAGATCTATAGATATAAACCTCTAAACGTCATATCATATATTTATTTAAATGGTATTAATTGATAATTGAAGAAAAATAAACAAAATTATAATTATATTCTTCGAACTTTTCGCATCTGTATAAATATATACATAAAAAATACCGTAAAACTGATTATATTCTAAAGAATATAGCATAAATAAGCATGAAATATTTCAATAAAATTTAATTGCTTTATATATCAGTCATATTATAGACATTTTTGAATAAGATAAAAAAAAATGTAATTAAGTTAAATCATTTTACGATCATGTAGTAAGTAGTTAAGTTCATTTAACTCATAATTAAAAACAATTATCGAATGTTTTAATTACATAAAGTATAAAATGTATCTTAATTTACAGTTTTTTTTAAACATACACATACGACGAGGTGTTATTTAATCTTTAATTACATCTTAAAAACGTATAAAAATTCACAACCCAAATATTATCTGATGTCTATTTAATTTACTTAATTGAATATTAATTTCACAATAAGGCGAATATCTATTAAATTTAAAGGATTTTACTAATATTTTTTACTGCATAATTTATATATATAATTTTATAAAAATTTTATATCTATCATAATATAGATTAATTACGTATTGGTTTTCAATACGAAGTTTAAAACAACATTCTTAACTGTAATATGAGAAAACGGTACATATATATATATATATATATATATATATATATGTGTGTGTGTGTGTGTATTTCCTTTTTACTTTTTTATCATAAAATTTAGTACACTTGTATAGCGAGGGTCAAATATATCAATATAATTATAATTATATACGTTAAATTATTTTTTTAAACATATTGATGTGTGTGTACTAATATATATCTTATTTTGATATGCTCCAATTCACGAAAAAAATAACAGTATATTTATTAATTTTCAAAACGGAAATTACCACAGAAAATTGGTTATCAGAACTACTATATAAAAATGTGATTAAAAAGAAATTATTTGATATTTTATTTATTTTTTTTTTTTTGCAAAAGAGTAAATAATTAACATACACACGCACGCACTTTTATATATCGATTTGATGCAAAAGTTTGATCCATTTTTAGTATTGAATAGCGTTACATCACAAAACAGATTATTGTATGCTTCATATATATAAAAAAATATTATTTTGTGGCAAATTAGTAAAATCTTCGAAAAAAAAATTATTTCATTTCACAAACAAAAAGCATACACTGAATACTATAATAAGGGTTTTATTGACGATTCCACGTACTAAAGCTAAGTTTCCTGGAAACAATTAAATTTGCATCATTTTCTGAACGATTAACCAAGGCTGATGATAAAAACGAAATATTAGCACTGAAGAAATCTGAAAAATTCTAAGAATCAGCAAAACTAATGATTGCGATAAATTAAATTGATTAACATAATCGATGCATATAAAGAAAAATTTACGTACCAAATTTCCGATTGCGTTTCTTTGTCGAAGAAATACAAATTATAAAAAATGTATTATGTATAATAATAATCTTTTACATAAAAAAAACGATATTCATTTAATCAAAATAAGTCAGTTTATAATTATTATAACATATATTGTATATTTTAAATATTTTTCAAGTACAAGAAAAAAATATTAAATAATCGAACGTTGACTTAATAATTATAAAATTTAGTGGCAATCATAACATAATTAACGTGTTAGATAAATAGGTGATTATATGAAAAAAAAACATGTGTTAATTGAAGCCTTTTAAAAACACGCCATATTTTTGGTAATATACATTCAAATTAATATCACTACTAAATAATTAATAGTAAAGCAATGATACTTTTTATGTTTAAAAATAATAATATTTTAATATGAACGTGAAGAAATATCAATATTTAATTTTTATTTTGTACATTTTTAATACATAAAAATAAAATATATACGAACAACATTACTGTTAAAAGTTTAAAACTCCACACATTAAACTAATAATGAATTTATCATAGTTAATAACTGCAGCGGCAACAATAGAGCAAAATTATGTTATTTTACTATTATGGCTAACGCGTTAAAAGAGCCACTGTTATTATTTTTAAATTAGACTGCGTATCAATGGAGAATTGTCATTTTGAAATCTATGCAAAAAAAAAATAATAAAAAATAATATTGAAATAGCAGAATTGACGTCAACACTATAATGTTGATATAAAATTCTTCTAAATCTCATTCGGACGGAAATGAAACGTTAATATTAATGTATATAAATTGTATGAATTAATCTCAATTTATAAATGAATTGCACTGTTTCAGATAAATCATTTATAAATAAAACGAAAATTTTGAAAAACGAAGACTTAATATAAATACATTTTGCATTTGAAAACTAACTATGAAAAATCGATTACTAACATTTTACAACTAGTTCTAATTAAATTAAACTTGATCTATTTAAATACAAACATATTATTATTTTTACTATTTATTATAATAAATAAATAAAAACTACAAATATATTAAATGTGCAAAACGAAAATAACTCGTGCGATTTGTAAAAAAAATTATAAAGACATTAGGAGTCGAATTGAAAATAGCGATTTTGTCATCAGAAAATTTACTTGAAAATACGCAGAAATAGTAAAATATGAAAAAAATGTGTTTATATCAATAAATTACATAAACACGTAGCAGATAAAAATGTGTTAATGTTCAGTCAGAGACTGAACGTTCTGGGGGTAGGTTGTTTAATCATCATTCAACTTCAACTTTGTAATCTTTTATTGTTTAAAATAATATATATATATATATATATATATATATATATATATATATATATATATATATATATATATATATATATATATATATAATCAACTTCAGTATAAAGTTCATAACTCGTCTTCTTTCCTTGTGAACATTCGATAATCATTCCTTCAATCTGAAGTGATAATAATCAATAATATTAATTGTAATTTTAAGAGACAAATTTAAATATTCATTTAGAAGCAACCTTTTGTCAGAATTAAAGCCGACAAATACTGATTTTTTTCCATTTATATCTAAAAAATCGTCGAATAATAGGACATAACGAACACAACAAACATTAAGTAACACTAAAAAACAAAATACTTAACATTTAAAAAGAAATCTTTACTAGGTTTGCATGTTTAAAAATAATAATTTTTCATTATTATAATAATATGGTGCAAATTATTAATATAAATATTCATGTTAGTTTTTCAGAAACGATTTGTTGAAAAAAAAACCTAGCACAATACTTTTAAAATGTGAAAATGAAGCGTTCATAATTGTAAGAAAATATATACTAAAATATACGTTAAAGAAAAAAAACTGATTTCTAAAATATTTACTAAAAAATGGACAATTCCTCTCGTATTTTTACTATATAATTTCTACGATATATTTTACACAATTTTCTCTTTATTAAGTTTTACCACATATACTAAATTATACACGAAAAACTTTATTAATATAACACGTAATTTTTTAAACAATATTGCTAATAGTCAAATTTTCAAAATCAAATTACACCGTTTATACAACAATTTATTCTTTTATATATGCATAATGTTAACCAATCATCAACGTGGACATTACAGATGTGTGACAACACTGAAGTAGAGTCTAACACTGGTTTGATAACATCGACATCAACATCGACAACAACAACAACAACAACGACGACAACAATAACAAACGAAAATCAGACTCCGAAAAAGATATCTCAAGGCATTCAAGTTGGACGCAAAAGTAGACCTCCACTTTTAAGACATCACGCTTCAGAAATGGCGTTAACTACAAAAATACAGAGAACAGTGGTGAATTCTCCATTATCATATGGACGCCCCCAACATGTGCCTCCGCCGCCTGCATTATACGCTGTAGGAGCTCCATTTTACACGTCCAGATCCGGTCATCCTTACGATGGTATATATGGAACGTACACTTCAAGAATTAGACGAAGACAACAAACTTACAATGGCTGTCTTGCAGACAGTCCCACTAGTAGCCTAGATTATTTACCGATTAAATCTACAGATTGGAGCCCAGATCATCTGGGAAATAATTCTAAAGTTAGTTGAAAACCCACAATATTACACCCACTGTTTTATAAGTGCACTGTCGTTATTATTATAAGAAAATTTTTAATTTAACAGAGTGCATGAGTGATAATCGTGTTCATTCTCACGATAAGGTTTTATACGCAAGAAATAGAAACATTTTAATCAGTTATAATTGTAATAAACGTAGTATTTTTTATATATATTGAAAACATAATTATGATTTAAAACTATTATAATACGATATAATTGCAAATTCTTGTTGATAGTTAAATATGTAAAAACCTACGATTTTTCAGATGAGCGGCATATTGGGATCGTCTGGATCAACTCACAGTTGCAGATGTTCCTGTCATAGAAATAATGATGCCGAAAATCAGGAAAAAGATCATCCGCCGAACTCCTTAACGTGGAGACGCTTACATATGTCAAGAGCAAAACTAAAAGCTACAGCTACCACTTCAGAATTATTATCGGGTAATATAATATTATATATATATATATATAGTATATAATAATTTGTTTTTTATTAAATATATAGTAAGATGATTTTTCATATACAAAATCAAAAAAATAATATTGGTGATGTTAAACACAGGTTTTGCCATGATAGCAATGGTTGAATTACAAATCAATGAACCCACTAATGTTCCAGAATGGTTATTTGTAATGTTTGCTGTTTGTACTACAGTATTAGTAGCGGTGCATATTTTTGCACTGATGATTTCCACATATCTCCTTCCCAATATTGACGCAGCTAGTAAAATGAGTGTAGAAGAAGTATTAAAAGAATCACCACACGAAAGAATGAGAGGTTTTATAGAATTGGCATGGGCATTTAGCACAGTATTAGGTAAATTATAGTAATTCAAAATATTGCATATATATTAAATCATTTTGTTCTTAATAATAATAATTTTACAGGTTTATTTTTATTTCTGGTTGAAATAGCTATATTATGTTGGGTCAAGTTTTGGGATTACTCTTTTGCAGCTGCAACAGCTGCTACAGTAATAGTAATACCAGGTATACAAAATAATAATAAAATAAATATGTAATATATATGTACGCAGAATATGTAAATATGATGCATTTTCTTTTCAGTTCTAATTGTTTTTGTCGCATTTGCCGTTCATTTTTATCATTCCTTAGTAGTTCATAAATATGAATCATCACATGAAGATATCGAACAATTAGAAAATATGAAACGAAATCTTGACACAGCAACAAACAATGCCAGTTCCCCAGTTTAACAATAATTATTTAATTTTTTTTTTTATATATATAAAATCTAATATGACAAAGTCATAATCAATCTGTGATATTTTCTCCTTATTATTTTATTTGAAGAAATCTAATAAAATTTTATTTAGGAAAATTTCCAATGCAAAAAATATAATAATATAAAAATACTAATATCAGATATCATAAATTAAAAAAGGGAATTTAAGAGCTGTATGAAATTAATGTCATTATTAAAAATTCTCGAAAATCAATATATGTTGAATGATATAAAAATATACAATTCAACTGTGATAGGAGAAATCATTATCATCTGATTTCTTCATAATTAAAGGAGAAAAAATAATATCATTTGTATTTGTCTTAGTAGTATGTATATGTGAAAATAAATCTCCAATTTATAAATTGTAATTTGTCAGCTCATTTAATATCAATTTAATAAAAAAAAACTTTAATTTCAATTTAAATGCAAAACAAACTAAGCAATCAAAAACATGTGTTTATTAATTATATATTTTTTATAATATTTACAATAAAATAATAAAATTTACCAATTGTGAATTGGAGATTGTCATTATTTTATTTTTGTCATAATATATATATATATATATATATATATATATATATATATATATATACATATTAAATTAATATTTTGTAGAATAATTTTAATAAACTATTATATTAATATACAATCTTTTAATATTCTCCAAATTATTTTAACGTTATAAAATTAATAAAATAATTCTAAAACACTATATTTTTAATCAATATAGACATATAGATCAGTAATTAAATTTTTCCTAAATTTTCATTACTTTTAATAACGAATAGACGAATTATGTGTGTGCGTGTGTGTAATAATTAAACACAACGTTTATTTATGAATTCGATATTAATATTTTTTTATCAATGAAAATGAAGGTGAAAATAATGGAAATGATAAAAAATATAAATCAAAAACAATATATTTTCTTATTTACTAAGTAAAAAACAAATACAAAATATTTTTACAATTTTGTTATAAAATATATTTATATTTAAATATATTTTTTTTTAATATAAAAAGAACTTTGAGAAAAGAATTTTACAATTAAATCTATTTTAGGGGCCTAAAATAATAAAATTCGAAAGACCCAAATCTGTAAAGCAATTGGTTCACAAAATATATTATTTAAATAATAAAATATTATTATTAAGTGTGTTTGCGTGTGTGTGTGTTATGACTAAAAATCGTAAATGTTATGAGATAGTAAAAAAAGAATAATGAAAAAAAACACATACATGTTCTGATTTATTTGAATATTTATATTTTCTTGATTTCTGAAGTTTTATCAAATAGTATTTTTTAATTAATAATTGGATTTAATATCATTTTTATACAATTTCACATCATAAATAATACTTTAAGAATACGCAAATTGACTGTCGCGACACTACTAATCATAAGAGGTTATGTTTATATTATGTATTTAAAAATTGCCATTACAAATAATAAATATATATTGAAAAAAAACATTTTTATAGCTGTAAATAAAAGCCGATATTAACAAATCATCTAATATGTATTATTTTAAAAAATATGATCCTTATGAATCTTAGAAATATTAGATTTTCAAGTAATTGTTTTAAAATCAGCCTAAATAGGTATAGTCACATAAATATGAATTACAAATAAGAAAATTAATAATAATTATATACATATTTTAAAATTTAGTTCTAGGTGCAATAAATAAAAGAAATTCTATTATTTTATATACATCGATCAATAACAAAACACAACTGCTAAAATTTTATTAATTATCAACTTCTAGTATTCCAGAGCAAAATTGATTTTATTTTTATTCTATTATAATTATTTTATTATTATTTTTCATCGCAATTGGAGAATAAAAAAGGGTTATCAAAATTAAAAAAAACATATGAACATTGTCAATAAATTTTATTCGTTAAAATTTTACTTATGACAAAAAATGGCATAAATTTAACTCTAAGTAAAATATTAATAAAACAGCCCTCCAACTATACAATCTGACAGATTTATAATATTTTAACACATTTAGATACTGTATTTCTGAAGTTTTTCAATACTAATATTTTTTTTATAAATAGAATTTTAACATATCTAAGTTAGACTAATTTTTAAATTGACAAATAAAATTTTTATTTTACATAAAAAAACACAAACATTCACTTCAGACTTTTGTAAAATTTATACAATTTAATAAATTCTTGAGATTCGTTTGAATAACAGATAGTAGTATTTTTGGGCTGCTTATTTTTTCATAATAATAAAAAAAATATACAATATAATGTGGAACCAACAGAGACCGATTTTATTTTAAATAAATTAGAGTAATACAACAATAGCAAAATATTTTGATATCATTTCAACGTTAGCAATTAATTAAAAAAGCACTTTTGTTGGAAATACAACTAACAATAATATAAACGAATCGCAGATCAATTACTTGAGAAATATTTTACGACTATAATTAGAAAAAAGCGCACCTTGACTTATAAAATACTGCATCTCCCAAAATACACTCACACATGCATCACCTCTTTCCATCAAAATCTCAAAAACTTCATAATTCTATATCCATTTCATTTGCATCATATAACACACTACGTCTAGTATATCTATCAGATTTACTTGGACTATTTCTTCCACTATTGTTTTCAGCATTAATTTGTAATATTTTTTCTGGTGGTTTCCAAAGAACTAATGACATACACGGTTTTTCTAGTCTAAAACAAATATATATATTTATAAAATATGTAACTTAAGTTACACAATATTTTATGTACTAAAATATATCCAACTTACTTATTTAAGATAGAATCGGGTATTATTGATTCATTTTTGAAAGTTCTAACTTCCTCTGATAATATAATTCGCTCTGCATTTTTCAATCGATCTTCTAAAGATGTATAACGCCTATCATTCTTAAATCTATTGGCAATTTCATCATTAATACCTAATTCAAAGTCATCATTCACTGTTATTTCGTTGTTAGATTTATTATGTGACGTATAATCTGGTGATATATGTAAACAATTCAAATGTGCAGCCATAGCTTCGTCAGTCTTTAATTGTTTTGGTGGCCTAAGCCTAAAAAATATAAAATTATAAATATTACTAGTGTTCCAATAAAAATCAATAATATAGCATTTTCTAAATAATAAACTGGATTACCAAAAGTTTTAGAATATTTAAGGAAATTAGAATATTATTGTTAAATTCAAATGTGTAATTTTGAAAAAATGTTCTTTGTTCTAGTAAATTATACATATGTAAAATGTCAATGCGTAAACTTTAAGTCAAATAACTAATTAATTTTTGGATTTCAAGTCTAATTGATCATTCTTCATTTCAATAATAATTTATGTGAACGAAAGCCAGTAAGAATCTTCTTATCCCATTACCAATCTGGGCATGATTTTTTATAAATATTTATTTTTTTAATTCAATATGGGATAAATTAACATAAGAAACTAATAAAAAAATCATAAAATAAATAAATTGAACACACATGGATGGGCCTAGATCAAATTTTCTCTTGAATGGGAAAGATAATTTTTGTTTAGTCGAAATCTCTTGAGATTGAGCTGTAAAATGTACTAGAGTCGGATGAGGTCCCGGAACACCCCAAGGGACACCTTGAACATTCCACGGCAATCCAGTCGGTTGAGGCATCAGTACTTGATTTTCAAATGGAACATCGTCAGACGCCTCGACAATGTTATTAAAATGTAATTCGTTTGTCATTTTGTTTGCAGAATTGTACATTTCGCTGTACCGATTGTTGTTCGAGAACATTATTGCTACATGCGTAAAATAATTCAAATGAAAGGATCTAAAAAAAACCAACATACATATATATTAAATGGTAAAAAATAACTGGTAATTAATGGATAGATATTAACAACACATAGCTATTTACTTATAAAATCAAATTTTAATACAATTCATATTGTGTATATATTGCAAAAATAAGGTTATGTTTTTTTTATACAAATACAGAGGTTAAAGATTTGTATATATATATATATATATATTTAGTAACAAATAGTCGACATAAATATATAATGAATGATCGAGGTTATGATAAAAATGTAAAATTGTGCAAATATAAATCAAATTATTAACCGCGAAAACACCAAAGAAACCGGAATAGCAAACAGTCACACCACCAAATTCTAGAGCAAAACAGTACAGGTATACCAACAAACAAAACATTAAGACAAAGTAATTTATTTTCAAAAAAAAAAAAAATAGACAGTGATGATTTATTGAATGATAATTATCATTTTTTTTCAAATCTTCTAAAGATTCACATTAAAAAAAATCATTATTATCATTGTACAAAATCTTTAACAGACATATTTTATTTGGAATACAAATTTTTAGGAACTTCAAATATTTTGTTAAATGAAATTTATTTTGTTAAAAAAATTTTGCAATTTAATATGTAATATTTACATATTAAATTTTTTTGAACTTAAAAAAAATCTAATTAAATTTTGAGCTATATATCTTATTTAATTATTTACGCTGTTTAGTAATTGATAACATTAAGTACAAGTTGGAATAAATTTTAAAGCAACTTAAATGATCTATTTTATTCTACTATGTAGAAACTATTAGATAAAGTAAATCCATATATAAAAATTAAATTTTGTGGCAATACAGATCAAAATTTTCAAATAATGAGGTGAAGAATATATAAATAAGTTGAATAATATTCAAAATAATTTCTTCAAAACAACAGCTATATATAACTCTGAAGCTGCAGTCTAATAACCTTTATACATTTCATTGAACTTTCATACGCAGTTATTTCATATCAAAAAATAATGCTTTTGAAAGAATATATCCAATTAAAACAAAATTACATTGGTTTTTAAGAAAATAATATATATGGGTAAATTATTAATTAAAAAAAATACAGAATGAAATATATATTTCCAAAACAAATATTTATTACATGTTATCTTTACATATGCACCTTTATAATCGTGATAATTCTTCTGAAACTTAAAATTAAGATACACTTTGAAACAATTTGATAATAAAATCTTTTAAAAATATGCTTTGTAAAATTACTAATTAAAACTCTCGCAGAAAACATATTTTTAATAGAATTATCAAATTACACTTAAGATATATTTAAAAAATAATACACACATTTAAAATGAATTATTTTATGTTTTACATAAATATATTCAGGTTGCTTGCAACTTAAAAATAGCCATTCTTAAATATTTATTCCTTATATTTTTCTATTTTCAGTACGTAGTTTTGATTTTCCATAATTTGGAAAACAACGAAATTTATATATATATATATATATATATATATATATATATATATATATATATATATATATATATATATATATATATCAATATGGGCAAGGAAATATACTATCATTTTATACTCTTCCGCTTATTATAAAAATTATAATTCAATACGCATATTATATATGTGCGCATCATACGACAGTGGTACAAAAACCAATTGAAAATTAGATATTTATTTTAAATTTTGAAGATTGAAATGTAATTTTTTTATAATATTTTTTTCAAAACTACATAAGATTACAAATTTACGTTTTAATGACCACTATGTATACAAATTAAAACTAGAACAGAATGATAACGATTCTTGAGATCTTTAAAAAAAATATACATGTAATTTTCCGCAAATATTATTATGCAAATTCTTTCCATTCATATTCTAGTATAAAATTTAGCAACCATCGTTATATATATATATATATATATATATATATATATATATATATATATATATATATATATATATATATATATATCGCAATAAACATTTATATTTAAATAGATAAATGATTTTGTTTTATACGAGTTCATAGTTTAATAACATTTTCTAAAATTGTAATTTAACCTGTTGGTTATGAAGGTTTTAGCTTTTGAAAAATTCACATCTATTTTGCAGTCAGAGTTTATGTATATATAAACTTGTAAAAAACTGATTAAGTCAATTGCAAACAATAGCTGCCATAATGATGTTCAAATAAGGCATGCATGGTGTTATAAAAGCAAACATGATCAATTACTAGTATTGAAGTGTTTTAAAATTGCTTTACACATATAAATTCAAAAATTATTAGTTTATCAAATGATAATAATAAATATTTAAAAACACTGGTCGAAATATGTGTTTTTTTTCATCGTATACTCATTCATAAAGCCATAAAAATTTGGATACAGTAAAATTCATAATGCAATAATTTAATAATTAATATATAAATATTATTTCGAAACGATTGTTACAAATCATCGATTCATCTTTTCTTTTTTTTCCTTCATGTCTTTAACAATTGCATAACTTTTATCAAATATGAAAAAAATATACTATTTCATTGACGTAACAAATTGAAATGAATAAATACCATCCAAATTACGAAAAAAAACAAGCAAGATGTAATATAATAAGATATATTGTAATAATATATCTTAACCAAAGTAAAAATGTGAATAGTTTACAATAATTTAGCGATTTAGTTACAAATCTCCTTAAATTTAAAATTTAAAGTCATATTATTTTTTATTGAAATCATTGCTGACTCTGTATTATTTATATCAAATTTTTACAGAACTCGATGAGTGTATATAATACGATATACACAAAAGTATAATTTTTCAATTAAATTTCAAAATTCATATAATTTACATAAAATGTATTGGATATTTGATATTCTATAAATATTTTTTTCATAATAAAAATTAAATCAATCCAATAATTTGTAATCATCACACTATAAATATAACCTATTTTAATCATATCGATATATATTCTGAACTTTTATAGTTATGATTTCCTCAGATATTTGTAAATTTTAAAAGAAATAATAAATATATATCCAAAGATAGCCAACAACTTTAAAAAAAATGAATATTTTTTTGGAAAATAAAAACCACGCAACAATTATTTTTTAATACAGTTTTTTAGTAATCAATTTATTTTTCACAATTCGAAGACTATCATAGAACAAAGGGAAAATGACTAAATTAAACAACATATCAAATATAATGAAAGTTCGAAGAAATGAAACCCTTTAAGAAGATTTGTATCAATCGTTAAAAACGCTGATTTGAAACGATTTTCAAATGTTATACATAGAGGAAATTGCAGTTATTTAATTTCAAATATCACAGAATCAAGAGTATTTGAAAATACATTATGATAAAAAACTAAAACATATATATTACTTGTGATAATAAAAGAACAGCAACAAAAAGTACTGATAAGTACTAATTGTACTGCAAATATTGTAAAACATACAAAATAAAATTTGATTTTCATCATTATATAATTCTAATAAACATATATTTTACTCATTTATAAATAGATAGACCATTTATCAGTTATGATACAGCCAAATCTCTTCTTCTTTAATATCACAAATTCAAATTGACTAAATAAACAATACATAAATACTGAAATGAAAAACTTCACGCAATAGTGAAACAACATAAACAGTGTGCATCAGTGTATTGTGTAATGGTGTTGCATTTAGCACATCAATTTTTATATTTGTGATTTCTGGAATTTATTGTGCTGAAAATACAATTGATTTTTATTTTTGCAACTACATTACATTATTATTCAACCAAATACTATCATTATGCATACAGTAATAAATCGAAAAGTAACGTTTGAACTATAACGACCATATTCATTTTCTACACAATCACATTTCAATGAACAATTTAGTTACGACTAAAAATGTTTCTTATATATTCCACAAACCTTTCATATCTTTGCATTATATGCATTAAAATCAGTTTAAATAATAAAATTATATGAAAATGAGGAATGTATCATAATATAAATTAAAAATAAAGATATATAATTTCTTTTATGTTTCGCTTATTCTTCATTCTTTTCATATTATGCTATTCTTAATAATATCTCATAATTTCTTTCTGTCTTTTTGTTAAGCTCTTCGTTTTAAAAACATTCATTTTGTTATATTAATCAAATTTTTAATTACTTTAAACACAATGCATATAAAAACATAAGATTTATTTAGAGAACTGACTAGAAAAATAAATTAAATTTAGTACAATAAATAAATAAATATTACTTAAATTACTAAATAAATACCAGGGTATATATATAAAACATAATTCTTAATAGTATGTTCAGATATTTCAAATATTTTTTTAAAACCAAGGACGGTATAAATAGATGTTATTTTTAACACATCTAAATAACAATTATATAGAATTTTTTTATATGTACATACACACATATATACATACATATATATATATATATATATATGTGTGTGTGTGTGTGTGTGTATGTATGTATATGCGTATCGGGCAAAATCCGGTTGAAATTTCGGACAACAGTTCTTTCAGAATCAGTTACACAAGACAAATGTTCTGAATAATTTTGATATTAATAACTCCTTCCACAATATATTTATATATATATATATATATATATATATATATATATATATATATATATATATATATATATATATTACACATTATATTTATATAATACTTGTATTATTTACCAGCGATATAATGTAGTATATGAATGAGATCACACTTACTAATAAAAACAAATTAAAAGCATATACGATCTTTGACGATTTCTATCGGAAATCGAAAGTAATTCTTGTGAAGGAATGAATTTCAAAAGAATTAGAATAACATTTTGACATCTTTTCATTGTAGTGATGTTTGAATGGACAAATACAAAGAATAAGTCAAATGTCACGCAATACGTGAATTACAATACCATTATATAAGTGACATAAATATAAAAATGTTTTTCCAATTCAAATATTTTCCGAGAACATACAATACATTAAAAATGGAATGTCATTTTGCAGTTTAGTCGATAAAATGCATTTGTACTGTTATTCGTAAGTAAAAAAACGACAATGTATAATATATAATGAAAAATCGATAAAACTGAAATTTTTATAATTCGCATTTTTTTTTAAACGATTTAATTGTTAAGGCCACCATTGTATGCATAGTCAGCCTTATTATGCATCACAAGTCGATTCTCCACAAAGTAGAAACTATCTGAACATGTTTCAAACGGCGACGCAATCATTTCTTCAACTGAAAACAATAATAAAATATAGATAAAACAAATGGTGTGTATTATTTACGTTGCATGCATTAACTTATGTCACGATTTAATTACCAAGTTCAGGTGGCAGAGTCGGAAATTCATATATGTGTTCACATGTATTGCGCGAATAAGGTATACAAAAACCAAACTCAAAGTCGAACGTTTTTAAAAGCGTATCTCTGAAGAAATGTCGTTCAATCATTCGGAAATGATTCACTGGGCGACTGCCTACAGTAAATTCCACCCTAAAATCGATTTCAATTAATGATTAATAAGAAATATTCGCATAATAATATGTTAATTTATTAACACGACAATCTCACACTTTTAAACAAATCACACAATATTATATTTGCAATATTGCCTATATTTATTAACGTTAGTCATCATTGCAACAAATTTCATATTTGAAAAATTTAATGGACAAAAATTATATCTCGAAATTTGTACAAATTTAATAAAGGTTATCTTGTATTTTTCTCGTTAACTAGTTTAAGATATCCGTTCACTCCAAATAATATGTTTTTTGCGAAATTAAACGGCGAAAAAAATGGATAAACATAATCACAATTATTTCTTTTAATGTAAAATAATGAAAACTTAAAAACGCTTTTCTATTTCGATGCCGATAAAAATAAATATAACTATAAGATTGGTATGTCGCATGACACATGAACGTTAACGTAATTGTTAAAATGTGAAAATCCCAATTTAAGTACTTACTATTTTATTTTAATTTATATATTGCCGGATAACGTGTAAACTATTCTAACAAATAAGAATTCGAATTATATTTTTTAATAAGAATTAACCTCAACTTTTCTATTACGGTTTATGAAACTCGAAAGAATAACCGAAAAGCAATTCTAAACTACATTTCAGCAATACGGATTAATTTATGTGGACTGAAACAATTTTTGGTTGCGTTTGGACTCTGCGCATTTCAAATAAAAACTGCCATCCAATCGCTTCATATTTGTACGAAAATTAATCGTAACGAATTTCAGATTTAACTCTTGATATAGTAGAAAATTATATAATCATCCAAAATAACTACAAAAGAAGAGTTTTGATAGTTCGCTGTCGGTTTGCAGATCGTCAAGCGTGCCGATCGCAAAATAATGGCGAACAAAACGAAAGCGAAGAGACAATAAAAAAGACTAACGTGGCGCCGACGGTTTTCAATTTCAGGAATTGCGGGGTGAACTGGTATCGCACGAATCTGCCGGCGTTTGGATCCGGAGGATCCTCCGGTTCGGCTTCGGCCGCTTCGGAATCGGCGGGCGGCGCTCCGCCTCCGGCTCCGGTTCCGGTTCCGAAACCGGGTAGATTGGAAGGCGCGATCCCCGCGGAAGCGCCCGCGTCACACGAGGGTTTCGCAATCTCGAAGAGGACGGTTCCGGTGTCCAAGTCGCGGATTTTGAAGCGCGTGAAGTCGATGTCGTAAACGTTCGCGTCCGGCGTGCAGAGGTAAGAGTCGGCGATGCGGCTAAGTCGGAGCACGTCCTCCGGAGAGACGGTTCTCTGCGAATTGGCGATCGTCGACGAGTCCCGCTTGTGGCCTCCGGCGGAGACGCATTCGCCCGGACCGACGCCGAGAGCGCTCATCCTGCGGCTCCGCTCCGACCCGACTCTCCGACTCCGACTCCGGCTCGAACTTCCGCTCGGCTCCCGCGACGGAACTCGTCCCCTTCGCGGCTGACACTCGGCACCGACAACCCCCGTAGATTTCTGTACGATTTACACTGCTGCCAACGCGAGCGAACAACGTTTAGCGAACGCCGACGTGTCGCGTTTGCTATAGAAGAAACCGATTTAAAATTTTATATGCGAACAATTAAATTCCGTCGATCGAAAAATAGCGGTTTCGTCGACGATTAGAATTTATGTTGAATTTCGGAAATGTATTGATCATTCTCGTCGCGAAATATGAAATATGAGATGCGGAAGCGTTTTAAATCGACGGCGAATCGCGAATCGAAAGAAACGCAATCGAGCGATCGCAGTAGAAACGATAGTTTTGAAGTAAATAAAGAGTCGTAAATAGCGCGTCGGCGGCAAACGTCAAACGTCAAAAGATGCGCTCGAGCGGAATGTCGGATCGGTTCGAAGTGAGCCGCCGCCTCGCAGCGATCGCGCTCGTCCTGACCGCCGTGCTGCTGCTCAAGGAGCTCTGGTTCGGAGAGTCGTCCTGTTAGCGGTCCGAAGCGCGAGCGACGCGATGAACCGCCGCGTCTCGTACTTTTACAACGCGGACGTGGGCAACTTCCACTACGGGCCCGGCCATCCGATGAAACCGCACCGACTCGCCGTCATCCACAGCCTCGTGCTGAAGTACGACCTGCACAAGAAGATGCAGATCTACCGGCCGTATCGCGCGAGCACCCACGACATGCAGCGTTTCCACAGCGAGGAGTACATCGAATTCCTGCAGCGCGTCACCCCTCAGAACATACAGAGCTTCACCAAGTACCTGACGCATTTCAACGTCGGCGACGACTGTCCCGTTTTCGAGGGCCTCTTCGACTTCTGTTCCATGTACACGGGCGCCTCTCTCGAAGGCGCGATGAAACTCAACAACAACCACTGCGACATCGCCATCAATTGGTCCGGAGGACTGCACCACGCCAAAAAGTTCGAAGCTTCCGGTGCGACCCTCTCTATCTTGTGTTCGATTTATAATTTAAAATTGATCGTCGTTTTGCCGATTTACAGTTTAAATTTAGAAATCGAATTAGCGATGCGTTCGTTCTAATTTTTGTTTTCTTTCGACTTTCCAGGATTTTGTTACGTCAACGACATAGTTATTAGTATATTAGAACTCTTAAAATATCACCCGCGCGTTCTATATATAGATATCGACGTGCATCACGGAGACGGTGTGCAAGAAGCGTTTTACTTAACCGATAGGGTTATGACAGTCAGTTTTCACAAATACGGAAACTACTTTTTTCCCGGTACGGGAGACATGTACGAAATTGGAGCCGAGTGCGGTCGATATTATTCGGTTAACGTTCCTTTGAAAGAAGGCATAGACGATCAGAGTTACGTACAGGTAAAACTAGTTTTCGCGTAAACCAAACTGTTCCAATTAAATTTCCTTATATGTCGTATTTTTTTCGGATTCGAGGTTTTCAAACCCGTAATACAAAATGTGATGGAATTTTATAAACCGACCGCTATCGTATTACAATGTGGAGCCGATTCTCTCGCCGGCGATAGACTAGGTTGCTTTTCTTTATCGACTAGAGGCCACGGAGAATGCGTAAAATTCGTAAAAGACCTCGGAATTCCGATTCTCGTTGTCGGAGGTGGAGGGTAAATTAGCAATAATATGAAATGAAACAGCATTTTTATTATAATTAATAATTTATTTATACGCTTTTAAATACTATGGTTTATATTTTAGATACACTTTAAGAAATGTTGCTAGATGTTGGACATATGAAACATCATTACTAGTTGACGAAAATATATCAAATGAGCTACCATACACAGAGTATTTAGAGTATTTTGCTCCTGATTTCACCCTTCATCCAGAAATAACCACTAGGTAAGCTAATTTTTTTCACTTATATATATATATATATATATATATATATATATATATATATATATATATATATATATATATATATATCACAAAACAAATTGATATTGCTAATTTTGGCTTTAGTTTTTTAAGTTTCTTAAGGCGAATTTGATATCTATTTTATAATGTACAAACTTTACATATTGTATGTTATATAAAATGTATTATTAAGATGCAATCGATAATTATTCTGTACTTTGTGCATACAGTAGAACTAGAAATTTGATCCTAATAAAAATAAATTATAGAACATAAAAAAGCCACTTATAAAACTTTCATAGCACTGCTCATTTATTTTATAATTATATAATTTTAGACAAGATAACGCTAACAGCAAACAATATCTGGACACAATAACAAAACATGTATATGATAATTTAAAAATGTGTCAACACGCCCCTAGTGTACAAATACACGAAACACCTGGTAAATATTAATAATTTAAAAAAACGTTGATAATAAATTAAATACAGTTAAAATACTTTATTTACATATAAATTTTTAGACGACGCCTTTCCTGAAGAATTAAGAATAAAAGAGGAACCAGATCCAGATATAAAGATAAGTCAAGAAGAAGCTGACAAAATGGTAGAAGCTCAAAATGAATTTTATGATAGTGAAAAAGACAATGATAAGAGCTTAATCGAGAATATTTCGCAATAGCATTAAGAAATATTTATACGTTTCAAAATATGTACATATCAGTGACGAGGAATGTTATATATATATACATATATATATATATATATATATATATATATATATATATGTATATATATATATATATATATATATATATGTATATATATATATATATATATATATATATATAATTTGTATACTTTAAGTGCATACAATATCATTTTTATTTCAATATCTATTTTTTTAAGTAAAAAAAGAAACAAAAAAAATACATGCATTTGTACTTGACTCCAATTTTCCTTTACATAGTCACCCCTCACTGCTGATGCGTATATATTTTTTTAATTAATTTCATATATTAGTAATAACTATCTAATATAAGGTCGAAATTTTTTTCTTTTATGTATTTTTGTAAACACATATCACGATAAGTATAGCTGACTGTGAACCTACGTAATAATTGACATTTATCTATTATTTGTTTTATTACCCCTTCTGATACAGTTAACGTACAATCTAATGAAAGAAATACTAGACATTGTAAGAATCCACTTTGTAATAATTTTATCAATGTAGAATCAAATGATAATTTGGCTTGATATTTTACTATTAAATTAGTAAGGCACCTCGCATACGAAAGGAAAAATAAAAGTACATCTTCGAGATTAAAATTTCCAGATCCTATATATAAACATTTTAAATCTTTAAATAACTCTTCTCTATATTTATAATTCCGTGGTACAATTAGATTTACTGACTGAGTAATCAGACGAAGAGCAACTAGATTCGGGCAATAGCGTCCTATCGCTAAAATATCATTAAAGTTTATTGCGTTTCCTACTTCCCATAGGGTAAAGTCTGTTAAATTATTTCCTTTTATACTTAGAAGATTTCTCATTGAATCTGTAAATGGAAAAAACGATAATACCAACCTAGTAAGATGTAATTCACTATTTGTTAATACTTGAAGAATTTCATCACTATTACTTTCGCCGAGGTGTGTTAAATTTAAATCGACCAAATTTGGGCAAAGCTTAACCAACTTACGAACACTTTCAGTCCGAGCGAAATGTCGATTGATTATTTTTAGTCCCAAAGGGTGAGACGTGAAATCTGCTCCCACTAAAGTCGATCCTATATCACAAGATTCTATTCTGAGTTCTTCTAAGGATGGTAGGTGGTTTACCATATTTCTGATGCCCGTTTGCGAAATATATTTTGTTCGTTGTACACTAAGAAATTCGTTCCGAGGGGGATCAATAATCAATATTCGTAAATGCTTTAAATTCGTCAAATACTCTAATCCACTATCCGAAACGTTCCTCACTAGCACTGATGCATTAAAAGACGACTTCTGCAAATCCATTTTTGATATGGCGTTAAATTTTTGGAGCAATAGACAATTTTTGCCTACCACCTTTAAAATTTCATCCGTACATATGTGTTGAAGATTCAAATCGATAAGTTTCGACAAAGATGGTAAGTGTTCTATCCAAAACAATTGTGGAATGCTGTTATCTAGATCACACTTGTGAAACGTTACCAAACAGGGATGAGCGAGTAGGGCTAGCTGAATTCTAGGGTCAGCTTTTAAAGGTACAGAATTACGTTCGGCACATAATACGTCAAATAGACTAGAAAAAAGAAAATAAAATTAACAATGTTAAATAAAAATTATAATTAGGATAATCGCAAATCATACTTAATTGGCAAAGTCGCCAATAAATAATTTTTCAGCAATTGTATGTGGTACTGAAAAGACGGTTCTGAATAACAACGATGTATTTTCTCCATCGTAAAACACGCAGAATTTATCGCCTTTATCGTGGCTCTGACGGATGCGTCAAACAACGAATTGGGCTGTTTTCTAGGCGCCATTATAACAAGGAATATTTTATTAAAAATACTTCACCATATCGTTTAGTCATTGCACAAAACTAGCTGTCATCCGACGTGTTTACGTCGCTCACTTCGCACTGATACATTCTATTCCGTTCTATACGTCTTTTATTTGATATGACAATTTAAAAATTGACCATTAAAATCTATCAATTTATTTTTAAAAAATTGCACCGAATTTTTAATTTAATGAACAAAAAGAAAATCAAATATCATTCTATAATTAAAAAATAAAAAAATATATTAATATTTTAAAAATAATTTTTAGTTAAAAAAAATAATTTGCATAATTATTAATTTGTTGAACGAATGAATAATTCGTTCTGTAAAAATGAATTTTACAAGTGATATATATCTTTAGCTCGTAAAATCGCATCGCTTGTTAGGAAACACAATTAAATTTATTAAGCCATTTTCTACCAAAACAAAAAATGTTCAGTTGGCAGCCCGAACGTCAATGTTAAGTAGTGACTGGGTTGGGTGGGTGTACTTATATGTACATGTAAATACGATAATTAATCATCATGAGGAGTCCCGGTGAGAGTCCATGGATGGGACTCGGCATTGGGGCGGAGTCCTTCAATCGGGCCGTCAGACATTTGGCTAGAGCCCTCGCTCTCAGAACTCCACCTCCAGCGCCGTGGGATAAGGTATTCTTTGAACTTTGCTCACCGCACTCTGCACTTATGTCATCGTTAATTTTCCTTTTAAACTTATCCGCATTGTGTAATAATTAAATTGATCGTTATGCTTAGCTTTCAAGATAATTAAAAAAACATTGTCCTTGAATTTATACTTAATTGTAAATTATAAGTGTTTATGATAGTACAAATTGCCTCTCAAAAATTTGGCAATCTTTAAACTTTAAGTTATAAAATTTTTAATTGATTGTTAAATTGACAATGCGTTTTAAAATCTCTGATAATCTGATACAACAACTGAATTTAAAGTAACTTATTTTTAATATTAAATTGCAGATGAAAAATTATTAATAACTTGTACGTTCACCTTGAAATATTTTTTGTTTATTTAAATAATATAATAATATTAATTTAGAGATAGTCAATTGACAATCTCAAATTTTCAATAATAAATTAAATATCGAAAAACTATTAAAAAAAATACATAATTCTTAAGTTCTAAAATATACAAATTGAAATTATGAAAATGCTTTATTTTAATAATATTGTAACTTCTCAGATTAACCATGACGATGTTAAACTTCATCTTGAAATTTATTTGTTATAATTTTGGAAATTTCAAAAATTTGTTAACAATTACTTTAATTTTTACCTGTAATACAATCCAATTAAAAAAAATAGATTTCATTGTCATCGATCATAAAATATATGTGCAACATTAAAAAATATAATTATTTTCAACGTTTTATTAGGAACTCAAATATGTAATTGTGTTGTTTATAGATTAATACATTATTTATGTTATGTCCACAAGTAACTGGAACTGTTCATGTTACTCCTCGAAACCAAGAAGCTACCATCGCTCTTGGAATTTATTTCTTACAAAGTGGACTTCAGCACAGAGACAAACTTCTTCCATATTTTCTTAAATTACTAAAATGTTTACCTACTGCGCAATGGGAAGAATCATCTTGCAATATTGCATCCATTGATCGTAAGTATAAATACATACATTGAACTTTAATTCATAATTATTTTTTAAATATTATCTTATGAAATAGATATTAAAAATGTTATGTCAGTTATAAGTAATGAAATTAATATAATAAAAAAACTTTTATTGGTATAATTTTACAGATTTATTTGTATATAAATTTTTCATTTCATTTTGTCTTTATGAAAGATGCTCGTATCCATTTATTCAGTCCAGTCTCGTCATAACTTGATATAAAGCATTTTTTATGTTTTTTTATATTATATATATTTTTTTCTTTTGTTGAATAATACATTATTTTCTATTACCTCCTCCTCCAGCTCCAGCACCGCCACTAGCTCCAATTCCCATATTAAATCCACCTATTAAATTATTATATTATTTGTTTTTCATTCATTGTATTATTATTATTATTACTATTATTTACCTCCTAAGCCTCCATTAGCTCCACCATTACCTCTGCCACCATTACCATCTGCACCACCACCTGCTCCTGCTCCTGCTCCAGCTCCAGCTCCAAAACCTATTCCTAAATTGTAAAACCAATTATAATATTGGAATTCATTAAATTGATTTTAATTTTATTAGATCTTAATCCTTTTTACATATGATTACAATAAATAGGTTTAAATATTAATGGAATATTTATATTTACATATTTATGCAAGCTATTTAAATATAACTAAATATTTATTATATACGAAATATCAAAACGCGAAAGATTAAAAATGTTCATGAATTATTAAATATGTTTACCTCCTTTTGCTCCTCCCTGTGCTCCTCCTTTTGCTTCACCTCCAGGACCTTGTGCAAAATTCTAAAAAAATAATATTTTCACAATTATATTACATATATTCAATAAAAATATTTATTTTTAAATATGCTAAACTCACCATATTTATGAATAACATAACCACCAGTATTACACATGTAGCTCTCATTTTTCAGCCTTTTTTGCTATTTATTAGTCTCGTGATGATTTATATATGATTGTACAAGAATAATTAATCGCAATTATGTATCACTCCTATTCTATGTTTTATATGTTTATTTTATGTAAAAACCAACATCTCTAAAACTTTTGTATGCATTAAATATTTCATGTATACCAATTTTATACAATAAAAATTATATATATATATATATATATATACACATATATATATATATATATATATATATATATATACATATATATATATATATATATATATATATATATATATATATATATGTGTGTGTGTGTGTGTGTGTGTGTGTATGTATGTATGTATGTATATATCAAAATAGTATTTTCTTTTTCAGTATTGTAATTCTGATTTTTACAATATATTAATGTTTTTTAAAATTTGATAAAAATATATGTATTCAAAAATAATACTATAAAATAAATCTAAGTTTTAGGAACATAAACATATTGCATCATAAATGTGTGAATTTTTATGCACACTATAATTAATAATACCTTAGTACAGCAATTAATAACAATTTTATTTTGATATCCATCGATTTTTTTACGACCGAGGTCATTTTTTTCTGTTTTGTGATTTATTGTGTAAAATATATAATAATGAATAATTAACAGAAAACATTATTTTTCACTTTATTTAATATCAAACAGCTTATTTTATTTATACATGTTTATATTAATTTTTAGGTATTCCCGCTTCTGAAAAATTTAGCTTTTGTTTAAATACATTACTATCAGATATTGCTGCAAGATATCCTGATTTGAGAGATGAAATTATTGCTGCCCAAGTAGATTTGATGAATAATCTGACAAAACATATCACTGAATGCCACGAAAGTAAAGAAAATGCTCTTTCAAAATTGCAACTCTGTAAAAGTACCATTCCTGTTTTAATTGGCTTAGCTCGTTCGATGGGTCGATTTTGTACAAATAATCCTCCATTACTATGCCGAATTTTCCCCGAACCAGATCCACCTATTAAAGCAAAAACTGTATATAACAGTCCTCAACAACTGAATATAAATCAAAAACGCAGTTTTAACCAATTCCGTTCTATTATTCCTCGTTCTTTATCTGGAAATTTAAATTCTGCTACTCTTGATCAATTAAATATTAATTCTTTACCTGAAGTTACCGATGGATCTAATTTAACTAATTCAATAAAAAGAGGATCGTTACAAAGTCATAACTCCTCATCATTCAATCCTACCACACATTTTTTTACAAAATATGGTTCAAGTTTTAATCAGTTTCCTAATATGAGATTTACGATGGAGTCTCCTGAAAAAAAAGCAATTGTACAATTTCCTGTAACACATTTACAAACTATTCTTGCATTAGCGAAGAAACTGTTAGTTAAAGATTTATTAAACTATTTAGATGAAGAAGCTGAAGATATTTTTGCCTCAGGACAAATTCAAGTATGTATATATATATATATATATATATATATATATATATATATATATATATATATATATATATATAATTAAATATCTAAAACTATATTATTAGAAAAAAAACATAAATTGACATCAATTTCTAGGTATTCCCATATAGATCTTTTTCTGAAACCTTAAATTTAGTAATGGTTACACTCTTAAGAGAACTGTTACAGAGCAAAAAAGATTTACCTACTCCATTTACTAAAGATGTTCAGGTATGTATTGTATTGTAGTTTTTTATTACTAATTTTTTTATTTTTTTTAATATATAATTTTGTATAGGAATTCGTCAAATGTTTATTCTTAAGTGGTCAAACTGAACTCCAAAGTCGTCATCATGATGCAGCTGAAAAGGAAGACAGAGAAAATAACTATGCAACAGTAAATAAGTTTAAAGTTAACGTAATGGCGAATTCTGCATGCGTCGATCTTCTGGTATGGGCCATTGGTGATGAAACTGGTATAGTGTTTTTATCATATTTAATAATATTCTATTACCTATTTATTACAAATAATATTTATTATATAAATTATTATTTCTAATTTTATTATATCGACGGCACTTGAATGATAAATTTAACATTTTAAATTCAGCAGTTAATTAAACTACAAGTGATTTATATATCGTAGATTCGTCACAACATTAAACAAAAGTTATACAACAGCTTCTACACTCGTATGATTTTAACAGCACCGTAGTTTGTATTTAAACAAAAAAAAAAAAAACAGGAAAAATATATGGATCTAATTATTAATATGTAATGTTGTAATGCTTCTAGATGTTTTTTTTTAACAGACATATTTCATTTTTAAATATATATTTAGTTATCAATAGAACAATATTTTAGCGACTTTATATTTTTCAATTATTTAAAAGAGATCTGATAATAAAAGTAACTGATCGTGTATTATAAAAGTGAATATGTCTTTTCAGTGGATGAGGATTACGATATTTTGGATTTGGTTCAGTGCTTAACAATTGTTATAGGTGAAATTATTACAAAATATTTCGTGTGAATTTGGAGTTTTCAATCTATTTCCATTTTTATATTAACCATATATATAAATTTATTGATGAACGGTGTTACAAATAACAAAATAAAATTAACTCAATATATGTAGCATGCCCGTGTGTTTTAAATGTGAAATCTTAACCATTAAAATTCTTAAAAAATTAAATATAAAGTTTAAAAAGTCCATTCTACGAAAATAAACTTTATTTGTATATGAAGTGCTCTAAAATTTATGTACAATTCCATAGCAAAAATATTATTGTAAAGCTTTATAATTGCAATTATTATTAAATTGTGTGATTCTCATAGTAATCATCACTAATATACGAATAAATTAATGCCCAGTAATACTGTAATCTTTATTATTCGTGCAGCTGTTTGTTCAAATCAAAATTCCCTAAATATTAACCACCTTTTATTGTCTAATGTGATTTAAAAAATATTACTTTTATCTATTTAAATATGATATCACATCTTTTATGTATATATTTCTTGTGTAGAAATACATACACATATTTGAACCGATTTATATATATATATAATTTTTCTTTTTTTTATATAGCAATTGTAATATTAATTTTACTATTTTATATCGTATAGCAAAAGTTTTTATCTAATAAATAACTTTGCAGGCGCTGACTCTCTTTGTAGCAGACTCACTGAAAAACTTAATTCAAATCATAATCATAAATTAGTATTGGCACACATGCCTTTACTGATGGTTTGTTTAGAGGTTTGTTACTCTGTTTTATAATATATAATTAATAAGATATATATTTAATATTTTTAATGTATATTTATTTATTTTTGTTATATTTAGGGTCTAGGAAAATTAGCAGTGAAATTTCCAAATATTGCAAGCACTTCTATTCATTGTCTCAGAGATTTTCTCGTTACTCCTTCTCCTATATTATTTAAATTACATAAGCTGTTTGTCGATAAAGGAAATAAAGAAACGTTTAAAGCAACACGTAAGTTATTTTTTAACATTTTTTTCAATTTAGTAATTATTATGCACATTATTGATATTTAACACCACTGCTTTTGTCTAAAGAAGAAATGGAAAAATTATCACGAGGTATAATCTCTCTAATGTTTTTATAAACACAATGTCACAGTGGTCGCCTGCACAGTGAAGGACATACAATTATTCTATAATTAACAGTTATTACATATTATTATACTTTATTATAGTGCAAGGCAGTGAGATAATGGATGTTGATAATATTTCATCTCGTTGTACAGCTTTTGAAAAGCTGCGAGATGCCGCAATCGAAAATCTATGTATTGCTCTTGAAGCTTCACAATCTGTTGATCCATATTGTGTACCAGCCCTTGTAGCATCAGTGAGTAACAGATTATTTACAGCTGAAACTAGCGACAGGTATTAACTTAGCCATTGACTTATCAAATATAATTTACCAAACAAAATAATTAATTATTACTGGATTTTAGCGAATCATCTCTTATTTGTACCAACATTGTAATTATGTTGGGTCATGTTGCTGTTGCTTTAAAAGATACCCCTAAAACAACTGAAACTATTCTACAATTCTTTCAACAAAGGTTTAAACTAATTCATCGTAGTTGAATTATTATGGTCACATTTTAATCTAATTTTCATTTTATAGATTTTGTCGTGTGCCATCAGTAATCGATACTTTAATTGTTGACCAACTTGGTTGCATGATAATCTCTCAATGTGATAGTGCTGTTTATGATGAAATAATGGGAATGTTTACTGTAGTAACTGTCGAAGCTAGTAGTGCGGCTTATGGTACCGGTGGAGGTTCTGATGAACGAAAACAGTATAGGTAACTAATCACATTTAAATTTACTAGGAAATTTATATATATATATATATATATATATATATATATATATATATATATATATATATATATTTGGATGTTCTATTATTCTATTAATTTTAGACATGTTTCTGGTGCTGTAATTAACGCACTTGCAAATATAGCAGCTAATATTCCTGGAGAACAAAGTATGATGGAATTATTAGGAAGATTATTAGAATTATTTGTTCAATTAGGATTAGGTGGAAAAAGAGCTTCCGAAAGAGCACCAAATGCATTAAAAGCATCGAGTAGCGCTGGCAATCTTGGGGTACTCATTCCAGTAATTGCGGTATGTATATTTTTAAGCAATTATTTGCAATATGATTAATTTTTACCTTTAATTTTTAAATGGTTTTAGGTATTAGTACGTAGATTACCACCTATTCGTAATCCTAAACCACGTCTTCATAAGTTATTTAAGGATTTTTGGTTATATTGTGTAATAATGGGATTTACAGCTGCAGAATCTGGTAATTTAAATATTTTCTATATTTATTACAATAATCTAAAATTTAAATATGCTGATATTGCGTTGCGTGATGCATAAAATTTAAGACAAATATCCATACAATTCAACACTTCTTAAGATATCTCATATAAAACTACTTAAAACAAAATAGTTAGAAATCTATTTTTAAATTATACTATATATATATATATATATATATATATATATATATATATATATATATATATATATATATATATATAACTTATAAGCAATATTTAAATTAACTATTTCCTTATATATATATATATATATATATATATATATATATATATATATATATATTTTATATTTTGTTTTTCTTTTAATTTCACTGTGCATCTTCAAATCGTGATATTTCAATTATATCCTATATAGGAGTTTGGAGACGTGAGTAAGGTTTTTATATGTGTCGTTTTATCGTTCGCATAGACATATATTTAGGATTAGTTATACTTTGGATATTTAGATTTAAAACACTAACCAAGAATATGCTTTTTTACCGATATTAAAATGCATTTTACTTATGAATATATTTACAGTATTTAATTCAACGTGGCAATTAAAACTATAATATTAATTTAGATTTATCCTAATTTCCTTAAAATATTTGTAATATTATACTTTTATTTAATGATAGAGTTCACTTCATGTTTCATAAATCACGTGTAATTTAGAGTAATACTTATTAAGTATTTTTTTTGCAAACAACGCACTAATATTTGTTATTAACATTGTATAGTCGTTTTAAACCAATTTTGTGATTCTCGAGTAATTATTGTTTTGTTTTCAGTTCCTTGGAAAAATTAAAAATGTTGGTTTAAGAAAGTCGAAATGCTTTTTAAATGATTTTTAATAATTAATAACAAATTTTTCTAAAATGTACTATTGTTATTTTTTAATTTAAATCTATTATTTTACTAATTTTTAAATCATTTTCGTAAACAATTGTGTAATTTCTGTGTGAAGCATATTAATAAAAACATTCCGCTTCTTTGGAAAGATTAAGAGTAAATGTATTAATTTTTAAAGGCATTTTAAAATATCATATCCATTGTTATTTTTTATAATAATTATAACAATTTTTTTTAAGTTGAAAAAATATTTTTATCATACACATGGCGTGATCAAGTATAAATTTGAATTTCCATATCATTATATGTATTATATAAAAATGTAACTTATATAATTCAGTTTTGATTTGAGACTGACAATATGACCCATTTTAACTAATTTTTAATAAGTAGTATCATTAATTTTCTGATGATCCCAAACCGAAGTAACTTTAGTGTAAAGTAAATTAATTTTTAGTGTGTTAAAAAATTCATAATGATCTTATATGTAATATCACTATTTAATGTGAGATAATAATGAATATTTTACTATAAAAAATATTCTTCTTCACTATATTGTAAAATCAAGATATAATTATTTTACTTTGTACCAAAGCACCTTTTGTTATTTTAATTCGTGTGTATGTGTGCAAGTGTGAAAATCCATGATCACATTCATTTACTTTTTAAATTATATTAGAATACAGTTTTATATTTTATCTTATAATTTATTATGCTATATTGTGATTCTTGGTATTTACAGGTTTATGGCCGCCAGAATGGTATAATGGCGTCAAAGAAATAGCAGTTAAATCACCTTATCTTGTGTCTCAAACATCTTCGCGATCAGAAATGCGAGAACTTCAGTACACATCAGCTGTTCGCAATGATTCAGTTTCATTAACCGAATTACAAGAGCTGAAACTACAAATCCTTAATCTACTCGAACATCCTAATGATATTACAGCTTCTATTAATAAATTGAGTTTCGCACAATGTACTTACCTTCTTAGTGTATATTGGCTAGAAACATTGAGGTTCACTTTTTATTTAAAAAAAATCTGTTTGCAAATATTATTGTTTATTTAACACAACTCGTTAAATAAACAAATTTTCAAAACTTACTTTTTCTAGAGTAACTAATTCTCCAGAACCCAGTTTACAACCAATATTAGAGTATTTAAGTGATTCTGCTGTACAAAAAGATAAATCTGGTATGTGGCTGTGCATTCATAGGTAAGTTCTAATAGATTTCGTTATATATATTTTTTTAATATTTCTACATTAATATATTTTCCGTTTTTTTAATAAAATTCTAGCGTTGGAGATAGAGTTTTTCGCAAATTTTTAGATTGTATGTCTAATAAAGCTAAAGATGAAGCTCGAGAACGAGAACTTGAAAGTCATGCTCAATTTTTACTGGTTAATTTTAATCATATACACAAACAAATTCGTAGGGTTGCAGATACGTACTTGTCGGGTTTAGTGGACAGATTTCCTCATTTACTTTGGAACTGTCGTGTAAGCACGATATTATTTTAGTTTTATAAATTTCGGCATAAATCCATATTGTTTCTTTTTCAGGTCTTATGGTCTATGTTAGATATTTTGCAAGTATTATCTTTCAGTTTGGAACTAGATTCAAACGAAGAAACACCTGTTTTAAGAGTACCATCGACAAATCTTACGTTGCAATTACAAGATACGATCGAAGCTAGAGAAGTTTGTACTATATTTATGAATTCATTGATTTATTTTTAATAAATACATCATTTATATAAAATATAATTTTAGAGTATCGTAAAAGATTTTGCCGATCGTTGTCAAGGTATCATAAAGGAAGCCATGAAATGGGCGCCTCAATCAACACGTTCACATCTTCAAGAATATTTAAATCAAGTTTGTTTTTTTTTATTTTTTTTTCTATTAATTTAATGAACAAAATTTAATAATTATATTATTATGTTTTCCTTTAGATACCTAATTCTACTTTATGGCATCATTCAGGATCAGCTTTAGCTGTCGATTCTCTTTTACAAAATGCTGGTCTCAATCAAATAAGTGGACCTTTATCTTCCACAACATTAGATAAACGACCTCCCTGTGTCAAAAGTGACAATTCTCGTTTCGTTAGCGTTCTAAGTGTAAGAAGTAAATATGCTGGAGAGGTAATTAATATTCATTATGTTTTTATAATGTCACACGTTTCAATTTCATAATAGTTCTATTCGATTTAATTAACATTAGGTAGCAGGAATGCTTGATAATCTTCCTGAAGATGAAAAAAATCGTATAATTATTGAATTAGCTGAAAACGTTCGTGCAGCTGGTAGTTCTGGTGAAGCAGCACATCGTCATGCTTTATGGAAGGCTACAGCTTTATTAATTAATACACCTGGACTTCACAGACAACTATTACATGCAGTTGGTAATAATCTCTTTATATTTGAATATAGATAAATAATTATGAATGAAAAATTATATATATATATATATATATATATATATATATATATATATATATATATATATATATATAAATTTTATTACTTATTTAGCTTGGTCGCATATCGAATTATTTACTGAACACGCTATGATTACTGCAGTAGAATGTTGGCAATGGTTAATTACTGCTAGACCTGACCTTGAATTAAGGTATATTATCAAATATCGATTTAACATATTTATTACTATATAGTAAATTTTAAATCTATAATTTTAAAATAGATTTCTTCAAGAAATGTTTGCTGCTTGGCAATATACCGTTGACAAAAAAATGGGTCTTTTCTCTATGGCAACTGAAGAAATCAGTCCATTAGCGGCATACGAGGGTTATTCTTTATATTTCTTTTTCTTTTTTTTTTGTAATTGATTTTATAAATACATATATTTATATTTATAGATTGTAAACTTGAACCTAGCCCACCATTTGTGGCTCCACACGGAGTTTGGGTTGGATTTTTATGTCAACTTGTTGAAACTGCTAAATATTGCAGTCAAGAAAAAGTTGATATGTTAGCTATTCTTTTACACAGGTAATTTAAATTAATTTTATGTAATTTTTCTTTTAATATATTCTTATATATAATTTTGTTTTTTTAACATAAAATATTAGGTCGTTGCCAATGACTGTAGATTCTAAAGAAAGTAATCCAAGTCGTCATATTGATGCAGTTGGAGTAAGATTTAAGTATGCAGTTTATATGAAATATTCTTCAAGTAATAACATGGATATTTTTAATAGTTTACCTTTATGTTTGAAGATTATTATCGTGTGGATTGTCTCTGCTACAAGGTGACTTTTTACCTAGATCATTAGCAAGAAACGTTTTGCGTGAAAGAGTATACAGTGCTTGTCTTGACTATTTTTGTCGCGAACCTAGGTGTCCTTCTAAAAAAGGTGCCGCTTTACGAGAAGATATCATTACACTAGCTAAATTTTGGCAAGCAATGCATTCAGATAGAAAATATTTGGTTGCGAGTGCTATTGGTGGTACGAACATATTTTTAATATTAAAATTAATTTCTCTATCTTTTATGGATATATAACATTTTTATTTTTTATAGATTTCGATGTTAGTGGACCTAATACTTTGACAATATCACCTAGTATATACACTTTAAATTCAACTGATAATAGAACATCAGTTGGAAGTAATGAATTTAATAAGCAAGCCAGTGGCTGGATTAACACTGTAATTTATAATTATATTGTGAATTATTTAGCTGTACCATTATAGCATTATCATTAAATAAATATTTTAAGGTCCCACTATCATCAGCTACAGGTAGTACAGCCGGTAGTATTGTAGGAAAACGTTCCGCAAGATCTCTTAAAACGAATCCCAAATCTACTGCTGATGTATTTGTTAAGGATTACATTAAGAAACGTAACCTAATATTGGAATTATTAGTAAGATTTTATTTTATGACATATTTTTTAGTCCATAAATGCTTTTTAAAACCATATTGATATTATTTACTGAAATTTATTCAAATAGATTCATATTTACATTTTAATTTGTAAACTATAAATATTAATTAATTGAATTTATTATTATAAGTTTTCAACACATACTGATTGATTGTAATTTAAATTATCATATTTCTAGGCTGTTGAAATCGAGTTTTTGATAATTTGGCATAATCCTGGTTCGCGGCCTGAGCTTACAATACCTGGTGAAGATAATATAACAGCATGGCGGTCTAAAACTATATTAGAAAAAACTTTAAAAGATTACGTCAGACTTGCTTGGGAAATCAGCCCAACATTAACAGTATTTTTACCAGAAAGGTAAACTGATTTTATTTTTACATTTTTTATCAGGTTATTTTTTACGATTGATATTGTTTATGTTTGTTTTAATTTATGACTTCAGAATTAAAAACGAAACTGTACTACAAGAATTGGGCCGAAAAGTTCGACAGGATCCATTAGCTGTATCACACGTACCACAAGCTCTTCAATACCTTGCAACAACTGATACATTATTAAATGATTCCAGCGAAGTATGTTAATATTTATTCTTATCGTTGGTTAATATCAAATATTGTTTATTCTTCACCGTTATTGATTTCAGTTGGTACATATGCTAACTTGGTCCCGTGTAACTCCAATTGAAGCCCTGTCTTATTTTTCACGTCAATATCCTCATCATCCTACTTCAGCCCAATATGCTGTAAGAGTGTTGGGAAGTTATCCTGCTGATGCAGTTTTATTTTATATACCACAACTTGTACAAGCACTTCGACACGATACAGTTATTATTCGTCATTTTACCTTAAAATCTGATCAAAATTAGAAAAATATTTCAATTTTTAATATATAATTTATTATTATTTTTATAGATGGGCTATGTAACAGAATTTATTAAATTGATATCACAAAAATCTCAACTAGTAGCACATCAACTAATTTGGAATATGCAGACAAACATGTACACAGATGAAGATATGCAAATGAAAGATGGTTGGTTATTCATTTTTATTGGATAATCATATTTAGCACTCTATAATAATAATTTCAACAAATATATTTTGCAGCTTTATTATTTGATACATTAGATTCGTTAACGAAAAATATTGTTGCCTCTTTGTCTGGTCCAGCAAAAGCATTTTACGAAAGGGAATTTGATTTCTTTAGTAAAATAACAAATATTAGTGGAGAAATTAGACCATATCCAAAAGGACCTGAGAGAAAAAAAGCTTGTTTAGAAGCACTAAAAAAAATTATTGTAAGTTAATTTTCTTGTATTTCACACTCGTAACATTATATTTTTTCTGCATAAAATATTATTTTTAAGGTTCAACCAGGTTGTTATCTTCCATCTAATCCGGATTCTATGGTGGTGGATATCGATTATAAAAGCGGTATGCAATATATATATATATATATATATATATATATATATATATATATATATATATATATACTTGACTTTTCATCTAATTTTTAATATATTTATTAGGCACTCCTATGCAAAGTGCTGCAAAAGCTCCATATTTAGCCCGATTTCGAGTTGTGCGTCATGGAATAAATGAATTAGAAACATTAGCTCTTTCAATGTCTACTAATGATAAATTACTGGTACGTTAATTTTTGTTACATGTTACAAAATGTTAGAAAATATTTTAAAAATGCAAATCATATTTTGTTTATTATAGAATGACGGTAAAGATCATCACACTGGTTTGGGAGCAGAATTATGGCAAGCTGCTATATTTAAAGTAGGCGATGATGTTAGACAAGATATGTTAGCACTTCAAGTCATATCAATTTTCAAAAATATCTTTCAACAAGTCGGTCTTGATCTTTATCTTTTCCCATATCGTGTGGTAGCCACAGCTCCTGGAGTAAACGATTTTTTTTTATAGTGGAATCTAACAATTATAAAATATGATACATAATAATTTTATTGTATTTTCATTTAGTGCGGTGTTATCGAATGTGTACCTAATGCCAAATCACGAGATCAATTAGGACGTCAAACAGATATTGGAATGTATGAATACTTTATTAAAAAATATGGAGATGAAACTACTAGAGAATTTCAGGTTTTTTTTTAATAATTGCGTTATTTAACATGATCTTCTAATATTATATTATGCAAAGTCATATATTTTTTTAATGTATTATAGGCAGCACGTAGATGTTTTATTAAATCGATGGCAGCTTATAGTGTTATCGGATTTTTACTTCAAATTAAAGACAGACACAATGGTAATATCATGTTAGATACTGAAGGACACATTATACATATAGGTACATTAAAATTTGATATAAAGTTATTTATGATTGTCGTATTATGTATTTTTATATCTTTAATATTATTCATCTTAGATTTTGGCTTCATGTTTGAATCGTCACCGGGAGGTAATCTTGGTTTCGAACCAGATATAAAATTAACAGATGAAATGGTTATGATCATGGGTGGAAAAATGGAAGCACCACCCTTTCGTTGGTTTTGCGAGTTATGCGTTCAAGCATTTTTAGCAGTTCGGTTAGTAATCAATGTGTAATATATTAACATATTAATTTAAAGTTAAAAATATTGACAATTGTTACATTTTAGGCCATATCAAGAAGCAATTATATCACTTGTATCACTTATGTTAGACACTGGTTTGCCATGTTTCCGTGGCCAAACTATTAAACTACTTAGGGGTCGCTTTAGTCCCAGTTCCACTGATAAAGAAGCTGCAACTTATATGTTATCAGTTATTAGAAGCTCTTTCTTGAATTTCAGAACTAGAACTTACGATATGATTCAGTATTATCAAAATCAAATTCCATATTAATTATTATTATCGTTAAAAAAATAAAAACAATAATAATCACCATCGATTTTTTCCTATAAATTAAAAAAAAATACTAATCGACTTTGTCATTTTTATCTGTTTTACATGTATTTTTTAATTCACATTTTTGTTACTTAAATTAATTTATTTACAGTATTTTAATTAGTTTCTTCGTAGAAAAATTTATTTATTGTTGAAAACATAAGGAGCTTCCATGTATATTTTTTGTTAAAAAATAAATATACTATTTATTTCTGAAATGAAATTTATAAAATATAAAAAAATAATGATTATAAAATTTTATTGTTCTAAATAAATATACACAAGTATATTTGTAAGGTTAAGTGAAAATTTATGTAGCTTAAATATAATATTTACAATATTTTATTGGATCTGTTATGTTTATAATGAATTTGTAGTATTTCAATATTAACCTTTTGAATGCACCAATTCACTGAAAAATCAACAATTATCTTGTCATAATCATATATTAACATCAATTCTAATAGTATTGATGTTAAAATTTGAAATAGATAAATATGACGTTAATGGAAAAAAAAATATTTTGGTTGCACTTAATATACACTATATTCTTTCAAAAGGTTAAACGTTTCGAAATTAACATTCCTATTTTGACAGTATTTTATTTATTTAATTTGGATATTTTCAACTTATTTGATGCATTTTAACATTAAATTGTCCATAAATATTTTTTTGTGTATTATATTATAGTGCCAAAGACTTTGGTATAAATTAATACCTAATAGTACGTTATAACATTTTTTTCGTGTTGTTTATATAGTATGTTTTACAATGGAGATAAATAAAAAATATATTTATTAAACACTGTTGATAGAAATATTTATTTATGCTTTATTTATATTAATATAAATAAATGTCTATTAAATTGTTGCCATAAAATAATGTTTTTTTTTAAATTTATCTATGAATGTTTAATCTATATCCAGTTTTTTAAAAGATCCTTCGACTCCAAAAAGATCTCCAGCACTCTTGGCTCTTCCTGGTCTTAGAGCTTCGTTCACGCGATACTTTTCCTCTTGTATGAAGTATTCTTTATTCTTCTTAATTTTATCTAATATTTCATCTATAATTAAATTAAATTATATTTTATACATTGTAAATATGAACTATGTTTATAATTATTATCGTTCTTACTGCGCAATGTTATCAAATTTGGCGCCTTTCCACCATATTCTTTTATCATTATAGATTGCGGTACAAAATTATGAAACACTTTTATGTCGTTTGTTGTATGAATGTGTAACATATCCATCAGTTCTTGCTTCATAAATGGTCGCATCAATGCTAAAATCCTATCCATAAACGACACTGCATTTATGAAATGCAAACCGCACAAGCGAACCGGCATAGCTTCCTGAAAATAACATCATTATAAACACGAAAACGTAATAATATCCAACATTTCGAATATGCATTTAACCTGAAGATAAAATAAAATCTTCTTCAAAGGCATTATAGTCAACCTTGCCAAATGTCCTATTACCACGCCATCCATATCTATGACAATCCTGTGACCTGATTCTGTACCCTTTGTAATTTAAATTTTATTAATAATTAATTTTTACTTCGACTTCATTTCAAATTTTAAATGATAAATATTATAAAATAATTATATCGTTAAAGTAATTTGTGTCGGATTGTATTTTAATATTCTAATGATACTAATTTTGAAACTCGAAGCCTCACAATATAAAAAAAAATATCCATTAGTACATCAATGTCATAAAACAAACATGTACATGAAAAATAATAGATTTCATTAAAAATAAATAATGAATATAACGAAATTCGAATATAATGTGATTATAATACATTGTAAACTGTAAATATTAATATGTCATGGTCAACGTAAAAATAAATGTTGATATTTGACTACAAAAATCGCATGTCAACCATTTTATTTCCAAATTTTACCCACTCAAACCTATCGCATTGTATTTGATAAATTTTATTGAAAAATTTAGTAATTCGTAGAAATACTAATCGAATTCATTGGATTTTAGAAATATAACAAATTTCATCTATAAATATAAATATATCTTGTTACACATACGTATTCCTGAAGCATCAAATCCGTAATGGAACAAAAAAATTTCATAAGATTCGCAAATATAAATCTCGATGGATCGGTATTGAAAAGTTTGCAGTAGATAACTCTTTCGCCTTTGTCTGTTGCTTCCGGCAATATGAGAAATGTTCTATGAAAAATTAAATTAACGATTTTAACGAACATTTTATAATTATAAATGATAAATTAAATAATTTTATAATAATATTTACATAGTATTTGCCGCATTGATTAATGTCTCGTGATTGGGATCTCTGTTACTGAAAAATTCTGGCACATGAGTTCTAACCGTGTAATATGTTTCAATTGTATATTTGGTTTTTTCCATACTATAGAAACAACTGTGTAAAAACAATATTATGTCGATCTCTAAAAGTAATATACAATATTAAATAATTTATAATCGATTAAATAATTCTCTTTTTTTTAGAGTTATATCCTACTTTTTTATATCAATAATAATAATAAAGAGTAATAATTGAAATCAATCCAATTTTAAAACCTATTTTTAAAAATTACCCAAGTAATTGTTAATTTATTTTGCGTTTCTAAAACCGGTTATTATATACATATCTAGTATTTATAAATTGTAATATTACAATTCTAATGATCTAAGTATTTCTTATGAATTTATTATAATGTTTTATCTCAAACTGAATATCTCTTTTATATTTTTAAAACGTCTAACTTTTTTTTCAAATTAAATTTATTCGATAAGATTTTTTTTATTGATATATAAATACCTGAAACTTTGGGTAAATGAGGCTGTTTATCCATCCAATCCATAATACTATTGACAGCATCTTTTGTAAGTTCTGAATTTTTTTTATATAATTCTTCAACATTTATTGAAGTCAATGCCATTGTCATTTTTGTATTGAAATATTTTTTTTGAAACAATAAAAAAATGTGGCGACAAAATCAATCATAAATATATTTTATAAAGACTTGTATTGATACAATTAGAAGCATATTAGAAAAAATATTTTTGATCTTTAGTACTAATATTTTTAATAAATTATATTACAGCGTGCAATTGAAACGTGTTATATTAAACGTAGTGATATCACAACTGATCGTTAACTTAAAATACAAACTAACAAGTAAACAGCCTCTGAATCTTAAATGATTACTGTTAAATTGTACACACTACATAAACATCTATGTATTAAAAATAGCCTTCGCTGTTCGTAATTGATATAATTATACTGGAAGTAATCAGGAAAATACTATTATATTCCATACCGCATTACAAAGTACACAGTGCTCGTTAAGCTATTGATAGAAAAAAAAACTGATTCATGATGTGATACGTATTTTTTTCTCGATTATAATACATGTAATTTGAATTTCATACGTTTTACATATCAAAATATAAATTTTGCTATTTACAATGATGGACATCATAATAATTAAAATTGAATTACTTCAACATAGTCACCAACTTGCAAATCGAACCTTCTCTCAAATTATCTTCAATTGCTTTTGTCTTTTTTATTCATCAATATAACAAAAATTAATCAACCTTAAAAATAATCAATCAGTTTTAATTATATGCATATGATTTTCTGAATACAATTATTATATATTTATATTGCTTAATTGTAACTTTCACCTGCAAATTTTTGTATATAAAATACGCCAGAAAATCCACATAAATAAAATACAAAATTATTAAATAAACCAGTAATCCATTTAATTATTCAATTATTTAAATTCTACAAAATATTGGTATTTTTTTTGACCATTTACCGAAGAGAACAAATAAAATATCTGATAAAATAAATGCGACACTGAAAGCTTATGTCAAGAGAGACAATGTTAACACATTATATTTATTTGTCAAAATATTTCACAAGAATTTCGAAAAAAAAACTTAGATTTAATACTAATTTTATGATTATTATATTTGTATAATGTTAAAAATCTTCATACAATCAGACAAAATATCGTGAACTTTAACCCGTGCATAAATATCTAATCTTACAGCATTAGATTTTTTACTACATAATTATATATATATATATATATATATATATATATATATATATATATATATATATATATATGTATGTATGTATGTATAAACGTATATTTTTAATGCAGTATATTTCAATGTTTTATTATTTTAATTGCATTTTTTTTTATAATTAATTGCATAGTTGACAGTGAAGAGGTCGATTATTATATAAAGTTTCAAGGAAATCAACAATATATATATGTCAAGTATTCGCATGCACGTGTCCCTTGTAAAATCGATAGATTTTGTAAAAACCAATCATGTATTTAGTAACGTGTTATGGTAATTAGATAATATGCATTTTTTTTAAATCATAACAAATAGGAAAATCGAGGTATTAAATATAACATCCTATGTGAAAAACATTTTAAAGGATATTCTATCATAATTAACTTGTTCATATATAACGAGACATAATAATGTTAAAGTTTACTAAATGAGTGTTACTTGAAAATTATATATTTTTAATAAATATTAAAAGAATTCTCTATTTTTTTTCATTTGAAAAAACATTGATTGGTTAAATTTATGTGAAACAAAAACAATCACAATTTAGGTGAAAAATGCATTAAGAATCTCTTATGAGATTAAAAAATAATATTTTATCAATAAGAGATAAAAAATAATATTTTAACAAAAGAATCAAATTTATTTATTATTAAATTATTTATGAAAATTTAATAAAAAAAAAAAATTAATATAAAAAACATATATAAATATATATATATATATATATTTCACATTATCTCATTTAAAATCCCTAGAATCCCTTTATCAAACAAATAATGTTAAAAAAATGATAATACGATTAATATTATTTAATCGATATCTAATTTTTTAAACGATCCTTCTATTCCATAAACACCGTTGGCGTCTTTTAATTTCTCAGCTCTCTTAGACTCGTCAACTTTCAATTTTTCCCTTTCAATGAAGAAATCACGATTTTTTATTAGTTTTTCCTTAACGTCCTCTAAAAATAACAAGAAATATATACTTTTATATTTATCATGGTTATTATTATTTCAAATTAAAGGTCATATTATTTTATGGTCATTTAAATTGGCCTTATTTTTAAATTTCTATCATGATTACTCTGTATTTTGTCGACATTTTCCCAATTTCCACCAGCTTCCTTCGGGAAGATTTCCTTTGGAATATATTCGTATACTGAATCAATTGGAGCCGAATGCAAATGTAGCAAACCGAAAAACTCCTTCTTCATAAACGGTCTAATTAACGCCATTATTTTGTCCATAAAAGATGGAGTGTTTATGAAATGGAAACCCTTTAATCTAAAAGGCATCGCTTCCTAATTCATCATATAAAATAATTAATATCAAACGTTGAAACTATTATTTTAATAGCTGATATTAATAGATTATCTTACCTGAAGATAATACACAACTCTTTTGACTGATATTATATTCAATCTACCGACGTGTCCTAAAACTATACCTTCCATATCGAGCATGATAACTATGCCAGGGAATGTGCCTTCTTCGTGTTACCAAAGTTCATTTATCATGGTGACCACTTTTGCTCCATTCTCAAAGTAAAAATTAACCGGCTCAAAATCCGTCAAACGACCATATAATACTTTATAACCTTCTTTAGTCGTTCCAGGAAGAGGAGTAATCAACCTAGAAATATAAATATTAATTTTATATTTGACAATATTTAACATTTATTTTATATCTTAAAATATTTATAATCGATTATTCACTTCCAACTTTTGTGATATTCAACTATAAGATTCTCTTAAAATAGCACTTATAATTTTATGTATTATTAAATAAAAAAAAATGTCAATTTCATGTCTTTAAACTCAAATCTCTAGGTATTAGCTACATTCTATAAAACATTTTTCATAATACGTTTTTTCCCAAAAAGAACTGACAATCATGAATTTTAAAATATACTTATTATTATATGTATATTTTTTATAGATAATAAGCAAAAAATCTTATTGTTATATTTATCAATAATTTACATGCATTTTTCCCTATTTTCTTCAAATTTTACAAATATATCACATAAAAAAAATTAAGTTTCAAACAATTTCTTTAGTGAATTTAACAAGCAAATTCTAGAATTGATTATTTGGTATATTTAATTATACATAAAATTACATTTTTTCCCCCAAAATATTTTCATTTTTAAATTAACTTACGTTGTTTCTAAACTATGGATATTTTTCGGATACATTGGATCCAAATTTTGAAAAAATGCTTCTAAATGTGTCCTCATAGTAAAATGTATGTCAATAGTATGTTTAGTTAACTCCATACTATTTTCACAACTATAATAGAAAAACAACAAATCCAACTCTAAAATAATAAATAGTGATAGTCAGCTAAGAAAAACTATACGAAAATATAAATAGAAACTGACAAAATCACCTGAGAGTTTTGGAAGATGCGGCTGTCTGTTTAACCATTCTGCTAAGGTCTTAATATCTTCTTTTTTAATGTCGGGATTCTTTTCATATTCTTTTTCAAGAGATATTGGTGTTATCGCCATTGCCTATTTATTGAAATATTATTATTAATATATAATTTACCATGCTAAAATACAATATTGTGGCTTTACATATAATTTCCGTCTATGAAAAGACACTGTCTTTCAGTGAAACCGCAAATATAAATACAAAATTAATTAATGATAAATATTGATGTATATTTAAAGGAAGAAAGAATTTGATTTGTGTAATTGATACAGAAAATATATACAGAAATATTAAAATAATTATGTATCAAGTGTCAATATATAATTAATTTCCTGTTGTTGAGCGATTTTAAGTTATTTTTAAAAATATAATATACGATTTTTATAAAGTAGTTTCTGCTCTATATTTTTCTTTATGAATATTTTCATCAAATCGATTCGTTTCGAAATGGTAAAATTGTAGAAAAGAATTTCAGCTGCGAAACCCGTTTTTACGAGAATTTAAAGAAAACTACACAAATTATGAAGGAAAAAAAACATTTTCTATTATATATAGAATTTGATAAATAATATTTCATTTATTGACACCTTTTCAATATATGTGATATTTTTGAAAAGTAGTTTTTGGTGAATAGGAATGGAAGTAGCTATCTAATTATCACTAGGTGTAAAATTAAATGAAAAATAGTAGATATTAATTTTAACAGTTATATAAAAAAATATTACAGAATATCAACAATTACATCTAATTGTCGTTATCATCATCTATCACATAAATTCTTAAATGTTATTAATAAATATTTTAATTTAACACTAACCAACATGTCATATCAAGATTTGATAATAAAAAAACTGTACACGATAACGAATGCAATATGTTATAATTATATTAATGTTAGATTAAAACTTTTTTTGTTTGTTTGTTAATTAAGCTAAATTATCTGTATTTGATAAATTTAAACCGAGTTCGATGAAATGAAACGAACGCCAATTTATGATCAATGGCAACTGATATTAAATTCGATTACAATATTTCGAAAAATTACACACAAACCAGTCGTGAGGATTCAGAGGTGATTTTAATAGGAAAAAATTAATAGAAATTTAATAAAAATAACATTTTTTTTGCGCTCAAGGATAACGAGTACGCAGTTTACAAATATTTTATGTGTTCTTTTTGTGTTTTTTATTTATTTTAATATTCGATATTTACGTTAATTTTCCCGGAAACGATGAGTTTTGAACGTGGTCTTTCCTTAAACTGTAACATTTATAGATGAATCTTGACCTGTTCAATAAATATATATATATATATATATATATATATATATATATATATATATATGTGTGTGTGTGTGTGTGTGTGTGTGTGTAAAATACGATATTAGAATTGAGTAATTTATTTTGAATGATTTTTTTCAATCATCAATAATTTATTTAAAAATACATATATTATAAAAACATTATTTTGTAGTAGAAAACGATTTGAAATTAATGATTTATAGTTTTTATTAGAAAGTGAGAGGGCAACACGTTTCAAAAAATTTTGAAAAACACTGAACTTAAACCGGTGGCGCAGTGAAAGAACACTCAAAAGGTCAAAGGCTTTGGGCGACGTAAATTATACTTTACATAATTTTTAATAAAATTAAAAAAAAAATTATTAACTTCATTTTTAACAAAGTTTATAATTTACGAACGTTTTTGCTGGAAGACATTTAAAAAATATGTTATGAACGGCTTCATTTTCATAAAATTCAAGCATTCACTAATTTAATATATATATATATATATATATATATATATATATATATATATATACATACATACATATATATATACATATATATATATATATATATATATATATATATATATATACATACATACATATATATATACATATATATATATATATATATATATATATATATATATATATATATATATATAATCATTTAAACATAAATATAATAAAGACAAATCAAAAATTACATTTAGAATTTAGAAATAAAAAAAAGTAAATATATAATTACTAAGAAATTTGCCTGCTTTCTGAAGAGTTGCTGTAAGACAAATAAACGTATATATCACTGACCGAATATCGCAAGGCGACAAGTAATTTTTAAATTGATAATTTTGTTGATATCGCCTATCGAAATATTAAAAATTAAATCACAGCTTAATGATAAAACGAACACAAAAAAATAGATAATGATCTCAATGCTCCGTATAAACTAACCACACGATCAAACAATGAGAATCGACTAATAGAGCATTAGTAGAAAACGCTATTCTAACATTTTATTCATATATATATATATATATATATATATATATATATATATATATATATCTTATTATTATTTAGAATCGACATTTTTTTACAATGTTAAATTATAATTTTTTTATTTGTAGTATCTAGCTTTTAGAAAAAAATACTATATTATTATTTTTCAACCAATAGTATATCATTATTTTAATACAGTAATGTAATTTAAATAAAAATAAAAAAAACAATATAAATATATATATATATATATATATATATGTGTGTGTGTGTGTGTGTGTGTGTGTGTGTAATTTCATTTTGCATACAAAAAATCAAAAGAAAATATGTAGAGTCCAAATTTTAGTATATAAATTAAATTTATATTATTATTGGTTAAATTTAATTAACTTTCTTTTATATTTAAAAATTCCATTATAGTCTGAAACAATAAAAATTTATGATCTGATTAATTAAATAATAATACCTCTTTAACAATGATTGTGATTTTAGATTTTTTTTTTAATATGCGTCCTATAGGTAAAAAATTAAATGTTACTGAATTAAGAAAAGATGTCTGCTTTATATTTTTTTAAAATATTTGAAATCTCTGAAATTTAATACTATTTTCTAAATTTGTCTTTAAGCATTGAAGTTTTTAAGTTATAGTTGATATCAAAATCAACTAAATCTGCAGAATTACTCCAAACTCTTTCAGATATAACTTTTATATTTTTATTTCAAAACGAGACGAAATTGAAATTTAATTTTTATTTCTTGAATTTCATATAAATTCAAAAATATTGTATATTTTTTAATGTAAGATTTAAAACAAAAATTAAATGTTCTTACTGGAAAAAAGACATTTCTATATACAAACTAATTTCTAAATAAAAATTACCCAAGAATAGAATAGTTAAATAATTTTTATATTTTGTACACATTTAATAATTTTACAAAAAAAAGTATTTTGGAATTACATATAAATTCAAAAAATACAGTAAAAGGCTTGAAAAATTGGACATAATTTTTTTTATACACATATCAATACATCACAACTTTCAAAATTATTAAATGTATACAAATTAGGCGAAATTTTAAAATAACAAACTACACAAAACTGCTAGCTAACAATTAAATATATTTAGACATATTTCACATATTTATAATTTAAATATTTTTAATTATAAAATATAGCAAAAGCTAACATATTAAATAAAATACAATACTTGCAAAGAATTCATTTGATCTTAAAATAATTAAAAATTTGATATGATATTATCATATTATAATAAGCATAAACAATTTCATAGCACAAAAAATTTGATTATTATTTTTTCTTCTTAAGTTCTTCAAATCTTTTAGTCAAATCGTCAAAATCTATATCATCCTTGGGAGCCGTTGGCAAATTATCTGTTTTATGTGATGGTACAGATGGAAATATATTATCAACCGGTATATTTGGTAAATCTGGTATTTCTGGAAAATTAATGTTTGAAAAATCGTTGTTTGGAAATTTTGAACGTGGTTGTGGCTTTGGTGCATTTGAATTCTAAAAAAAGTCATTAATAAATAAATAAAAATAATTAAAATACTGCATTGAAAATTGTAATACCATTAAATTTTCATCAGGGCTTAAACTGTCATATGCAGGCGGTAAATTATTCATTTCCTCCTAAAATAACACATTATAAAATAATTCATATATAATATTATTGTGTATTTATAATAATGAATATAACATACTTGTAAAAATGCAGTGTTGATATCTTTGTTATCACCTTGAGGGGGAATGTTATAAGTCATAGGCGGATGCTGATTTGATGGAGGTTCCATTGGTGACGGATGTACAAATCCAGCAGTACTACTTGAAGGCTTGTTAAATATTGGTAAACTCTACGTTATTTGTAAATAAAAAATATATAATTTTGAATTTAAGTTTAAACTCAATAAATGTTCAACGTATAATACTAATCTTATGTTTCATATTTATAAAAACAAATAATAAAATATTTCATCACGTAATAACACATGAATGAAACTTTCGCAAATATTTATAATATATACTAACCGGATAATTAAACGGAGGTGGATGCATAGGCATTGTTGGTATTCCTGGTGGTGGAGGAAAATCAATGAATCCTGGTGGTCTGGGTGCATTCATTCCAAAATCTATTAACAAATCTGGGTCTATGAAAAAAGAATATTAATTTTAAATATATGACAAATAAAAAAAATCAAAATGTAAATTAATATAAATTGCGCTTGTACTTTTTAATAGGTATTAAGACACAAATAAAATATATTTAATAAGAATATTATATTTACTTTTATCAGCATTTCCTTCATTCATAACTTGAGGATCTGGTTCATATTCCAAGTCATAATTTTTAGCGATTTCAATCAAATATTTTTCGACTAAAATCTTTGGAGGACTCTGCACTGACATTTTATGTTTCAATTTTTCACTAATTGTATCCATTGATTCTTTCCTGCAAGATTCGGCATACTGTTTTCCATATTTAGAAGCCAATAATTCAGCTACGATCTTTAATTCCTACGAAAAATTTTATCCAAATAAAAACTAAATTTATATATAAAAGAAAAAAAATAAAACGTTAATAATAATACCTGAATATCTGATTGCATTCTCGGAGCCACCCATATTAAACTCGAAACAGCTTCAGACAATCCAGGATCCAATTCGGACATTTGAGTTATTAATCCAAATCTAGCTAACAATAAATCACAGTACATCTCGACAATTTCCATCGCTTCCACTAAGTAATCCTCTCTATAAATAACAAATGCTATAATATATAAAAATTAATCGATAAAAAAAATATGATTTTATAAAGTCAACGAGTACCTGATAATATGTTCAACGCGTATCTTGGCGCGTTCAAATTTTTCCGCTTGAATATAATCAGCGATTTCTTTGCGAGATTTTTGAGTTAATTCAGTTTTCTTTTTTTCAATTAATTTAAGCCTATTTATGGCTAATCTTAAGTTGGTCTTCAGTTTTGTATAGTTTGGGGAACTTGAAAACATTTTGCGTCGATAGCAAATACTTTAAAAAGTATATCTAAAAAGATACAAGATTTACAACGGACTATTAAACAATCGTGAAAAAAATCGTACACACATTCGGTTACGTTACCAATTTAGTAGTAAAACTAGTTAAATTGTAAAAATGGGCGGAATTTAGAAAATTAATCCGCGCAAGTAATGACTCACACGACACAATGACGTTTGACAAACGTCAAACACCATTTTCTTTTAGCTATGACGACTTGAATTCGATAAATCGAAATTTTAAATCGAATTAAATTTGTATTCAAAATTTATATTATAAACGAAGTATTTTTTATATTAATTTTAAATAAAATAGTAAAAAAAAATCTTTGCAAAATATTTAAATTTTTAACATGGATATAGTAATATATAATCAAAAATCCCATATATAATTAAATTAAACTTTGTTATATTTGAACATAAGTGTTATGTAATGTTCAATATTGCTTGTTCATAAAGAAAACAAATTTCAAAAAAGGAATTACGCACACATGCAATATATATATATATATATATATATATATATATATATATATATATATATATATATATATATATATATATATATATATATATATATATATATATATATATATATATATATATATATATATATATATATATATATATATATATATATATATATATATATATATATATATATATATATATATATATATATATATATTATAAATCTTGATACATATCATTATAAATTATTACAAAATGCACTATAAATAATAAAATAATATTTATTCATTTTTTAATAAACGTTTGATACCGATAATAATATAATATGTTTTCAAATTTATTACATATTTTAATATTTTTAATAAATAAAATGAAATTATTTATTTGTATTTCTGTACATTTATAGATTATAAAAAAAACAGAATTATATTTATAAATATAAAAGTTTCGATGTAACATATATATATATATATATATATATATATATATATATATAAACGTCGTTTACGGAAAAATTATAATTTTTGAAACGGTTTTATTTTAATCGATTCTATCGACTGCGGCGATATCTCGTACAATCGAAATATAAAAGCGTTTGTCGTTTTTCAAGAACGCGAGCGAGCGATAAACGAACGAGACGGCTTTAGAGCGAAAACGAAAGCGCGAATCGGATTCGAAAAGCGTAAACGCGTAAAAAAAGTTGCAAGACGTTTCGATCGTTCGCGGCGGTCAAAAATCGGCGAAGTCAAAAGGGGCGCAGCGAACGTCGCCCGCGGTCCGCGCGCGGCCCGACTCGATCGGACTGCCGGCGGCGAAGGTGTTGGAGGACCGCGGCCGGACCGCGGCCGCAAGTTGGTCGTCGTCGGCCATGTTTGCGGTGACCGGAGGGCCGTTCGCGGATTTCGCAAGCGTCCTGCCGCTAGGCGTCGCGACGGTCGCGCGCCATACTGGGTCGGCGGACGCGGCCGCCGCATGCGGGATGCGCCCGCGGCTCCGCCACCGCGCCGCGCCCCCCTCGGGAGCTGCGCCCTCCTAATCGGAGGCGACTCCGTTCGGAGCGCCGACGCCGACTCCGTCGTCGATCGAGCACAACACGTACGTCACGGGCTGACGCCTGGCAACGGCGACGCCCCCCGCCGACTCGCCGTTTCCTCTCCCCGTCGCCTCTTCGCCTTCTTTAACCCGTTCGCAGTGTGCGACCGAATGAGACATTCGAATGCGACGTCGACGACGATCGCCGAACAACACTGTCGTATGCCGTGTGCCGTGTGTCGTGTCATTGTCGTGTCATGTCATGTCATGTCATGTCATGTCATATATCGTATAGCGCCATGTCGTCTTTCGATGGAGCGCTCTCGCGCGTCGACCGCGATTCGATTTACGTTTATCGATCGCGATATTCGCCCGGATCGATATTCGAACCGTTAGCGCAACGCGATCGCAATCGATAATTTCAAACGGTCCATTATTTCGGGTAGCAATCGTAGAAACGAGGACGACGACGATAAATTTCGTCCCCGACACTTATTACAACCCTCGATCGTCGCGATCCCTTTTTTGTACCGTTTCGATCTCGGTCCAATTTTTCTATCTGATCTCTATATGCCAGAGTCGAGCCGTCTTCGGCGACTTCCGTTTACGGAAAATATATAATAAACGAACCGAAAAACTCTTATACGTTTTATCAATTTTCGCGTCAACGGTGCGATCGAAGCTAACGCGCGAAACGCCCAAAAAACGAGACGATTTATTAAATTTTTAAAACGTATATAATGTAACCTGAAGTTTCAATTTTTTAGTCTTTCGCTTTCGTTTTTTCCGTTGGTATCAATTGAGCCGTTCGTTTCGCGAATTGAACGTCACACAGATATTTATTATGAGTTATATTTTTCTGAAATATTAAATGCATCTCGTATTCTTTGTCGAAAGGTTTAAAAGTTGGAAAGTCAATTTTTGATGCCGCATTAAAGCGATCGTTCAAAATTTAGAAAAATATCTTATTTTTGTAATTTTCGCTTCGATATTTAGTTGGAACATTTTGACAGATTTCGTAGTCGAGTTTTTTAAAAAGTAACGATTTTACAACTGTTACGTTTTATATATTTAAATTAAAAAGAAATTTTTTATCGAATACCCTAAATATTACAATAGAACGTCTCCGGATTTAAACGCTTCAGATTCTTTTCAATGCAATAACGTTTCGTTAATTATTATTTATTTAAATATTTATAATTTGTCCAGAATTGCTTCTTTTAGTATATCTAAGGTGTTAATTTAATTCACCTCGCATCAAATAAATATAGTTAAATTCGTTTTCAATAATATGTATATGAATTTCATTTTATTATTACTAAAGTTATCCGAATTGATTACGATTGAAATTTTATCTATAATTTTTAAGCTTAATTCCACATTTTTCTCTTACAAAGTCAATTTCGTTTTAATTTTCTAAATATTTGACTACATTTAATAAATAACATAAAATTATATAAAACTGTTGCACTTCTAAATAGCGTATTAGCATATCCAAGCTATTAAAACGAAATTCTAGAGTTTTAGAAATTATTATTTTTTTCTTTCAAAAAGCTTTTTTATATATTTTCTAACTAAGCCTACATATATTTTTTTGTTATCAAATACGTTAATTTCTTTCATTTTCAAATCATACACTTTTTTTAAAAAAATGATTTTTTTTATTTAAGATGAATGCCATTTTATACCAAAGCCATTTTTCACACATACGCGTGTGTGTGTATTATTTTATATATTAAATTAAATTTAAAATAGAAAATAAAATTGATTAATTACAAAATTAATTTTTGTTATATTTTCATTTATTATTTTCAGAAAATTATAAACTGTCATGGCTCAGTTTTATCAAATATTTAGTCAGTCACAACCTGTGACGATTGAAGAGCTTCAACAAATATGTGGTGATGGATCAAATACTTTCATAATAAATTCAGATGATCAAACTTATGGTAGACAGCAGGTTATCATTTGCTTTATTTCATTTTTGTTTTTATCTCAATTTTTATTGATATATTTCTCTATTTTTAATTAATTAATAGTTTTTCTTTTTTTAATTTTCGTGCAATATTAAATAATGTAGTTTAAAAATGTATACTTTCATCTAATTATGAAGTAATATATTATTTGTCAATTCATTTATGTATGAATGTATATAATTTTGAAACAGATATTCATTCAAAAGTCAACGAGAAACTATTAGGAAGAAACTACTTTTATTTGCAATTTCTTTTATAATAATTTAATTATTTTTTTATAGGTAATATTATCTTCAGGGGATCAGACTCATGGCATAATTGTAGATGGTGTACAAGATGCAGAAAGCAGAACTTATGCTGTAGCTCCCGCTCAATACATAGCCCAACATGAAGTTTCAGCTCTACCTCCCAATGGTCCTACTGCACCAGCTCAAGCAGCCCACCAGCAGGTTTTATTTTTTTTAATTAAATATTTGTTTTAATTATTGGTCAGGTTTTTATTTTTTCTAATATTCTATTTAGTATTTAAGTTTATATTTATGGTTACCTTAACTGATTGTTTAATTAAATTCTTTAAAATAATTCTTAATTTTCTTTAGTTGCAATCATTAGATTTTGAATATAAGAAATAGCAGTATAACTTTTTTTCTTGTATAGGTTTATTTCACTGGTGAACAAGTTGTGTTGCAGCAAGGCCAACAAATTATTGATCCTTCCCTTATAACTCATCAGCCACATCAACTACAGCAACATGTGTGTATTAAAAATTAAAATTTTATTACACTTAAAATTGTCGCCTTTTTATTTTTCATTTGTGGTTATAATAACTAATTTATACTTTTATATTCGAATATCTCAGTTAACGCTGATAAAAAGTGATACTCTCTTACTAGTTTTCCAGATTTAATAAAGTTTTACTCTGTTTCTTTTTTTTCATATTTTGAATAAACTCGATATATAATGAGTAAGATACACTTATTTTTTGTTCTTTTTGAAATACTGTTTCATAGTTTAGTTTCAAACTAATAAATTTAATAAAGGTAACTTTTTCTTTTAAATCTTGCTTATTATACTTTTCAATTGCTGACCATATGAATGTATACTTTAACTAAAATTTATCAAATAAAAGTTGTAATACTGGAATATTCAACTTAATATAGTTTTTAAAAATGTTCTAGTATATTTTTTAATCTGCTTTTTAATTTATTGTTTCAGCATCAACAGATAGTTCCATCTCAACAAACAATATCTCACGCTCCTCATTCTTTGTTACAACTTCATTCTTTGCAACCAACGTTAATGCAACATCAGCAGACTCTTCATTATGTCGATCAAAGACATCAAAATACTCAAATCCAACATCAATTACAACAGCAACAATTGCAACATCAACAACAAATACAGCAACAAATGCAACAACAACAAATTCAACAACAACAACTGCAACAACAACAGCTACAACAACAACAGCTGCAACAACAGCAGCTGCAACAACAGCAGTTGCAACAGCAGCAAATACAGCAGCAACAACTACAGCAGCAGCAGCAATCTCTTCCACGTCAAGCATCACCTATTCAACAACAAAATACTCCTCAAACGTCATCAGTTCGTCAACAACAACCATATATTATTAATCATAGTTTAGCATCGAATACTGTTACTCCAAGATTACCAGCACCTCGCGTTGGAGTAGTCAGACCTCGTCCGTCTAGAGGCAATAGTGTTTCTCGAGGAGTTGGTGTTCAACGTGGAACTACTCAAATAAGAAGCCCTCGTCCGGCTAAACCAACAATTTTGAATTTTCAAAATGCAACTCCAGATTCTCCATCAGGAATTAGAATTCGAGGCCCATCTCCCCAGATGCAGCAACAGCAAACAAGTAGAAATACTTCTCAGAACAATAGATTTTCTGTTCAACAGTCTCAAACTACTCCTAAGAAAGTAATATTAAATGCAAGTGTGAATACTCCGAGTGATCTAGATGATTTAGAAGAAAGTATCACTGCTGCGGTACTGCAGAAAAATCCATCAGCTAATCAGCAAACTGAAATAGTTAATCAAGAACATTATATTATTCAACAAATACATCAACCACAAACTAATTCGAACGTTCCATTTCAAGTTATACGTCAACAAAATGTTCAAGGACAAATGATACATGTAAATTCTCAGGCAGCAAATCAACCACAACATATTGTTCAAGTTCAACCGCAAGTTCAGCATCATATATTTAATCATCATCAAACACAAACATCTTCTCAACCACAATCTCAACAGCAGCAACAACAACAGCAGCAGCAGCAGCAACAACAACAACAACAACAACATATTCACCATCAAACTCAAACAACGCAGAATCCACAACAGCAATTTGGTAATAACCAAATTTTTAGGCAACAGCAAATGAATACACATACTCAAATTGGACATCACAATGTGTATAACAACGAAATGTTTGTTGACCAACAAGGTCATCAACAAATTGTTTATGAACAATCTCAAGTAAATACATACGAAGGAAATCAAGATATATGCGAGGATGATATGAAAATTGTAACATTAAGTAATGGAAACAAAATGACTTTGAGCGAATTTAAGAGGTTACAAAATAGAAATGCTGGACAACCCTCTCCTTCAAACCGGTAAATTAAATACATTTTATTCATTCATAACATTTATTATTATGAATATTAATTATGTTATTCTGTGACAGAGGAGGAATAAATAGAGGCGGTATTCGTGCTAATATTGGAACCCGTCAACCAACTATGAATAAAAAACAAGAAATCCATAATATTGGTAGTGTGCCTGTACAAGTAGTCACACCTAATCGCCCTCCTAAAAGTAAGATATTCATTTTATATAATCAGATGTTTATAATCTTGTTAAAGTACATTAAATCTTTCATATACATAGGTACGCAACCTTTTTTCTAAAAACTCAAATTAATTAGATATTAATATTCTCAGTTTGCAATATGGAACAACAGCAACAACATCAACCTCAACAACCATCACAACAACTTCAACAACAAATTCAACAGCAACAGATTCAACAAGCAGATGGAATGAATATTACTTTAACTTCGTCATCTGATGGCTATGAACCTCAAAGTGCTCGGATGTTGATTTTACTAAAATCTGGAGAACAGCGCTTAATCACTTTTACATTACCTAAAGATAGTTGTACTGTTCAAGAATTACTTGAACAAGTTTGTATCATTTTTAATTTATTGTAAGCAATATTTACATAAATAGGATTCCTTATGTTTCATATATTTGTAGGTGAATGTTCCATTCTCTGCAGATTCTCATATACAGTTTATTTCTGATACTTGCTCTGATATTGATTATATTGTATCAATTGATGTACCCACTAAGGTTGAAGAAATATTAGAAAATCATCCTGTGAGTATTTAATTTATATAAAACAAAAAAAAAATTGTTAAAAAATAAACATTTAATTTGAAACTTAACTTATTTGTATAATTACAGTTAATTATAGATTCTTCGAATACATCAAATTTAGTAATTGAGAATAGTTCACCAGAGAACACTATTTCGAATTCTACTGAAACGACTCCAGAAAAACATACTCCATCTCCAGCACCTCCACCCCCACCTCCTCCTCCTCCTCCAGCTCCTTCTCAAGCGCCACCATCACCACCACCTCGTTATATAGACGGAATGTTAGCTGTTTGCAAGTTATGCGGTTATTCTGGTTACGATTTTAATAAATGTCAACGGTATTTATAATACTTTACTGCTATCGAGTTGAAAATATCCACTGTTTTAAAAATGTTTTTTTTTCTTTTGCAGATGTAAACGAAAATTTACAGAAGAGCCTAAAGCCATACCTATAATCAAAACTAGCAAGAAACCTGAAGAAAAAGATGAAAAATCGAGAGAAAATTCGAATAAGTAATAAATTTTAATAAACATAAAATTTGTATCACTAAAGTTGTAATTTTCTATAATTATTGTTTTTTATATTTTAGTTTACCAGTTGAATCTGTGAAATTGAATCTTGTTAAATCTTCGATGAAGGTAAAGATATATGTGTGTGTGCATTCGCTCACGTTTTTTGTAGTTTACTATAACAAATATTATTTTATAATTTAATTTAAACTTTATGTTTTAGGACAAAAAAATAAGAGGAAGAAAGGTTCGATCAAAATTACCTGATCCGGAACCTGTAATATTAACATTAAGTTCTGATGATGAAGATTCAAATAGTTCTGCACAACCACAAGTACGTTTTAATATTAATTATATATTTTAATAAAGTTTCAAGGATTTTAATTTCAGTTAATGCTTATTTCATAGAATTCTTCTGATATGAGCGGTTTATCGGTAGATACGATAGTTTCATCAGCTTCCCTAAAGGAACCCAGTAATCGAGATATAGAAAATGCTTCTGGAAATTCTCATGATGTTTCTGGTAAGTTATTCGTTTATTTCAATAAATAGAATATGATGGATTTTTGTAAAACTTAAATAATATGTTCTTCATTACATAAAGACATATTATTGCTTAAGAATTGTTAGTTTATTAAATTGTGTTATAGACAAAATTATTATATATAAAAAACTAAATAAATATATAATATTAGCGTACCAAATGTATTAATTTTTTAATTGTATTAAATTAGCGAAAATCGTTTAAAATTATTTACAAAAATCCATTTCGTAATTTTTGTGCAATGATTTTTATTTATTTTAGACAATTTGGAATCCACGAAATAATAAAATACTTTTGTGCTATTCGTCAATAGTTTAATTTAACTATATACATAATAATAGACATTAAAAAAACATCCTTAAGTCGATTTATTATTTTTTTTATCATTAAAATATTTTAATTAAACTTTGAATTGAATTAGTTTTTTTAATACATATTGAAAAAAGTAAACGATTATCTAAAGTTTTATCAAAAAAAAAAAAACAAATCGTCAAGTATTTAGTGATTTCAAAATGTGCCATGTACTAACGTTTATATATATTGTCAATATCCATTCATTATTTTTTTCATTCAGTTATACCAGCGGTTCCTAACCTTTTTTATTAGTGTACCCCGTTATCTGATTGTCTCCCCAGTGTGTACCCCTAAGACACACACACACACACACACATATATATATATATATATATTGAATAACTGGTTTGCCATTATTTCGAAAATATTGTCTGTTTATTTTTATAAAATACAAAATATATAATTACAGTGACTTACAAGGCCACGAACAAAAAAAACGCGAAATTTTTTTTACATTTTACGAATATTCTCTTTTTTTTTACTCGTGAAAATCGTCGTTATCATATATTTTATATATTATAATATATATATATATATATATATATATATATATATATATATATATATATATATATTATATTTTCCGCCATTACAATTTTTTTTGCGTATCCCTTCTAAATTGTCTCTCACGTACCCCTAGGGGTACGCATACTACAAGTTAGGAATCGCTGAATTATACAGTCAACTCTTACATGGTAGATATGTTCCTTTGCAAACATGTAGAAAAACAATTGTGTAAATAAATACATATATATGTTTAACAACTTTAAAAAATCTCATAAGATGAAAAAACTATATTTTCCCCCCAAAAAAAAAAAAAAAAACGCGCGCCAAAAAGTAATAATAAAATCCATATTACTTAAGTACTTATAAAAAATAAAATTAACGTACAGTAAAAATTAAATTTATAAGTACGAAACATTAAAATTAAAATTGAAATTAGTAATAGAAATCAATTTTGTAACTATTCATTGCTGCTTGATAATAAGCGTGCACGTTTTTTTACGGACTGGATCAAAAATGTTATGACCAGTAGATATGTTGGGTTTAAAAAAAAAACCTAGTCACTAACGCATGTATGGGCATTAACCGACCGACTTTTTTTAATTATGAATTTTGTAACTGTATAGATAAGTTTCTGTAAGACACTTAAAATTAGAATTAAAAAAAATTACCAATTTATTTTAGACGTAACTTTTTTCTTTTTTTAAAACTAGCTAAACCAATATTTATCGATCTTTAGAATTACGTTAACTTCGCCGTCATTTTCGACCATAGTTTTTTTTTAATAATTATAATGAACCGAATAAAAATAGAAAAATAATCGTGAATATTGTAGTCGTATTTCACATTCGTCCGTGAGCTTCGGGCAATGGTCGTTAACGGCGGTGTTTAGAGCGGGTTCGTTTCGGACGCTCGTTTAGGGTGGACGTCGCACGTGCATGTCGCGCGTTCGGTGTATTCGTTTTATGCGGTATATGCGATATACGCTATATAAACGGTGTATACCGATTCGTTCGTGCTTCGGTCCGAGTTGTAATACATCGTACACGATCCACGATTCCTTCTATAAAAAATGTCTTCGAGACGCCTTAGATCTTCTCTCGTAATCAATCTGACAGGTAATACTTATCGATATGTGATAAAATATCCACCACGACTATGAGTAATATATACGCAAACGCCATATATACGTTCGCATATGTTGTTAAAACTTTTTTTTAAATTTTTATACCTTAATTTTGATTAAATAGTTAAGCGTTCATAAATATTATTAATAATCATTATTTTTATAATTATAGAAACTGAACGCGACGAAACTAAAACGACGGATGTGCCATCTTCTGGACCGAACGTCGTTCTCAACTGTCGTACGATTCGTATAGGCTCTCTTAGTTATAGTCCAAAAGAAAAAGTATATATCTCTTTATATCTTCGCTTCGTCTATAAATATTATTTTCAAATATTATATTTTCTTTTAGGTAATTATATCTCCGAAAGGAATTCGTTTGACCGCTCCTCTGACCTCTAATCCGTCGACGGATGCCGTTATTCAATTACATTTAAAAGAAATAGTTAAAGTACTATTGCATTCCGGTAAAGGTTTACCCGTCTTATTTATTTATACAAATCAAGTTTGCGGAAAATATATACGCCACACTCTACAAATGAACGATAAAAACGGTAATTCGTATCTAAAGTACTTTTCACATTTAAAAAAACTAAATCGATTAAACAATTTTAAATATTTGCATTTCAGGTCCTTATTATGATCCGCTCTCCGAAGAAGATATTCATAAAAGAATTACCCTTCTTCCTAACAGTATTAGCGATGACATTCGTAATAGTTTAAAAACAATATTTCCAAACTCTAAAGATTTAGAGGAACTGACTACTAAAGAAGCAAACGACATTTTAGTTAGAACGTGTCCTAAAGAAGTTCAACAAACGGCTAAAATGATAACTAGGGCAAATTCGTCTCAGATTGCATCGTTAGCTGGAAAAGGGTATAATAATTTTATACTATTTGTTTAAAAAGAAAACGAAAATTATTGCTTTATGTTAATCTATTTTTATTATTTTATTTACAGTGTAAATATTAATTCTACTACTGAAATTCGACAAATACTCATTTATCCTCCTGGCAAGGGTGGAATATCAATTAATACAGAAGATTATATGTGTTTAGCGCAGGATCAATTTTTAAACGATGTTATAATTGATTTTTATTTAAAGTATCTTTGTCATGAAATTCTTTCGCCAGAGCAACGCGAAAAAACTCATGTATTTAGCACGTTCTTTTACAAAAGATTAACGACGAAACCAAACAAAGCAAATAAGTATGCATTTTATAAATTTCATAATAGTGCAGATTTTTAATATTTAAATTTTAATTACTTTATTATATTTAAAAAAGATCAATTCCTCTTGAATGGGATTCGTCATTAACTCCAGCGCAAAAACGTCATGGTCGTGTAAAATCATGGACAAAAAATGTTAACATCTTCGAGAAAGATTATGTAATAGTTCCCATCAATGAAAATTGTCATTGGTTTTTAGCTATAATATGTTTTCCTGGATTGGAGGGCTGTCGTTCGGTAATAAATGATAAAGTTGTTACTCTACAAGAAATTAAGAAAAAAGGTTTTAATATAAGAAATATTTTCTATGTATCTATGTATTATTTATGTGATACCGATCACTAATTATATTATTATTATTTAGATAAAAAAGTTGTGCATATTGGAAATACCACCATCACTCCTTTGAAACAAGAACAATTATCTTTAAATAGTGATGGAGATAATTCAAGTGAAAGAGATGAAGCTGAAGCTGAAGTAATTTATTTTTAAACATTACTGTCTTTCTTTTCTTGATGTTAACCAATTGCATCGTGTTGTAGGAAAGTGATCTGGATATGTTATGCAGTGATTCTGATAACGAGGAAGATTCTAAAATGCAAGTGGAAAAGACTGAAGATGACGATAATAAGGAAGATCCTATTAAACAGTTAATTTTATTTGTTATCTAAATAAACTCACAATTTTTGTGTAAAATTTAATATTGTTTTTAATGAACTATTTTCAGACCATGTATTTTGATATTTGACTCACTGGCTGGAACTTCAAGATCAAGAGTGGTTGCAACATTGCGAGATTATTTAACTTGTGAATATCACGCTAAAGTAATGATTTTTTTTTTATTTAGCGTTTTCTTTAATTAATTCTTTGATTAACGTAATTAATTTTCAACAATTCAGGTTGCTACTGGTAAAACGTTCACAAAAGATAACATTAAAGGATCTTGTCCAAAAATACCACAGCAAACTAATTTCACAGATTGTGGACTTTATTTATTACAATATGTAGAACATTTTTTTAAGGTATTTTTATTTATGGCATATTGATCTGTATATGTTTATATACCTATAATCAATTATTTAATTTTATTTAGCACCCTATAACTGACTACCATTTGCCTATCAGGCAATTAATAAATTGGTTTGAAGAGATCGTAGTTACAAGAAAACGTGAAGAAATTTCGATATTACTTAAGAAATTAGTTAATGAATATAATACTGAACATCAACCTTTACCAGAAATAACTTTTCCAACTATTAATGGTAAGCTTTTTTTTTGTAATTTAAGTATGAAAATAATTATTTTTTTATTCATATATTATTGTTATAGGAAAGAGGGTCGATAATAGTGATGTAGAAAATGGTGATAATGAAGCACAGTCTGGTGATTCTACAGCTGAACGGGAAACTGCATCATCTCGAGAGGCTACAGTTTCTCCTAGACCATTAGCCACATCTCATATTATATCTTTGAACCAATTACTACAATCATCAAATTCCTTAGAAAATGTTTCAATTAAAAGAAATTCGCGATTTTCTAATGACGGTGGACGAAATGTTTCGATACCTATTAAATATAGTGATAAAGTGATACATATACAAGACTCTTATATAAATAAAGCGAATAATGATAAAAGACAAATTGATAATCTTAACGTTAATATTTCATCTTCAAATGAAAATTTGATAAATTCTGAAAGCGGAAGTGATATAGACTCATCTGTGTTCCTAAAGAACAAACGTATTAAAAATTCAGAAAGTGACAATAGTAAAAAAAATAAAATAGCCAAATTTAATTGATATAGTGATTGTTATGTAAGGACTTCTATTCTGTATATTAATTTAGTAGAATACATAGTTGTATATACGAGTATTTTAGACTTGTTACTACGAATCCTATATGTTTAATTTAATTGGTTAAATGATGTTTAATTTTTACATTATCATTTAATCAACTGTATATATATATATTCATATTCTCATATATATATATATATATATATATATATATATATATATATATATATATATATATATATATATATATATGCACATTTAATACAATTGTTTTACTTTTATTTTATTTACATTATTATAATTATTATTTTATATGTGACATTCAATAATACACCTATGGAAATAAATTAAAACTAAGTATTTCATATACTTCATTTTTTTAATTGTTGTAAATTAAAAATATTTGTTATTTCTTGGTGTATTACAAAATTTGTTTGATACATATAAATTAAAAATGAACTTAATACACACAAATACATTGGATTGTAAAGAAAACGCATTAGAACACATTAGTTAAAATATTTCCTTAACAAGTTGCTGTGTTTTATATTTATATATTTATCTGGTTTTATATCTTTTTTTTTACTAAATGATCTGAAAACGTAAATGTAATAAAATAATTGCTTAATCTTTCTTTGTGTTTTCACTAATTCCTTCCCTTTCCTTTGTGTACTCTATTTTACTAAATAATAATTTACAACGATTTTGGATTAAAGTGGTTAAAACTAACATTTTAATAAATTTATGAATAATTAGGATACGGAAGAGAAATATTTTGAACTTTAAATTTGTGCAATAAATACGTATTTTTTCCGTTATTTTAAAAGTGAGGTTATGTCACGTGGTATTTTGACAGTTATTTCTGTCAAAGTACTAGTAAACAATTGTATGTTCGCACGTGTACTTTAAACACTTATAACTCAAGAAAAAAACGTCAAACCGCTAATTTTCAATACACAAAAGTCATAAAATAAATCAGAATAGAGATATAAAACGAAACGAACGCGGAAAACTAAGTATTTCATAGCGACCGATCAATCAAACGCATAACCTAACGGAGTCCGGTACGCGTGACCTTGAAACGCTTTCAAATTTACCGCCAGGAAACAGCGACCGACTAACGGTGATCGTCCATCTCTTTCTTACTAATTACAGAAACGTATTGTTTTTTCACTTCTCATGCATAAATACAATAAAAGAGAATACGCAACACATTCTCATTTCAACCCGTTAACGTCATACGTGCAATTATTTTTTAATTAAAATATATTTTACTTTTAAAAATATAAATGCTTATTTCGATATTTTTTAAATGCAATTATAATAATGGATAAATGTAAAAACGTTTCGATGTATTTACGCATAAAAGTATTTCCAACAAAGAAATAGCTTACATTTTTTTTTGAATTTGCAAAATCGACATTTTTTAGTTACTTTTCGTAAAGAGAAAAATTCAATTTTTTTTTCAACATATTTCTCAACGACTGTTCGTTTTAACGATTTAGCACAATAAATTATTTATGTATTACTAAATTTGCAACATTTCCATAAATTTAATAATAAATCGACAACTACTATATAATATACAACATGATAAATATTTTATAAATTATACAATAATTTACGTATAGTATAATGATAACGGAAAAAATCAAATTTTATGTCTGCGTACGTTAAAAAAATATTTTAAATAATTATAAAACGCAATCTATCTTTTTGAATTACATAAAAAAGGATATATTCGATTATATTTAAAAATGTCGATCGGAGTGCGCGATATTTTTTTTCCAATGCCTAGAAATGAATATAGTATCGCGGTTACGATTAAAAAGTGAAAAAGAACAAAGATAATGTCGATATTTTTTTTTATTTCGCCATAATCGAACGCAGATGGATGGTCGCGAAAAACGTTGTTAGGATCGGTTTCTTATAGGTGAGGCCCGTCGGCCCGTCGCCCATGTGTCAGCGGCCGGCGGCGCGCAGCTGCTCGCGACATGGACACCGGTTCGGCTCTCGGTGCGTTTCTCGTCGTCATTTCGTCGAAGACGTGTCGCGGCCCGCCAAACGAAGACCCTCGTTTGTCGTTCGCGCTCTCCTCCAGTTTTCGTAGTTCGCGTCGCGTCAATCGAATCGGACGGTTTTCGACCAGAACGAGGATCGAATCGCAGACGACACGCGCCGCTTCAGATTCGATCGACGAACGTTTATATATATATATATATAAACGTCTGACCTTTGCGATCGTTTTACCATCAAAAAATAATCCGTAAATTTATTCGCATTCTATCGTCGTTCTTTCGTCGCATCGTCGTCGCTCGACCGTTTAGAAGTATACTTTTGTGTACGTTAAGCGAAATTTCAAAGACCGTCACGATTACGCGCACAACGTTTGATATTTAAAATATAATATTGTAATGCGCAAAATGCGTTTCAATATTTTCGTCGAACCGTTCGAATACCCATTTTATTATAGCTCAGAAATATCGAATAAGGTTTTCCTTCATTTTTTTTATATTCTACACTCTTTCGATATTTTTATTCGACCGATAACAATGATCGCTAACAAATTTGCCGTTTTTCCTTTTTTTAAAAGACATATATTTGCGCTATAAATAGATATCGACATTTTAGATACATCAAAAATGACAGATTCGGCTTCGGAGAGCGATTCCAATTCTTTGGAAGGAGGCGCTATTATGTTGCCGCCGAGTCCGGTTTCTCGTGAACAATTACAAAAAAGAATCGAATTATTACAGCAACAAAACAGGTGAAAAAATATGTTTCTTTTTAATATTTTAATGATTTTGTATTCGAGCGTTTATGAATTTATTCTGAATTAGGGTGTTGAAAGTTGAATTAGAAACGTATAAAATTCGAGTTAAAACTCTTCAAGAAGAAAATCGCACGCTGAAACAGGCGTCCGTTATAATTGTAACCATTTTTTTTATCTTTTAATTATTTTATGATAAACGAATATTTTTCTTACGCTGTGCCAAATTTATATTTATTAGCAAGCGAAAGCTGAACAAGAAGAAGAATTTATTTCAAATACTTTATTAAAAAAAATCCAAGCTTTAAAAAAAGAAAAAGAAACGTTAGCTCACCATTATGAGAGAGAGGAGGAATGTCTCACTAATGATTTATCGAGAAAATTAAATCAGGTAATTTTTCCTCTGCAATAACATTTTTATTGATAATAAATATTTTCGTGTTAATTTTACAATTATGTAATATTTACTTCGCATTTCAGTTAAGGCAAGAGAAATGTCGCTTGGAACAAACTTTAGAACAAGAACAAGAATGTTTGGTTAATAAATTAATGCGTAAAATTGAAAAATTGGAAGCGGAAACTCTTGCAAAACAAATAACTTTAGAACAACTTCGCAGAGAGAAGGTAAATTTGTAAATTTTTATTTTATTCTTTCTCAGTGTTTCGGATGGAATTATATATATTTGTATCGAGAACGTAAATTCGATAAAGGTAATGACGTTACATTATAATTATGTTTAAATAGGTCGAATTGGAGAATACGCTTGAACAAGAACAAGAAGCTCTTGTTAACCGACTATGGAAACGAATGGACAAATTGGAAGATGAAAAGCGCTCGTTACAAATTCGCCTCGATCAACCGGTATCCGATTCCACTCTTCCTAGGTATTTATTTTTTAAAAATTAACTTCTCAATTATAGTTTTATGTAATTTTGAAAAATTAGATTTCAATAAAATTACAATGTAATAAATTTTCATTTATTTTTAAATCTAACTAAAATTTATTTTATTATATTTTTATAGAGATATAAGTAATGGTGATACCGCTTCCAATCTCAGTAATCATATTCAAACATTGCGTTCAGAAGTAATTAGACTGAGGTATTATTGTATTTTAATCATTGTACTTTTAATGTTAATGTTTTATTTTCCCGAAGCTAAATTCGTTCCTTTTTTATAGGAATCAATTAGCAATTTCACAAAATGAATCGAAAGAAAAAATGCAACGTTTTGCGATGGAAGAAAAAAACATTAGGGAAGAAAATATGCGTTTACAGCGAAAATTACAAATGGAGGTAATAGGATTGTTGACATATTTTTTTCCTTATATCAACAACCGCATAATGTATCGCATGTTTTATGTGATACTGTTGACATCTATTGATTTTATGATAAAATTTTATTAATAGATATCATTGAATATTGAGTCGGCGATGTTATTATTATACCGTTTTTTTTCTTTTCGACTGTCGTGAACAATATAAATCATTGATTTTTCTGAGAATACCTAATAGCACTCTATTGATGATAATATAATGTAATGCAATGAATTATTTTTCTTAAAGCCCTAAATCATTATATTTCGACTGGAAATATATGATATTTTCATAAAATTGTCAATATAGATACCCAAATACAAGTCAAGGAATAAGCATAAAAACAATTATTTTAAATATTATCTATCACAATTTGATCGCATTTTCAGGTTGAACGTCGTGAAGCGTTGTGCCGTCATTTATCAGAAAGTGAATCATCTTTAGAAATGGAAGAAGATCTTCAAAACGTATGCCTTTTTTGTTTTTCGTGAACTTTGTGTTAAGTTGTATATGAGTGTGTGAGAAGAAGTACAAGTGTGTGTATATATATATATTGCACACTTATATTTTTGTCACAGGTACGAGCTCGCGCAATTTCCTCACCTCCTCCAGGTATGAATCGTCCAATTTCTCCATTGCATCCTGCATCTCGATGTATAACACATTCACAGGTATATTTGTAAAATTGATTGTTACAATTATAACTAGTATTGTAATGTAAGATTATATACAAAGAATCTGTAATTATAAGAATATAACTGTATGATTACTTTCTGATTTCAATCGACTTTTAAATCAACTATACTCAACTTATGGCTTTTATAGTCTGTTTTATTTAGCCTGACATTATCTGAATATAAAAGGACTTGTTTTTTTTTTTAAGTTTAAATCTTATTTTGAAAATTGTAAAAATTATAGTTTTCCTGCACTATTTAACATTAATAATATACATAAATATAATTGTTTATATTTTAGGGAGGTCAATGTTGTGCAGTTCTAGCTGGAATGTATCCATCAATGCCAATTACTACAACTCCCTCTGGACATTTATCTGTAAGTGGAAAGGAAATATTACGTATAGCGTTAATTTGACGATAATAACAATATATTATATTTTAGGTACGACGTGCGAGCGACAGGTTTGTGAAACCAGCAACACCTTCAGCACAACCACAAAGTGTTCCAGGGTTACAATCTCCAAACGCAGCCGCTCCAGCCCCTCCTTCCGTCCCATCTACTGTATCACCACCCGTTCCTCTATTTGCTCAACCGGCTAGTCCAATGGATACAACCAGCAAAGACTAGTTTCAAAATCGTCTCAAATATAATTTGAGATTTTTTTATATTTATTATTTTTACGGAAAAGCCAGCTTCTGCTACGCAATGTCAATTGTTAAGTATTTTTTAAAGTCATACATCAAGATATATGAAAATCGAATGTGTAATTTGTAGAAAATTTGTTTTAAAACTACCTGCATCCTTTTTATTTTCGCTTTTCGAGTTTTTTGCACTAAATATTGATACGTTAACCACATATTTTACTTTATTTATCAATAAATAATCCAACAAATTCACTTTATTTTTGAATTCTATTACAAAATAATTTTAAACTTACAGCAGCGAGTAATTAAAGTATTTACATTTTATACATTTTTTTATCTAAATCTGTTTTACTCTGTTAAGACTTATATATTTGTGACTGTGAATATTTCTAGATATCCATTTTATTTATTGATTAATTACGGTTTTTGGGGTGCTTTTTGATTTCTACCAAGGGTGAGGAAACGTTTGCAGTTTTGCCAAGTTTTCAATTTTTTTTAATACTAATACATTATGATATACATAAAAGTTAAAAATTGATCAATATTCAATATGCTACTTACTATATTACGAATAACTATATTGAAATGTTTTTTTTTTGTTGTCTAGATTTTAAAGTGCACTCTTTTTTATATGGTAAATTTCCAACTGGCTAATCAACTGATATCTTTATATTGTCAAAAATATCCATAATTTAATCGAGTAGTAGAATAAATTACCATGTTTTACTTGCGATATATTTCATACCCTCATAAATACACTACATGCACGTAAACACAGTGTATATACATATATATATTTATATATATATATATTTGTATATATGTATATATGTATATATATATATATATATATATATATATATATATATATATATATATATATATATACATACAAAAGGGTGCAACTAGTTTGAAAAATTTGCTAAAAAAATATGTACACTCAACTGATATTATTATATATGTATTTATCAAAAATCCTTACATACATGTGATTGGAAGATTTTTGAAGTGATTATTTTCTAGATTTATGCTTTATGCGCCTGTATCTTATTCATAAATTATAAAGTAAATATGTTAAATTATATCTTGTTTTATTCTTATATATATATATATATATATATATATATATATATATATATATATATAATATATGGCTTATATTATAAATGTGTTAATTTAAAAATATATTAACACACTCATAAACGGAATGAAATAAACATATTTAAAAGTTCACCATGTTTATTACTAATTATTTACAAATCATAATCAGATGTAACAAACGCATTCTTCGAACCCTTTTAATTTCTGTGAATTTCAATGCACATTTGGAAACTTTTACTTTCATTCGATACTTACTCTAATAAGAATTAATAATATCTTCTCAAACGCCACTCTGATAGTATACAAACATATTTCATAACACAAGCAATGTGTTAATATTAGGCAAGTTTTATTCAAGAATGTCATTCTTGAATAAACAAGAAGTTCAATGACATACACATTATAACGAGGTAATAATAGTGTTTATTATAAATATTTTATCTCGTATATAAATATTTAATTTTGAAATGTTTCAGTGTAGAACTTTATAAGTATTTCGAATATTTTATTTTAATATACGTTTACACATTATACTTCAGTGTAAGACTCGATCAACATATTCAGTCTTAAATGTAAATACTATGTATCATTATAAGATGTCTGTATTCTCGTCTTCTATAACCAATGCTAACTGCTTATTCGGTAATATGTTTGAAAGTAAAAATGGCCATTTAAATAATGCTTCGAAACGATTTACAAATAAAGCTCTATTTTGGTTTGAATCTTTAGAAAAAACTTCATTAATGCATTGTATATTTTTATAATAATTTTTTTGATGTTTCAACAATGTCAACGTAATGCTTGCTGAAATACTGTGAAGTGAAGGTGGAAAACAATATTTTAATGCAGAATTATTAGTATTATTATTAAGCCAAATATTCATATTTGATGTAGCAGGGTTTGATATTCCAGCGACAGATGCCGTACTTTGAAAATTATTGGTTTTATTTTTTCTGGAATAAGTTTTGAGACCTGTGCGTTTAATCGGCTCATTTATGGGTTCCACTACGTTTAATCTTTGTATTATGTTTTTTAAATTATTACTTAAAGAACTATTCGATTTTACTAGATCAATATCTAATTTGGCATTCATCAAATACAATATTGCCTTTAATTCTAAAATATTAGTATTTGACATGGGAGGTTCTTTACGAATATTATGGTCCAATTTAAATGCACCAAATTGATGAAAATAATGAATTATACGCTTATCCGCATCGTCTAACCTATTATTGTATAAAACAGTTCTCGGAGGTCTATGCAATAACGAACGATTACAATTTTTATATAATTTCTTTAAAGACACTACTAGATTCGCTTGCGCTTCAGTTTTAGACACTAATTTATTTTTATGTCTCGGTATAGTCGTTACATCAGCGTAAGGGTTCATTTTATTCCATCTCACTAAAAAATTATAACGCCTTCTAACGGACAGCGGCGTATTATTATGCAACAATTTACATAGTTCGTTTAGATCGAATTGTTTATTTCTAATTTGATTTATGATATGGGCGTCTTCCGCCGCCGTCCAGTTCTGTTCATTTGAATGTGCCATATACATGTGATAGTTGTTCGCGATCGCCAATCCGGACCGTCCCGGAAGAAACTTTGCAATCTTTCGAAATTGTTTTCCGTATACCTGCACCGCCGACTTTATCACGGCCATTTCTTCGCGTGAAAATTTTCCTTTATTAGGATATTTGTACAAATGCGTCCATCTATTGTAGATCTGTTGCTTGGAACGATCGCCCATATAGTAAGCGACTTTGGACCACGGTATATAATCGCCGACTCTACAATTTTCTACAATATTAAACAAATACATATCTTCCTCGGTCGTCCATTTGACGCCTTTCAAAGCGTTTCTGCAAACGAACATTTTGAAATATGTAAAACACTGATAGCCGGTACGATGAGTGTTCAACGATTTAGCTATCGAATCCCAATTCTGCAATTTGTATTTTTCGGCTAGCACGCGCAATCGATTCGTTTCGTCCATCGCCCAGGGTCTCTTGTTAACGCTCGGATGTATGAACAGTCGCCATATGGCTCGACATTCGTCGGCGTTGTGTCCGACGGCCGGTTTCGAAGCTATATCGTCCCAATCGTACGGATCGCGATTGGCGTCCAACGGAACGATCGATTCCTCTATCGGCTCATCTGTTGAGTTTTTACCGTTTTTGATGGCCAATTCTCGAGTCTGCTGCAATACGTGTTTGCGAACCAGATCTTTCTGTTTTCTCGTCCATATATTGTTGCGGAATACGCGTGAAGGATACGGCAAACGTAATTTTTGTATTTTTTTCGCATCCTCGTTCAGCGGCGGATGGAACTGTTTTGCGTCCAAGAAGTACGGATATTTGACGTGACAGACGATCGTTTCGGATCTCGCGGACGGGGGCCTGACTTTGTGATGTTTCGCGATCCGTCTCGACAGCGCGAATCTTCGTCTTTGACAGTTCCTGAGCGCGCCGCACACTTTTCTACGAAAACGATCGAGCATTTTCAACGCGTCGTCGCAAGCCTCTCGACATTTTCGAACCTTTTCAATTTCGGGATTCGACGTTTCATTTTCGACGATCGTCTCGCAGAGAACCGCTTGCAATTTCGCAATATCCTCCAATTCGGACCCCTCCATGACGTGCCCGGATAAACAGACCTACCAACATTACGATATTTTCGTTTGTATAAAAATTATTTTTTGCCATTAACTCGTTGACTGCGTATGACGCACTTTTAGGCGTCACGGAAGTAGTCTTCCAAACGTTGTGCGACTCGGCAAATGCATACATTAAGTGGGGGAGAGAGATTTAATCGTCTAGGATCGATAGTTGACGATCACTATTGTCCACATAAATAAAGCCGTGTTCCTATTATACCACAATTTTGTCATTATTTTCACATTCCTATAGTTTCGATTATAAAAGCGATGTCAGTAGATATATGTAAAAATAATAGACGGTGCGGCAATCGTTCCGCGAGAATCAAATGATAAGTAATTATGTATCGTCTCTACTTTGCGAATTTTCTCTTAGCCATATTTGGTGTAGAAATACACTATATTATTGTGCCATATTTGACGAACTAAACTCATAATGTCCGCGTGACTGATCCACCAATAAATAAATAAAATATATTTTATATATTTAATAATAAAGAAATAAATTTATTGTCATAGACTGTGTAGTGTGAACGCGGCTTTTCAAGTAGGTATCGTCTTACCAGGATGTATCATTTTCAAAAACATGCCACACTGAAAGCGTTAAGCTAAAAAAAAATACGTGCGAACCGACGGGATAAATTCATATACGTATTCTGACCCTAAAATTAAATGAAAGTATTTCTTTTGTTTAATTTATCATAATAGACTATATTTATATTTAGTTAGTGACATCAAAAATTGATGAATTTCTTCATAAATTTAAAGAATAATTATCGAAAATACGATTATTTGAAAAATATACAGAATAAAAGGTTTTTTAATGACCGACTAATGAATGTTATATCTCATACCGAACATATAATAAAATGTTCAAAAACTTTATATATGCCGAGAAATGCGACAGTCAATAGAAAGAACAACGTACAATTACTGAACGACGAGACGTACAAACAAATATGATAAGTTTTATTTTTTGATGCAATTTTGCATTTCAAATAATGAAAATATCAAAGGAAAGATTGCGTTTTAAAATATAATTATCGTTTTTATTCATTTCTAAATATATAATGATCGATAACAGAACTATTAGCGACGAAGGCTTTTTAGAGTCCACTAGGAAATGCTAAATTGACTGATTCGGTTGATCCGTTTCGATATTACAATTTGGGACGAACGTTTCAATTGACCCCGGTTACATATATATATATATATATATATATATATATATATATATATATATATATATATATATATATATATATATATATATATTGTCAAATAATTCAATTATTTTTTCATAAATAAAAAATATATTAATCGAAATGAAAATAATATTCGAAAGTGATTTTCTAGGTTAGGTAGGAAACGTCACACGGTCGGCATTATGGGTTGGCGCGGAGGAAGGTCTTCGAGGGGCGGACGCTTCGCCACTGGAGCCAGAGGGTCGAATCGTCGCTCGCGCCCCAATTCGTCGCCGACGCATCCCGGACGTCGTCTTCGGGAGACAGATGTCGGCATCGCCGAGCACGTTCGATCCGGAGACGGTTTTCACGGTCTCATCAAAACCAGGTTTCTACTTTCATAATCGCATCTATATACGCTTCAGAAACGTTTCATACGGACTCGCTGATTTTTTTTTTTGTTTTAAAATCAGATATGCAGATTTCCAAGTCAACGAAATAGGACCGAAAGGTGAATTCGCAGAATTGACCGATCTATCCGCGCCCAAGTTTGAAGAGAAAACGGAGACCGATCACGGCGATGGAGAATTGGACGTTCTCTTCAAATATGACACCGATATCTTATCCGTCGAAATGTGGGATAAAATTAATTCGGCCGCACTGGCCGATCAGCATTCTGCACAGAAAGTCGAGGTAAATTTTAAATTTCGTCTTTTGTGTGACGACATTATAAGATTGTTTTATATGTGTACTTTTTGAAGAAGAAAAAAAACAATCCACAAAATTTTAACCGAACGCAACGAATTACTCTTCCGTTTAAAATCTGAAAACGTATTAATTAATATTAATAGATTGACGTTACCGGAATGACCAAAGAACAGAGAACTAAAATTCACGAAGTCGTTAAAAAAGTATTCGGAAGGAAAATTATCGGATCGACTATAACTAAATCGGAAAAGAAGTTTGTGGTGTTCTCGACATTCGTCAAAGGAGGTATTTATAATATTTTTAATGTGTATCTGAAAAAAATATATAAATCGTTTTGTATATCATGATTAATAACAAATATGTTGAAAAACGGTCGTTCTTAAATAAAAAGTGAATTACACACTAGCGATTTTTTTTTAATTTTTGAAGAACACTAAAAACCAAGCCCTTATGATTATTCAATTTGTATTTTCTACTGAAATTTTAAAAATTCTTTTTTATCTTCTGAAAATGATTTCTCACGCTCCCCAGAAATGCGTGTATTCCGGTTAAGAACCACTGCTTTAAAGCAGAAATGCTATTAAAAAGTTATATTAAACTGAAGTTCGTTTTGTTTCAAATAGAACGTACTGATAATCGTGAAAAATGGAGATGGAATGGGGATTTTGTACATTTTGTTTTATACAAAGAAAATTGTGATACTATGGAAGCAGTTAGTCATATTGCAGAACGTTTAAACATGAAACAGTATGATTATAATATATTATTTGTCATTTATATTCTGAAATAATAAGTTTCTTACTTTTTTTTTATATTTTCCTACATAGCATAAAACCATCGTTTTTTGGATATTCCGGTACAAAAGATAAAAGAGGAAAAACTTCTCAATGGCTGAGTATCAAAAGAGTTGAACCGATTAAAATTATAAACTGTTGTAAACAATTTCGCAATATTAAAGTCGGAAATTTCTCATTCAAAGACTATAGATTAAAACTGGGCGATTTGAAAGGTAACAGGTAAATAAAATGTTTTTTTAATCATATCTTGTATAATTACAGACGCACAAGTTTTTAATTAAAAAAAAATAGTTAAAATTATAATGTTACCAAATATATTTATTTTATAGCGTTATATCGTTTCAGCCATTTAATTAATTTTAAATATAATATTTAAGTATAAATGATATAATCATCTAATGCATAATGTATATATTAAAATTTTGCTTAATTAAAAAAAATATAATGTAGAAATTGATTCTAAGAAATTGTAATTGAATATAAAACATTATTTACTTTACTATTTATATTTTATGTAACACTATTTTTATTGATGTTGGATTTTTTACTACTTATATATTTCTATATATGTTTAATTTAATTGTTAATTAATATCTTCATCAGATTTAAAATAGCACTGCGCAACGTCAGTGCTACTAATGAAATTGTTAAACAAGCAGTTGAAAGCTTAAGAGATAAAGGCTTCATAAATTATTATGGATTACAAAGATTTGGCAGTAGAGCTGATATTCCTACTCATACGATAGGAAAATGTCTTTTACAAGGAAACTTTAAAGAGGTATTTTTTTCATTCTTATTCTATTTTTTTAAATATTTATTGAAATTATAGATGTTCAAAAAGTTTATTTTTTCGTTTAATATATAATAAAACAAAACTTTGGTTAAAAACCATAAAATTACTAATATAATTAATCAGTAAATTTAAATTGCTATACTTTATAAATATGAAATAATCGATATAAATATATATATAGAAATAGCTATATAATAGATTAAATCTTTAAACAGATTCATGCCTTAAATTGTCTATTACTTATCAAAGCAATTCAGGTCTCAATATTATCCATTTCAATTTCTAAATGGTTATTTTTAGGCTGTTCAATTAATATTGAAACCACATGGTCACTATTTTGAATATCTAAATATCTACAAAAAAACTGGAAGCGCTCAAATTGCCTTACAAGGGTCTAATTATTTATCGCATTCATCTCCAGAAATGAAACTTTTACATGCTCTCAAAAAAGAAGAAAACAATGGGTCACCTAACAATTTTGTTGGAGCACTTAATAATGTATTTTAAACCAATAATTTTGATACCAGTCATATTGTAAAATTATGACAATTTTAAATTTGTACTGTTTTATTTATAGATTCCTCGCAATACAAGGTTATTATATATCCACTCATATCAATCTCTCATATGGAATATGTGTGTATCTGAGAGATTACGCAAATTTGGATTTAGTTGTCATGTCGGAGATCTAGTATTAATTAATTCGGAATATCTAAATGAAGATCTTGCTGATATTTCAGGTAAGAAACAATTTTTAACTGAAATATTTGGCTAATTAAAACACGTTCACGCCAACGTGTACCATCAGTGACCCACACTAGACTTATCGTGCGGCACGTACCACTAGTGGCCCACAGTAGACTGTCTCATCAGGCGATTAAAAACCAAATATTGTAGAATTATATTTTAAATCATATAAGAAAACAAACTGCGAAAAACATGAAAATCGACTGGCGAGAATATGAAAATAAAATATGCACAGTTATTCATCGCTTTCGAACTGCAATTATATTAGCATAAATGCCTTAATTCGTATAAAAATCTACTAATATGTATTTCATTTTTAGAATGTTTAATAGAATCTGATAATGAAGATGATGATGTTGCTAAAAATAATATTAAAAAACCCTCGGAAGATAACGAAAGAGTAAAGCCAGAAGATGAGAAAACTCATAATACCAATGAATCTAAAGAAGAAAAACTTAAGGAAATAGTGAAAATATTAACGGAAGATGATATTCTTAGCAATACTTATTCAATTACTGATATTATCATGCCACTACCAGGTTTCAACATAATATATCCTCCAAATATGGTGAATTATTACGAAGAACTACTTAAGAAAGATAATTTAAATCTAGATTTAAAACAAAAAACAAAGTATATTCATTTTACTATTAAATTATGTTAATATAAAGAAATTGTAGATTAATTATTCGCTAATTTTTGAGATTAATTTCAGAACTTACAGTTTAAGTGGAACATACAGATATTTGATTAAAAAACCTGAGAATCTATCATGGCGATTCGCACATTATTCTAATCCTACCGCTGACCTTATTTTATCAGATTTAGATAAAATATGTGGTCGTAATTCAATAGATGACCTTCCAGGTAATAATAAATAGTTTTATACTTATTAAGTTATAGTATTGAACGTTGTAAATAAAAAAGCAACTATTATTTGTAGATGGAAAATTCAAGGGTTTAATATTAGAATTTGATCTTTCACCATCAACTTATGCAACTATGGCTTTAAGAGAATTATTAAAAATGGATACGTCATCTGAAATCCAAGCACAGAATAATGATTATTATAATGAATTGCTTGATGAAGAAAAGAAACCAGACCTTTCTGAATCACAATCAAATGCTGAAAAAAGAAAAATCCCAGCGGGAAACGATCCTGATTTAAAAAGGCCCAAAATCGAAGACCCAAATTGACCAACACAATTCCAGTCTCTACTGCGAAATTATAAAATTAATTTCTAGGGTTTTTTATTCGCCGTTTTAAGAAAAATAATTATTTTAGTCGCTCTACAATTATTTCCTAAAATCTATTTATTATTAAGTTTGTTTATTAAATTTCATTAAAACTACTTAAGACGACGTAAAACCATGAGAAAAAAATGGTTTCTATCTTTTAATAAGTATTTTAAGTCTCCATAAAAAAATGTGGGAAACACTATATATAAAATTAGTTTGTTTTTGCCATTCTTAGAAGTAATTTTAAATGGAAATTGGTGCATAGCAAATACAATATATTTAAATTCTCTTCACTTATGACTCTCTTTAAACAGTTTTTAAAATATAATAATAACAGTAAAACAGTCCAGTGATACACCATTTTATAGTCATTAGTAAAGGACAACTTTATTTTTATAAATAAATGCCACAAAACGTAAAAAGGAATAGATACTTTTCACTGAAAGTCCGCAGAAATTCTTAAATTTATTTCTGAATGAACCACCTTTAGTTTGAGGGTGAAGTCTTTTTTCAAGAAAACTTCACACGTGTCACTCCAACTAACCTTGACTTATGCGTATTAAAAAACTTAAGTTATAAAAAAGTATTGTATAAAATAAAAACAATTGTTTTATAATTATTTTTTTATTTGTTGCAAAAATACTTTACAAAATAACGATTTTTTTTATAAAATAATGAAACAACACCCCGGAGGTGGGTAAAAGAGTAAGAATAAAAATAATTAGATTTTAGTAATTTTCACACGCTAAAAAATCTTTTGGAATTTCATGATCCCAACAAACCCAAATAGTTATATGGTTATCCATACCATATTTCAGTGAAGTTACAACATAATTCATATTTGTGAATAAAGGCGTTGCTTGAATCCCAATATTAGTGTAACCATCTTTCGACAAGATTTTCCTCAAATTAAACATGCATTCCTCCAAACCCTCGTAACTAATATTTCCACGGTCATCTATGCACACCAATCCATAAACAATTTCCTTTCTATCGCTTTCTGTCCTAACAATTTCTCCAATTCTTTTCACCGCGTTACATTTGTGTAAAAATGGGAACGCAACGTTAAGCGATCTCATCTCATCGGTTACTGATTTGATAGGTGAGAGATATAAAAGACCAGTACCACTATAATCTTTTCCAACTATTTGCAACAATCCTTTTATATGTTTAACGAAAGCTACACGCAACGGCGTTGAAGGTGTTTCGGTAGTCTATAAATTGAAAAACATAATATATATTCGTAAGTTTCGAAATATCTCATGTTAAAAGTGTAAGTAATACCTGACATAATTGAGTACAAAAATAAAACAAATTATGACTGAAAAAAAAAAGTAAATTTGAGATTTGGAAATAGTGTCAATTCCTAAATAAAGGTCTTAATTATTTTTAAATATATAAAATTATAAAAACTATATAGAACAATCAAATTGTTTAATTTAATTTTTATGAGGAAAAACAAAAATTTCATGTTGCAAAAGCTTTATCTATTATGAAAATGAAAAACAAGAATCTTCATAGAAGTGCAAATTTTAAAATAATGCCTAAAAATTCAACATTCAAAATAAAATACAACACGAAAGCGTGTTTCAATACGTTGAAATAATTTTCTAGTAATATAAAAATAGTGCATTTAACAATTGATTTGGATTAAAATTCAAAATCTTAACATCAGTTATTCATATAAAATAAATTTTAAATTACCTTATCATAGTGATAAATCACTATGTGCGTCTCTATTTCAGAAAATATTTCACGTATGATAGCTTTAACTAAATCCCAATCGAGTCTATCAAGTCCACTTCCAATTGTCGGCATAGAAATAAGTTTCACGTTATTAGCTTTAACATGATCGGCCATTGCTTGCAAAGACAATCTCAACGACTCCAACGTTGGTTTCCCTGTACTTATTCTCTTCGTTACTAAATAATATATAAACCGCTCATTTTTCTTTAGTACAGCCACTCCTCCTGTTTTTATACCAAGTTCCATTAAGTATCCTGTGCTCTTAAATCTCCTCCTAAAAACAAAATATGTATTTTTCTTTTGCCTAATTTGAATCTATATATTTTAAAAACACAATTATTATATAATAAATACCTAAATTCTACGGCTATACCGGCCCCCATTTGCATATCTTCCGCAACACAATGAGCTAAAGATGACTCTTCTGGTGCATCAAATAAGTTTCCTTTTGTTTCTTCATATTTCAAACAAATTTTGCTAGAAGATTTTTTTTTATCATTTTTGGATCGCCAATCCGAGGATTCAAAATCTGAGTTTCGATTTTTACTAGATGGTTTTAAAAAACCATAATCGGATTTATACTTTTTATTATAGTTTCTACGCATTTCATCTCCTTGCACTTCACCTGTTCTTCTTTCTTTATTTGATTCAAAAGCATGGTGTTCCGTTTGACTTTTTCCATACTCAATATTTCTCTGTTCACCAATTAAATCAAATGAATTTGAATTCGAACTTATTTTTTTACATTTATCCTCGTTAAAACGATCAACATCATTATAGGTAGGATGCTCTATATCGGGTTCCTTCACATGTATTGATCGTTTATTTTCATTAATATTTTTGTCTAAACGTGCAACACCTTGATTTATGACACCTTTGCTGCGCGAAGCATAATTTGAATTACCCGATTCTTTAAATTTGGTATCAACAACTGTCAGAGTTTCACAGCGCGTTGAAGTTGATGAAACAGATACGTCATGAGATCTATTCCTAGTAACATCTGATGACTCAGATAAATGGCTAGCACCTGGCAACGCATTTGGATCAAAAGGCTTAAACTTAGTCTTCTTCCTAACCATTATTTCAGCCTGAAAAAACATACAAGTTGCATATAGAAAACCAAATATTGTAAACGCTAAATGAGATTTAACACAATGTTTTTTTTAAATTTAATTAATGGAACAATATTAATTTATAATTTAATAATACTTTATTAAATTGCAATTTTTATTACTTTATTGGTAAATTCGTCGTTGAGCAATACAATAATATTGAAGAAAAAAAATTTCACGTGAAATAAAGATAATTATTATACATCACACATCATAAATTTATATATTACCAAAGATTACAAACGTGAAGAATCCCCGAAATGTAAGATAATAGAACGAACACTTTAAAATACTAGGCGCTTTTAACCTATTAGTGAAATTTTAAAATTGTATATAAAATTTAGCAAAAATCCTATTAAGAATAACAACTGTCTTCCTTATAAAGATAGAACGTAAAAAAACAATACTAATGCATAATTTTAATATTGCGTCATTGCTATTTTTTATAAGAAAGCAAAATGCAAGTGACAAAAAATTAAATACTTTTTTTCTTATATAAACTGATATATCTATATACATTGATTAATTTAATACACCTCCAATTAATTTCACAATACATATTTATAAATGTAATACATACGACTAAATAAATACAAATATTCTAATGCCAAGTTATATATTATAGAAACGCTTTTTAAATCATTTACACAAAAGAAAATAAAATTATTCTTAAATATAAGCGACAAATAAAAGCTACATAATATTATATATATATATAATATATATGGAAAAAAATGCATCCACGTGCACGGATACGACTACGAACCGAGATAACGACTGATATCGCTCGCGGCATAAATTATTGAAAAACTATCGTATAATTAACGGGAAAACGTTAACGACATCGACCTCAAGACAATATAGATTTAAATTAAAACGTTTCTTACTTTTTTTTTTAAACAACGAGAAAGCGAACGTCAGCAATGACAACAAGTCGGACGTCGGCGGAAAATAGGTCTGACTCTTCGCAACGCAATGTTAATCATTTACACGATTCCCCACCATATCGACCGTTCTCGTATAAAAAAACCTTTTTATTCATAAATTACGAGCGCATAACGATTTTATATCATATAAAATATATATTTATTCTTAATTTTGCATCGATAAGAATAATCGGATTTAAATATGAAAACCGTCAATGAAGAAATAAATTATTAAAAATTTAATATCAAAAAAAAAACAGCACTTTCTTGAATATCAAAAAACGACAAAAAACGTCTAAAAATATTTAATATAACAATAATAGTTAAGTTTAAACTTTATTTTTTTTTTATTACAAAATATTCAAATAATTGTCGCTGTTCATATCTTAAGATTATTTATTAATAATATTAAAAAAAATATAAATTAAAAAACTAAAGTATTTTTTAATTTTATTTTTAGTTTTTTGAAATTCATTTTATATGTGTTAAAATGAATTAAAATTTCAACTGTAAAATCTTTAAAATTAATTATAATTCAAAGTTTATTAAATGTTTTAATTTCAATTTCTTTTATAAAAACAAAAATTTTATATTTTTTTTAAATAAACAAATTATATTTATTTTCTATCCTTTAATTACCAACGGTTTACGATTTATATATTCGTATGAAGAGTGAAACTCCGGTATTTCCTTTCAATTTTATTTTTATTAATTTAGCTTGGTCGGCGATCATAAAACAATTTTATATGACGTTTGCGTAATTATAAACTATTTGTTTTTAAATTACAATAATAATAAATATGAAATATATTTGATTTTTTTAAGCAAAATATATTAGATTCATGAATTTATTTTTAATAAACGTAAGATATTTATTATATGAAAAATTTAAAGAAATAGAATATTCTTTTTTTTTATTTTATAATTTCATATGTAGTTTAATATTTAAAATCAATAATATTATTTAAAACAAAATTAAAGCTTTTATTACTTTTTTTTTGTTAAAAATTTAAATAAATAAAAATTAAAACAAAATAATAAGAATAAAATAAAACATTAGGTATGTTGAGAGCACTGATCGCAAGATGACATTCGCGGCAAGATTGGTAGGCGTGGTGGTGGTGGAGTCGGCCTCGCCGTTATCGCTGTTGTTGCTTCGTCAGCTGCTCGTTGTTAACGTTCGGCTTTTGATACGTATTTTTTTTGCGATCGTTAATTTTGCAATTATCATTTAATACTTCATAACGATCGATCGTTGCAAAGATGCCGGCAAAACAACGCAAAATCGCCATGATGGGATATCGGTCTGTGGGTAAGTTGTATGAACGATCCTCTATCCTCTTGTAATCTTCTTCGTTTGTTGCTTATTAATTTTCGATCCGGCTGCATCGAAAAGCGTTCATCAAAATACTAGACATTTCGAATAAAATTTCTCCGTTGACAGGAATCTCGTTTCTGACGAGCCTCTATCCGCTCGCGGTCTTTGACTCGTTATTCGCTACTCATTCCCGTTTACCATAAATCATAGAAAAAGTTACGAAAAATTTTGCATGTCGTCATTTTATTGTTTATTATGTTGTGATTTCCACTTAAATCATCTTATTCACATATTGATTTTTACTTACCATACAGTTTTTTATTTTTATTTATAAGCAAACCGTCGTTTGTTGTAAATTAGATCGCTTTACTTAAAAACTCACGCGAATAACTTAAAGTAAAAAAGATGCTATTCACTTGTTGTTTTGTAAATTAATAATAAAATAACGATTTCTCCACCTTCTTGTCCATGTTGTATTTTTAATACATTCTATAGTATGACAAAGTATTACTGCCAATAAAATATAGAGAATAGACGCGAATTTATGGTTTTCATGCGTCGATACAGTGTCTATGTTAATTGAAAATCTTCGTTTTTTACAATTATCTTATGATGTTAAAATTGTTTAGCATGCATAAGTCGTCAATAAATATTTTTATATTTCAAATATTCAGTTTAATAATCGTAATCAAATTTATTCATTGTCTAATGAATAAAAATTTAATTCTTTTTCGCGTTTTAGAAATTTTTATCGTTGTTTAAATATATAGTTGTTTATATCGTCATAACGAAATATTATAAAACATACGATGAGTGAACATAGTAATTAGAGAAAATCGTTCCATATGTGTATTTAGTCATTTTTATTCTAAATATTTTTTTTATTTAATTAGAAATACTTTCTTCAGCTTCTAAACTGACCAGAAACTGGTTCATTTTCGTAATATTTTAGTTTATAAGTTTTTGACTGAATGTTTTTTAGTAAACTGTGATTTTTTTGATCGATGAATGTGCAAATACACAGCCATTAAATAATTGTGTTTAATGGGCTAAAAGCATAAATAAACGCATTTGAAGTGTACTTAGCTCCATATCGATGCAAACTTGAAATAATAAGAGTAAAATAAAATCAAACACGAATACATATATCTTAATATTAGCGTATTTTGATATTCGATATTTTTAATTTAAAATTGTACCATATATAATAATTCTTATATTTTTTCTATTTTTTGTTCATGTTGAACTTTAATACGGTCTAATCTCTAATATCGTTGAACCATTTCGAACTAATTTTCATATCTATATATGTATTTTTGTTTAATTTTTTTCTGTTATTATGAGTGATCTTGTATTAAATTTGCAATTTTTCAGGTAAATCTTCGTTAATTATTCAATTTGTAGAAGGTCAGTTTGTTGATTCATACGATCCCACCATAGAAAATAGTAAGTTTTAAAAATTATTTAAAAAAAACATTTAGTTATACTTTTTAACGTTAATCTATCTGGTTCTTTTAATTTAAGCTTTTACGAAACCAATTAGATTGAATTCAACCGATTATGAAGTTAAACTAGTAGATACAGCTGGCCAAGATGAATTTAGTATTTTTCCTGCACAATATAGTATGGATTTTCATGGATATGTTTTAGTTTACTCTATAACATCCAGTAAGAGTTTTCAAATTGTACAGATTATATACGATAAGCTTTTGGATATTGTTGGCAAAGTTCAGTAAGTGATGAAAGTATTCATTTAAATTTATCATGTATTGAGTGAATTTTTCATTGATTGTAAATTTTAAGTGTGCCAATTGTACTCGTGGGGAACAAAACTGATTTACATACAGAACGTAAAATTAGTACAGAAGAAGGCAAAAGATTAGCTGAAAAATGGAAAGCCGCATTTGTTGAAACGAGCGCTAAACAAAACGAGGTATAAAGCTTTATTTTAGTCATTTTATTATTTTGATTGAATTTACGACTTTGATCGAAATTTAATTTGGTAGATTTTGTTGTTAACTAATAGTATTGGTAAGGCTAATTACTTAATAAATAGACAATCTTTAATAAGAAAAATGATAGTATATGTTATTTAATTAAAATTTTAATGCGGATTATTATTTTTTGTTATAGTCTGTATCTGATGTGTTCGATGAAATTTTACTTGAAATTGAAAGAGCTGATGGAAATATACCAGAAAGACCTGGTTGTGTTTTATGTTAAGAAAAACTTTTTAATATTCAAAGTACGTTGTATAATTACAGTGACTCATTAAAATTATTTTTGAGAAGAATAAATGTACAGCGCTTTCATGTAGGAATAATATTTTTTTGTGTGTTGTCTCAGTGAAATCATATCAGTGATTGTATAAATTTATGTAAAGATTTTGTGTGTGCTATGATATTATAATTTCAATTAGAACGTTTACTTTTTGGATTTCGAATTTAGTTTTGCTTTTATATATTTCAATCATTACTTTATAAAAGAAATTTATATTTTTCTAAAATTTCTAATTATTTTTGTTTTTGAATTATATAACTATATTTTTTTCAGATTATAATATGTAATTTTAATACTTTTCATATTCCTATACATATATTGATTTTTAATATTGTATACATGTATTTTGAATTTTTACAAGGTTTATGTCGCATCAATATTAAAGAGAATTTAGATATGAAATTGCTTTTTTATCATACGTGTGCGCGTGCGTGTGAAAGATAGAGTTAAAGTGTTTTTTTTTATTTTTTCGTTTCTTATAATTGTCATAAATTTTAATATTAATATTTTGAAGAAATATTTCATAAAACTTCTCAAATTTCTTTTTAAACTTATTTTATGTTATCTGTAAATTAATTCATTTTTATACAAATTTCAATGTCCATATTTGTAATTGCGTATATTGATTATTATATCAAAGCAAACATTTGATAATGAATATGATTAGACTGATTATTTAAAAAATATTTTATAACAGGAAACACATAAAAACTTATTTTAGTATTTACTTTTGATTTACGAATAATTAAAAATTCGTTGCTTTATTATTTCGTACTAAGTTTTTGAATATCTCAAAACTAGTAAAAAAAAATTACATCAATGCTATATATCTGATGATTATCAATAATACTTATATTGTCCATAATATAAAAAATCAAATAATAGACATATATTTTTAGATAACTTAGCATATGTAATTGAAGTTGTCAATATAAGTGTTTTTTTTAAAGTTTTATATGTATTTTTATTGTTTTTAAATTTATGTTTTTCGAAAATATTATTTGTTCTTCTATATATATTTTTAATATATAAAAAAGCATATTTTTACGTAAGTTTTTCTTACTGTTTTATGGTATATTGTACCTGTTAATTTAAATCTTAAATCAAGTAAAAATATTGAAATGATATGATTTTTATTTATTTAAAAAAATATAATGCAAATAATTGTTCGTAGTAAATATTATGCTTTTTTTGAATCATTATATTATGACTGTTATCCAGAAAATGTAAATATTTTTATTTGATATCAATCTTTTTAATATCGCGAGTTTTGTACAAATATTGATACTTGTTTTAATTAGGTAGATCACAATATTTGATTTTTCATATTGAATTTTAAATTAAAGGCCATGACCAATAGATTTTTCCTTATGTTAACATGTATTGTTGGTATAGCTATTATACGTATTTGTATTTTATTTTGTTCAATTGATAAGACATTTTTTTTTGTTAAAATGTGATAATACAATAATTCCTCCTATAACGTGGTACTTAAAAAAAACATTTTATATGTTATGCAGAGTGAAAATTGTATCAATCTCCCATATATAACAAAAAATTCCGATATAACATAGTATTTCTAATAACTTAATTGAATTAAAGCATTTAAGTATTAATAGTGAATATTATTATAACCCAAAAGTCATTTGAATTTTTTTTTATAAATAGTGATAGCTCAATATACGTTTGCTTTGAAATGAGTTTTGATTGGACGTATTTTTTTTACGACCTTAATTTGAAATATAATTCACAAAATCAATATATCCTAGAATTAAATAGCGTTTAAATTATTTTACACAACACCATCAATGTACAAAATAAAATATGTAAATTACGTTTGAATTTTTTTCATGTAAATCAAATTATTAAAATAATTCCTAATATGTTCTGATAATAATAATAATGAAATTTTCTTATATACGAAAATTTTTAATTTGAATTATTGAGCAATTCTGTTTATACATATTACCTTATTAAAAGTCTTCAATAGGATATTATAATAAGAATATATTATATGACAATGAGCGAAATAATGCATTATTGTTACTTAAATTTTTGTGCACTGAAATTTTAGTTTGAATGAGTGAATGATTATATTTTTTGTATATCGTCTTATTCAAAAAAATTTCCAAATAAATGATATATGAATTATAAGTGTCGACATAATGCAATATGAATTAATCGCATTATAGGAGGGATATATATATATATATATATATATATATATATATATATATATATATATATATATATATATATATATATATATATATATATAAAATATGTAATTTTGATTATTAGAAATTTTAATGTAGACGCACGTTAGTGAAAATGGCAAATTTGAATCAACTTTAATATTTTAATTTATATGAATCATATACAATTATAATCTTTATTTTAACACCTACCTCAAACGATTATAATTAAGTTTTATGACTAAAAATGTGTGTTAACCTTTTGAGAAGTGAAATGTGCATCTCTATAGTTAGTGGACACTTGATTTTTATTTCTTAATTGTTAATTCAATGATATATATATATATATATATATATATATATATATATATATATATATATATATATATATATATATATATATATTTCAGAAAGTTTCAAAATATTTTAAGTATCTTCATTTATTGCTAATAAGAAAATGCTTCTATGTATTTTATACACTATTTATCATTAACTCAAATGTAAAAAAAGTTAATATATAGTCATAACTATAATTTTACATGAACTGTAAAAATGAATTCTATCTTCTTAAATAGTGCATCCAACATTGAATCTTAGATATGAAATCAAAACTCATTTTTTATATTTTCGAATGCTTAAATACTGTATTGAATCCTTATTGAAAATAGTGCATATAACTGAAAAAATGAATAAATTTTACTCTAATTTAAGGTGACTAACCACTCTTTGGATAGTTTTCCTTTTTTTACATTACGTTCCCTGAAAAATGTCATTCTGTTGTAAATTTTCGTATTTGATCGATTCCAAGATTTTGGGTCGATAATAGAAACCTTTTTAAAATTCAGTGAAGTTTTGACAACTTTTTTTTACTAATTTCATTATGTTTTTTTATTTATTGCAGAAAGGTCACTTAATATTATTAAATTTGAACTAAATTAGTTGGAGTGCGCTATCAAACTTTATTATTTGCATATTTTTTTTAATAATATTTTTTATAATAAAGAAGAGGAATTGTATATTGTTATAATATTAGATTTTCATTATAATTCCAACATTTCTAAGTCAATTTAGTACTTTATCTGAATATAAAACATTTAATTACTATTGACTTTGAGCCTAAATATGAAAATTATTTTTAAGACAATAGCGTTTCATTTTTTTTGTATGAAAGCTGTATTTTCTTTATATATATATATATATATATATATATATATATATATTTTTTATTTTTTTTTTTTCTATCAATATCTAAGATTGTTTTTTAATTATCTTGTTAATTGTTTATACTTATTCTTAATTTTTAAAATGTAATCAAATTTGTAATAATATGCAATAAATAACATGTTCATATGCTATTTGTACATAAAAAAAAAATATCGTTTCATTTTAAGTGTTGTACGAAATATTAATTATATACAATCATTCATTAATTGTAAGTAGTAAATCTATTAAAAGTTCAAAACTAACTAATTCCATTGTATTAATATTGCATACACATTTTTTATTACAATTTGTAATATTACTATATGTCTGAGTTAAAAACAATTAAATAAAACATATTTTAGTAAAAAGACTTGTATAACAAAAAATATAAACGTCGACATTGTGATTGGACGTTCTATTAGGCTACCGACCTTATGTCAATGCAGAAGTATATTCTATTAATAGGTTTTAAATGTTTTTGTCATTTATTATCTTGAATATATCCTCGAGATACGATAATATATGATAATTGTTTAAATTTATATTTATTCTTACATATATATTTAATTTGCAAACGTAGACCTCATATTTAGTTTATATATATATATATATATATATATATATATATATATATATATATATATATATATATATATATATATATATATATATGTATATCATATTAATTTTAAATACGCATGCAAAAGATGTCACTACTTAGGGATTCTTACCATTTTTTTTTATCAATTATTTTATTCAATTTAATATGAACGACTTAAAATAAGAACATAATATTTTCTTTATAAAAATAAATACGTGTGCCAAATTATATAACAATAAATTGGAAAAATATTTTTTTAAGTAAAAAAATTCATCGTAAACTTTTGAACATTGCCCATGAACAATGTAATACTTAGATACTTGTTTCTTGATATATTAAACACAAAATTTGCTATTACAGCTGATTTATTATTATTGATAATTTTATAAAAAAATTATGGTCGATATAAACGTTGTTATGTTAAAATAGTGTCAGTGTCGTATGACAACGACTGTTGAGTGGCGTTCGCGTTCGCAATGTCTCGAGCGAATTTTCCCGAATGTCCGGCGAGTCTGCGTCCCATTCAGCATTACTTGAAGACGGCGCAAGAGCACGAAGGTCGCGACGCGTGCGTTGTGTATTGGTGCCGTCTTCATGCCCTTCAGCTCGCTCTCAAACTCAACGCAAATAAATCTCCCGAAGAGACCGCCCTTCTGCTCGGTTCGTACCCTTTTTTCTTTACATTTTTACAACTGTGACGATGTTGTCTTGTTTATGAATTGTTGCGTTTTAAATTTTAGCATTAATGGACTGGCTCGAAAAGGAGAAAAAAGTTCACAACGAAAACGAAACGATCACGAACGAAGTGGCGGCCCAAGCGCATTTGGAAAATTATGCGTTAAAATTGTTTTTATATGCCGATAAACAAGACAGAGAAGGAAATTTTGGAAAGTATGTTATATTATTGTTATTATTTTTTTTCATCTATATTGTTAAAATTTACTCTTTATAATCTGTGTTTAATTTTTTGTTACTTTCGTAACCCACCAATTATTTGAATCTTTTTTTACTTTAATATTCAAGTTACGTTTTGAATAATTAAACGATGCTCTATTTTAGAAATGTGGTTAAAGCTTTTTATACCAGCGGTATGGTTTACGATGTATTAATGACATTCGGAGAATTAACCGATGAAGTCGTTCAGAATAGGAAATATGCCAAATGGAAAGCCGCATATATTCATAATTGTCTAAAAAATGGCGAGGTTCCCGTTCCCGGTATTTGTGCATTTTTTATATACCGTCTAAATCGACCGTTTTATCCAAATACTAAATAAGTTTTGAAATTTTAGGACCCATGCCATCAGAGGATAACGAAAATATTCCTTCCGCATCCGAAGAAGAAGCGTCGACCGGCAATCCGGAACAAAATATAAACGTAATACCTCCCGATGATCCCGGTACATCTGGCAATTCGGGAATAAATTTGAATCCATCCAATCCTATGATTCCGACTCCTAATATTTTGCCTTCGGTGCCTCATACGCCGGATCCAAATCCTAGCGGTTTCCATGCGTATGTTCCATCTACAATACCTTCAAACCAACCTAATACCCAAATCGGTATGGTAAATTTAACGCCCGAGCAAATGGCCAAAGCACAAAAATACTGCAAATGGGCCGGTAGCGCTTTAAATTATGATGATGTAAACACGGCAATTGTTAATTTATCAAATGCACTTCAATTATTGCAAACTGGCCACGATCCGGCCTAGATATTTATTTACATTGATTTTTCCATAAAAAAATATTTTATTTATTTCCTTAATCGTTGAATTTAATAAAAATAACTGTGAATGTTACAGTTGTAAATATTGTTACAGTCTTTTAATATCTTTTTTTTATGTGTCGTGTTAAGTTTAGAATTAATTTAATATTATTATTCTTTTTTAACTTATAAAGTATTCATACTCGTTAATATTATTTAACGATCATTATTTTATTTTATAAATTTGTATAATTAACTAAAATTATATATATATATATATATATATATATATATATATATGTATGTATATATATATATATATATATATATATATATATATATATGTATGTATGTATATATATTCATATTGTAATATGTGGCCTTCATATTTCAACAACTGTATTTATATAATAGTTGAAATGCTTTTTTACACATTGTATTTTCATCAAAGCTTAAAATTTAAATAAAACAAAATTTGTCAATTTTTTTTGATTGATATTCCTTAAGTGTATTTTTACATATATGTGATAATCGTAGTCAAACAATAATGATAATATCGAAGTGTTAATTATAAGCGTTTTATGGATAACAATAAAACAAGAAATTACTTAAATATAAATATATTTTTAAATATACTATCACAATACATACTGAAAAATTTTTGAGCAACTTGAATCTGCTATAAAACGACGATAATATAAAGATATACATAATAAACTATGAATTTGTTTTAATTCAGTTCATCGATTTTGCATAACACATTTTTATAATTAATAGTATTGCGGTCAATTTGTAGAGAAAAAATATTTTTAAAAATGCAATAGTATCGTAGAAAATGGATGGTGAAAATTATACATTTATAATTCCGGAATTGTGTATGTATGTAATGATAACGGAAGCTTGCATTTAGTTATGAATGGATTAATTCCGCATTATTCAAATGTGAATATTTAACAAGTTTTTGCCTTAATGAAAAACAAATAGACATTAAGAGAAAACGCAATTATAAAAATAACTGGATTATCATACAAATTCAATGAAAATTAATACTTTAGGGCAAAAATCAAAATGTGGTAAATTAATAGAAAGAATTCACAATTTACATGTAGTTTATTGACTAAGTGGATGGTTGATTTTATTATTAATATTTTGAGACATTATGAAAAGTTATCTACAATTGTGGACTTAATAGAATATTTATATTATTGATTTACATATTGCATTAAATACATTAACCCTGTTGTTAATTTTAAGAAAAAAAACTGCAACTTTATTACTCGCTAATAGGTAACTATGAAAATTATTTTACTAATGCCTCAATAATATGTCAAAATGAAAAGTGATATTTTATTTGTGCCTGTTTAGAATAAACAGATTTTTCTATTTTCTTATGTTGCAATGAACAAATTACATGTGTATACAAATTATAACATAATTATAACACTAATGATGACATGATGTTTTTTTTTAAATTAATGTGCAATAGTACAATTATATACATATTGTAAATGACAAATAATTTATGAATAAGATATAATTGTGACAACTTCAATTGATATGAAAACAAAAAAAAAAACTTATTCATCTAATTCACCACACACTGCAGATATTTTTAATTGAAATATCGACTGGTAATAAGTTTCAATATAATCCATATTTATTACTATGTTTTATCCACATATAAATATCATTTGTAAACAATAATAAAGATAACGGTACCAGTTTTTTATCTTTTTCTGCCTTCAAATTACTTTATATTTCAAAAAAATGTATTAATACAAAATTCAAATGTCATTTATAAGCAAGGAAGTGGATCTGTTGTATAAATTCTTGTATCAAAAACTATTTATTCTAAAAAAAAATGCTTTCAGGATGCTTCAAAACCAGCAAAAAAAAAACGTAAAAACTAATAAAAAAATTGCAGACTTTATATATATAATATATAATGACAAATCATATGTGAAATACTATTATTTCCCAATTTGTGATATATGATTTATTAAATATGTTAAAGAATTTTTATATTATGAATAATTATCATCATTGAAAACTCGATTTAAAAGCTGCTTACGAAGATGAATATTGTATAAAATAAGTGAAACGGATATTGCAATCCGTATTAATTGCATTTCTACACAGATAGTAAGTACATTGTGCTGATAAACATTCAATTATCGCGATTCATACTTATTCCCTTAAATATTATTTCTTTATAGGAAATATTTGTTAAAGTTTGTGTATTTTCATTATATATATATATATATATATATATATATATATATATATATATATATATATATATATATATATATAATTAAAAAGTATTCACATATGTTTATTGCTAGAGCATTATATGCTAAGCCTTTTATATCTGATATTACAAATTAGTTGACAATATTTTATTCTTATTATTGGCATGTTTTTTTTTGTTTAATCTGATTTATTATTACCAAAAAAAAAATGGTTTATATTACAACTCATTAAAAGAGGTATACAATCAATTGTTACATCGATTAATAAATAGCAAATAATACATTTTAGCAATGGCGTGTTCAGCTTAGCAATGTGCCAAATCTGTGATCCTATAAACTAGTATTTTTCAGTGTTCACATAGAATTTTTTACACGTGTGTATATTTTTTCTTATTTTTATGCGCACATCTAATGTGAAAACAATATAAAATTACACATCACCAAATCTATAATATAAAAATGAATATTATAGATTATTTATTATACATATATAAAGATTGGCATATTTTTCTTAATCACATTTTACTAGAAAAAAATAAAAAATAAAACAACATTAAAAATGAATATTTTTCCTTTCACACGGCGAAAAGAGAAATATACGTATTCATTAACGAGTTATCACTTATTTTAAATAAGTCAATTTACTAATTACGATAAAGAAAAACATCAGCACAATGGATTGATTAATATAGGATAAAAGAACTTTATTTATGATTTTATAGTGATAGCATTCGTTTCATTTTAATCGTATCATTAAAGGATCCTTAAAATCGACATTAGTTACGCTGTTTGAAGTTATTTTACAAAACTACTTTACAAAACGACAATATTATGTGGTATTTATTTATCAATTACGAAACAATAATATCTTTCGTTTATATTCATTCTTTATACACATTTGTTGTATGTTATATATTGTATGTGTGATTGAGTTTATTGAATTGAAATCACATATAATTAATTCTTCACCGTTCATGTTCGATCGTTTTAAATGTAGTCATTTTATGAATTTTATTTAGATAAAAAAAAATGTAATTCGCTATAAATTCTTCGTGTATTAGTCTTGTTTAATTCCATTTGCGGTTGTTGTTGCGATCCCTTTCGCCTCCAGCTCCCGTCTGTTGATTTGATACCTATAAAAATATATCATTACATATTAATTAAAATGACAAATCATTGATATTATTACCCTCGTGGACCTAAATATTTATGATCTATCAATATTTTTAATCATCGACTATATACCTCATCTTTAAATATATTGCAAAAATGCCGGAGATTGAATTTCAATAAGTGTTATATTTGATATTCATCACAAATATTTTAATAGTGTGTGAGTGTATTATTAAATGCAGTAGGTCAATTTGCAAAAAAAAAAAACTGAAAATAATGTAATATATTTCTGGATATATTTTCAATGATATAATTGAATTTTAGAAGACAGTGCGCTTTATAAAACATTTAATGTGTATAATAAAATATTTTCATTCGAATGATTAAAACGAAATCTCTAATGCGAATGGTATTTATTATCTGAATATTAATATATTTTTAGTGCGTTTTGTGATTTGAAATAATATTTATTATAAAATAGATATTTTTGTCGTTTCATTTACATATTAGTCATGGAAAGAAGAAAAAATCAAGAAATATATATAATATATGCATATACAAAGTGCAATTTCGAAACCAAAAACTAATCTAAAATATTATTAAATACAGCATTTATCGATTTTGCTTTTGTGTGGATTAGTTTATTGGATCGAGTTTGATTTTCATTTCATTTCAACATATGGGAATTGGTTAATATAGCATTTTTTTTGTGTTTTCTACGAAAGTATGTATATAATATATGATTGAACTGTGAAATATATATATATTTTTTCATTTTTTTTTAAACTATACCGAGCATGTTTTATATATCTTTACGTGAAGCTTATTTATTTAGTTATAATGCCTCGTACTAAAGCTTAATTGTAAAGCATTTACCGTCAAATCACACCAACCACTATGCAATCCCACTCAAACTTCAGAACAAGAAAAAAAAATAAATATAAGCATGTTTTTATTCTGATAATATAATGCCGTCCATAAATGAAGCCAAAACGGTTGTTTTTTTTTCGTTTTGTTTTTGTTGTGAAGAAGCAGAAACGAATACAACATAATTGAAATCTTTGGCAGACCTGCGTCTGTGTCGGTTTCCATCCCTTTTCAGCACTTGTAAACTTGAGTGCATCGGCAAATAGTTGATTTGTGTTTTTCATCAAATACAATAGTTTTTTATAATCTGTGCTAGTAATTATCAAAATAACATTTTAGTATATTTAACATAATGAAATATATGTTTTGATTAAAATCATATATTGTAAAATTTATGATTTTTATTTTTTGTGTATTTTTTCATTATTAATTCTAATATAATAGTTATATGGGGTAACATTAAATGGGCAATGATGCAAAACTTACCAGACGACTAATCTGCCGCTAAGCATAAAGAAGAAGACTAGAGCTGGAGCTGATCTATCGAAGGGATCTCCAACCATATAATGCGAATATGCTGCTAATATCATCAAACAAAGCAAACCAATATTTGCTCCATTTTTTACTTTATCTGAAATATAATAATGATATATATATATATATATATATATATATATATATATATATATATATATATATATATATATATATATATATATATATATATATATATATTGATAGTTTGGCTATTGATCAATTTGTTAGCCTGTTAATTTAAAATTATACATGTATATTTTTACTTGTAAATTATATATATATATATATATATATATATATATATATATATATATATATATATATATATATATAAATATAAAATTGTATATATTTAATTGTCAGGTGATATGAATATTTATATATGTCATTGGCAAATGTTTCAAGGAAGAAAAAACATATTTTTAATGTAAAACTAATGAATCTAATACGAGTTAATTAGAATTAAATATAAACTTACGATTTGGTACTGCAGCCATCGCTAAACCAAAAATAATTTCCAAAGCTCCGACAACTCTCCGATACCATTTTGATGGAACTTTGAAATCTAAAGATTCTGTTAATGGAAATACTTTTGCGTACTTAACATATTCTTTTCTCTAAAAAAAAGAAAAAAAACACACCATTGAAGTAATATAATTGTAATTTTATGATAGTAATATTTAGTATATGTTATATATATATATATATATATATATATATATATATATATATATATATATATATATATATAAATATAATTGATGTTCAATTAAAATAGGAGAGTATAAAAAGTAGACATTGAAAAAATTGTAAAATTTAAAAAAATATAATTAAAATGTTATCCTTTTAACACAGAGATGATTTGAAATATTTCACCTCTTGGGCCCCGTTTGTTTTTGGATTCAGGGTTAATTGATTCCCTAAAATATGCAATACATCGTTCAGATCGCTATATATTTATATTTAATAAATGATAATGATCGGAATGCCGATTTATTTTTTTTTACGGCAATCGTTAACAATCAAAAAACGAACGCGCAACGTAAAAAAAAAGTTGTGTGATCTGATGTTTATTATAAAAATAATATAATTGTTTTTGGCCGCTGTAATTTAGAAGAATTATCATAATTTGAAGCCAGGAAAATCGTTAAAAGAGAACATCACGATCCGATTTAATTATTTTTACGACAACAATCAGCTGCAAGGCGTAAATATAAATAGTCGACATGGTATTTTCTATATATGAAATCATATAGATCGTTAAAAATATTTATAAAAATATGCACATATTATATGTATCGAAGTTCGAAACATTTCAACGTACGTATAAATAAATTTAAGTGATATAAAAACTTTTTGGCCGTGACAGAATATAGTATATTGGTTGAAACTGAAATAGCTCATTGACACCAGAGAATCTTAAAAAAGCATATGCCTACTGTGACTAAAATGAATATATTTATATATTTATAATGTGACTAAAGAATATGATTTCGATGGAATTCATTCATTTTTTTTTAAATATTTATTTTAAAAATATATATTTCTTAATTCCATGTTGTCAAATTGGACATTTAAACTTAATATGACAAATTATCAAGTGTTTATTTTATTTTTTATTAATTGAAAATGTGTATACTACAAGTGCATATTATATATATTCTTTGATGAAGTACATATTGTTAACGAGGTGGACATAATGAATTATTTATATTATATATAATTTTCTGTTTTCTTTCTTTTTAAGGATCTATGTTTATAAGTTGAAATATTAAAATGACATTATAGTTTGTATATAAACATAAACAGATTCTCCATCATGGACGTATTAGAACGCCTCTGATATTCACTCATTGCCGTATGAAAAATTCCATTTTTCCCTCAAATTACACGATAACAGTTTAATTTTAGACTCGAAAGAATTCGTTTATGGATGCCTCATATTAGATGAAAAAAGATATACAATGCGATATTTTGATCGAAGCTTAATTGATCATAAACGTAAAAATAGTCGCATTGAGAGTGCGAAATTTGAAATTTGCGAAACGTTCGATAATTTCGGCGTTTCGGCCGTTCGCAATGATGAATGATGAAATAGCGTCGATTCTTTTCTATTTAATAGAGTTTTAAACGCAAAAAGAAAACAAACTTTGCAATTATTATGCGTTGATTGAAACGTTTGTGAACCAGCGAGGTAGACATTAGCGAGACCCAAGCGAGAACGTCGGCCAAATAACTAAAATAGACCCTCAGGCGTGAGCTCTATTTTGTAATTCAAAAATTTACATCAATCCGCAAACACTGTAAATGTTCCGTCATAAATTATGTCAACACAATATTGTCATGTCAATATGGACCATCGATCGATGATTTAATTATCTGCCTTCGCATATGTATATATATATATATATATATATATATATATATATATATATATATATATATATAAATATAATCCGGTTGTTATTGAAAAAGTATAGATATAAAGGAAATATATTTTGTTCAAATCGTAGTACACGAAATATTTTTTTATACATTCAGAAATAAATTAAAATTTTTTTTTTATAATGAAAGAAAAATATTAATATTTTTTTTTCATAAAAATAATGCTAAAAAGATCGTTTAATAAATATATAATATTATCAAAACAAAACTTATTAATTAAACCACCAATTAATTATAAATAAAAAAGGTTGACGTTCACTAATTAATCGGTATCTATTTGTGTTTTGCAAAATAGGGTTTTACATAATAATATATCGAGCATGCAATTTACGCACCAACATAACTTTTACAATATTTTTAATTTAAATAATATCTACGAATTTATCTACGCGATTTTTTATAGAATGAAAAAAGAAAAACACACACACACACACACACACATACACGAAATAAGAAGAACAACAAAAAAAAATGCACTTTTCAGTAGTGAATTCACTTTTCACATATAAATGTGTTTTTCAGTGTTTCGATCGATATTCGTATGTGCATCTAAAAACGTAAACGATCGAAGGTGTTAAATCGAACGAAATTAAGATGAAAATAAAAATGGGGTAGGAAAATTTGGTGGAGCGGAGAAACGCGATCGCGACGGGGTAGGAAAATTCACTGTTTTCGATCGTATATCACGACTCACCAGGTCCTTGTGTAATTCTTTCGATATACTCGGCGTTATTTTCGTCAGGCCGACGAATATGAAAAATATTCCTAATAGAATCGAGAGGCTTTTTAACACAACCGATGCCATGTTCTCGTTTATAAATTATAATAAAATCGGAAACGTGCGGCTACGGCGCCTATCGACCGCCAACACTGACGCCGACGCCAATCCAGACACACACCGTCAGCCATTTAAAACACTTAAAATATTCCTTAGGGATAGGAAATATTCAAAAAAAATAATAATACCGGATGTTGTGTTCTATAAAGCGTTTGTCGTTCGATTTGAATCGTTTAATATGTCGTGATGTAAAATAATGTCGCGCACATTATCAATTTTTTTTCTTTCCCCTCCCCCGAGGCGCGATTAATAATTATAATAGGATGAATGTAATTAGCGAATAATCGATTATAAATTATATTTATTGAAGATTGTTTATACTATTTTTGTTTTTGATTTATAAAAAAAATCAATATTTCTTTTTGAAATTTTATTTATACAGTTTTAAGATTTCACTGATTAATAAGATTGAAATTTTCAAATACTAATCAATCTTTTTCATAATATACTAAATTAAATAATCAATATCATCTAATATTGCTCAAAAATATTAATTTATTTAAAAATTATTCAAATTAATAAAATATATTAAATATTTCAATACTGACAATTTGTTCAAAAAAAAGTATACGCATAAAGAGTTTAGTTTAACGATTAAATTTTTAATCTGATTTTCAAAAAAGTTGATATTAAAATAACTTTAAATACATTTTTTTTTGTTAAAATTCAGAGTTGTAGTGAGTTTTTCATATAAAATCTTGCTTGCTTAGTTATTATATTAATCTTATACTACAATTAAATCTAATATATACTTTTAAAAATATTTTGTAACATTTTTTTTGTGTAATAATTTTAATTTAATTTTATATATTTGTAAATTAGTTCACACGATCTGGTCATAATTTGTAATGTTAGACTATATCAACTGTCACTTTGACGTGAGTTTTGTTGACAAACTGTACAACGTTTATAATTATTATTTAAGAGATATTTAATGGTATTTATTTATATATATATATTAAATAAATGTTTTAAACTCTTGTTTTGTCAGTTTTTTTGTTATATTACAGTTTCTTGGTAGAAACTGGATACACATTCAAAATATAAAAATGGATAATATCGAACGACCAAATGAAAATGATTGTTGTGGAGAAGGATGCAATCCATGTATCTTAGACGCAATTGAACTGGAAATTAAGCGCAGAAAACAAAAACTATTAAATGAAGATAGTGGAAAACATTTGTATAGAGATGTAATGTTTACAACTAAATATACAGAATTTCAATTAATTGCCGCTGAACAAATAAATAATTATAAGTTAATGACATTTAATTATAATTTAAATTCAAAAGACAAACAAGAAAAGTGTATTCTCAGCTACAATTCTGGACAGTATTTTATCATTAGATCAATTATGAATGTTATCGATGAAAAGCCACATTTCACAAGGTCTTACACTCCATTACGATTATCAAAACCTATATTTTTTGAAAATAAAAGCGTGTCTGAAAAAGTCTGCAGCGGACAGTTTTTTCAAATTATTGTTAAAATATATGAACACGGTTTAATGTCACAATATCTAAAAAGTTTGAATGTTGGAGATATTACATTGTGGAGAGGGCCATATGGAGATTATACATATAAACCAAATATTTATAGTAATTTATTAATGATTTGTCAAGGTACAGCTATTGCACCCATGCTTGCAATAATTACTGAAATTCTAAATAACGATGAAGATGATACTAAAATAATGCTTCATTATTGTTGTAGAAATGTAGATAATATTATTTTTAGAAACGAGCTTTACTCTTTTAAACGGTTTTGGAATTTTTCATATAAAATATTTTTATCTGTACCATTAAATGCAGAGTTTTTAAAGTATAAAGAGCCAATAATTAATAAAAAATTGGATTATGACGAACTAAGTATTGAAATAATAAATAAAGAAAATATTCAAATTCTTATAGCTGGTTCTGAAAATTTTATGATAGATTTCAATAATATTTTTATTAAATGTAATATAAAACAAAATGATATAGTTTTGTTTAGATAGTATTTTATAACAAAATTGTTATTTATTTATAAGCTATATTGTTTTTAAATTGGATTGTATATTAAAGTTATATATTGAGAAATTAATGATTTATAACAGCGGTGGCGAACCTTTGTTGGTCCACGTGCCAAAAAATTGCAAATATTATTTATCGCATTGCTGGTGTGCCATACAACAGCCCCAATCTTGAATATTTTCGAGGCAGGGCAAAATCTGAAAAATGCCCCCCCCCCACTTTTGATATTTTTTAATAAACTTTTTCATAAAAAATATCTTGAAAACCTCCTTCTTGAATTTACTCGAAATTATCTATTTTGCCAAAAACTACTCAATACATCAACATGAATACTGCTCGCAGCCAAAATAATTGTCTGATTGCAACAACCCTTAATTCATTAACTTTTCCAATCTTATTGCGAGCACCATCAGTTGTTACAGGAACAATTTTGGAAGAATCTATTGCTTTTTCAGCAAGAGCATTTACAACTGCATTGTAAATATCTATTCCTTTTGTTATTTTGTTAATAATGTTAAACTGACCATCTCTTCTTTGATATTATAACTAACAGCATAACGAATGAAAATTGCTAAACGCGCTGATTCAATTATGTCGGTGCTCTCATCAAGGCAGATAGAAAATAAGCAAGAAGAATTTATATCAATTTTTTGCTGATAACTTACATTTGTAGCCATTTCCAAGATGCTTCTTTCAAGTATTCACCATTACTAAATGGTTTTCCGCGCTTTGCAATTACATTTGAAGCGATAAAAGATGCACTGACTATATTTGAATCACTATCCATGAATTTCAATAGAGATTTGACTGATTATTTCTTAGTTTAATTTCTTTAGCAATAAATTCTATTTGTTCTTCTTTGCTTTTTTTAGACAGTGATTTACGATTTGTTTCAAAATGTCGTTTTACTGACGACGTTTTGCATAATTCTGGTGTTCGAGACAAAAAATATGAGTTCAAGTTCGAAGAAATGTAATCCGAGATTTCGCACGTATTCAAATTAGTACGACTTACGGAATTGTATTTACATTCTTCGAACATCAGCAGTTAATGACTCATTTAACAAATCATATTTTCCAGCCGCAATATGAGCCGTTTTCGAATCTGGACGGTGCGAGTCTACCTTATTTCAGTAAAATGAAAAAATCTATTTTTTTTGAAAACTTAAAAAAAAATACCAATTTAATAAGAAATCGTTCGCGTGCGCCATCAAAAGTTTCATACGTGCCATCTCTGGCACGCGTGCCTTTTGTTCGCCACCACGGATTTATAATAATGGATATAATCGAAACTATTTTTCTTCATATCGTCAATATTTATATTATATGTAAACGAAAAGTAATAATTTTAATTATCTCAATCAAGTATTTTTTTTATCTTACTAAATAAAAAAAATCTTGAAATTGTTTAATTATTCTTGTTTATATAATAAGTTAAACTTTTAAAATATAAATATAAAAAATAAAATTAATATATTTATAAAATTCGATTAGTTAAAAAATTTGTGGTTGTGATTACTGATGAAATTTTAAAGAAGAAAAAAATCAAATTTATTTATTGTTATTGAAGTGGTTGTTTAAATCCTTTAAATTTGTTTTATAAAATATATATCTTATATAAAATTAATTGAAATAAAGAAAAAAAAACAATTATCTATATAGTTTTTTTTTAATAAATATCGTATTAAAAAAAATAACGCGATTACGTATCGAAATATTGCAAATATACGATTAAAAACACAAAAGCTTTTTAATGCGTCACGTTTTAAGTTCGCAAATATTTCACTATAAGGGTTAACGTTTGGTTTATTCCTTTTGTCCTGAGGTGAATGCAACCATAATAAACAACGCGCAGTGCGATATGCATTTATATTCACTAATATATATAAGTGCAAGCGTAGCTATATAACTCGTATGAAAGGGTAAAAAATAAAAATGGTCGCCCCATTTTCCGTTACATTTTGAATGCGTCGACCAATCGGAAGATCGCTTTTCTTAACAGTGTGCGTATATAACCATACACGGGATTAAAACGTATACAAACGAACGCGTTTATGCATCACGACTTATCGCTTTCCTTACAAAGGAATGTCGAAATGCGAATGCATTCCTTTAGCGGGAAAACGCAACCCGGACGTTTTATAGTTAAATATGAAAAAAAAATGTTCATATATTTTTTGCGTATACAGATGTAAACGTGCGCCATTTTTCGATACGACTCGAGGTTAATAAATATGTGGCGTCATCTGAATATATTACGGTGCAAATTTACACGATTACGATCGTTTTTATTTTGCATTATCGCGTTCGACGTACTGTCGTATTTTAATAAATTTTGTGCGAATTTAACGCAACGAATCTAAATTGGCATTAATGTAATCGCGCTCGCGTTCGCGCTTTACATCTTCGTAGGTCTGCGCAATGGCCGCCGCTGAAAAAATAAACAATTAACAGCGGAGTGCCGCTTCTGACGTTACATATAATCAGATGTCGATAACCGTTTCGCGAATATTCGACGCGCAGCTTTCGAGCGACGGTCGCATATTGCGCGCGTAAAATCTGGGTTCGCGCAATACTATAGGCGTCGAGCGGTTCATACAAGATATATATATTAAAACGACGTATCGCGTTTTTCTTGTGAAATTCGTAACGTCGATTTTATTTTATAAAGTCGTCTGCAATAAAAAATGTAACGAACATTCTCCAACGTATTTCTAACGATTACATTAATTTAGTCGAAGCGCGAGTTTGAAAGTTTGTTTAGCGACCGATTTGATACGGCTACACGGATTCAATTGTTCCTTCGTTCGTTTCGCTATTTAATAAAATCGATATCGCCGTTTATTTATTATTTATAATATTAACAATAAATTTAAAAATGAATATAGTAAAAGCGTCGGTTTGAAAATAAATTTGTTTATTATTGGTTCGACGTAAACTCATTATAAAAAAGTTTCTTTTAAATTTAACTCACATTTAAAAGTAATTTCGGCGAGTCGAACGAACGAAAGAAAAATCGGAATCGCTCACGCGTACCGACGGTTTACGATATGCGTCGACGCGAGCGCCGCGTAGCGGGACGCCGAGGCAAACTCGCGTCCGCCATTAGTGCCGGTGGTCTGGTGCGGCGCGCGCGTTCAGGTATCTTCCGGTCGAGTGTTCCCGCTCCTCGAACGCCTCGCTCTTCGCTCCGTCAAATCTTCCCGGTTCGGAAACGATTCGCTCGGTCCGCTCGATCCGCTTTTTCGCTCGTCCTTTTCCGGCGACGCGGCCCTCGGTTCGGGTTAATCGTCCGGCCGATTAGGCGCGGCGTCGATTCGCCGCCTCTTCGCCCGTCCGCCGCGAAACGTCGCTCGTCGTTCGCCGGCTCTCGCAAAAAAAAAAGGTTTCCCGGCATATCGGCGTTTTTATCGGAAATCCGTTAAAAACGCGGATCGCGATCCGTTCTATCGGCGCGACGCGTATTTATTATGACTTCGGCGACGCCGTCGGGACGCGCGTCGCCATATTTTCATCTCGGCGCGTTCCTCCCGCGCGCTCCTTGCGCCTTCGTTTCGCCGATTTCGCTCGGATTTTATGCATTCGCGATGCGCTTTTTTAACGTTTGCGATTCGATTTTTTAGCCTTTGGATTCGGTTTCGCGGTGACGTCATCGGTCGATTTTAACCCACGCGCGTCGTTTTGGCGGCATTTTTGAAAGCGTCCTCCGTTCCCCGATCCCGTCTCGTCTCGTCTCGTACGCGTTTTAGTTCAAAATGCGCCTTCGCAAATTTGCGCGCTTATTAGAGTTATTATCGCGACCGGCGAAAGAGACGCGGCGCGATCGTTTTCGCGCTCGTTCGCTTCCCGCCTTTTTTCGAGAAGCGGCCGAAAAGCGGCGCATCTCGCGATCGTTCCCGTCGTACGGCGTTCCCGTTTACGTCGAATCGATCGACGTTTCGTCGTTCGATCGATTTTAGCGATTACGCCGAGATGCCGTACTCGATGTAAAATGGCGTACAATGCGCGATTGATTTTTTTTCGTAATTCCGTCGCCGTCGATTTAACGTCGAAAGACGGTCGAGTCGTTCGATTTTTTGCGATTTTTTTCGCGCGTTTTTATTTATTTATTTATTTTTAAAATATATGTATCTATGAATCGCGACTAAATATTCGCTCGTGCGTTTCAGGTTCGACACGCATTCGATATAAAATGTCCGATGATGGGGGAGCGGTCGTAGAGAAGAAAGGTCGGGGTCGTCCAAAATCCAATGGCACCCAAGCAGCCGTAAGTTGAACGATTATTATGTATACGTTGAATTGACCGTGTCGCTCCGTCGTTATTGACTAGCGAAACTCTTTACCGTAGGAATCGAAAGGAGAGGCGAAAAAGAGAGGCCGCCAGCCTACTCCCGCAAAAAAAGAGTCCACTAAATCGTCAGACGACGAACCTCCGGCGACGAAACGAGGGAGAGGGCGCCCCAAAGGCTCCAAGAAAAAGACGACCAAACCTAAGGTTGCGCATCGTCTTTCCGATCGTAGATTCCGTTGTATTCGTAATTTTTGATTGAATTTTGTGTGTGCTTAGCCCGCCGTCGATGGACGAGGTCGCGGAAGGCCGCGCAAAGACGCCGCACCGCCCAAACAGCAAGCGGCGTCCACCGAAGAAGAGCAAGACGACGACGAAGAGGAAGATGCCTCAGACCAGTAGGGTCGACGCCATAAACTCTAGGACTCTCTATCTACCGCACCTGTGTTTATAACTAGTTTTATTATTTCGAGTGAATGCAACACGAGAAGTGGAAGTACTTGTGGGGTCGACGACTATAAACTGCATTTACAATTTTTTCAAATGGAGTAGTTCCCATGAGTGCATCAAAAAATATTTGCAAGCGGTTTTAATTAATACATATCCAATTGTGAGTGTTGCAGATGTACTGATTTATCTAGATATTGTAAGAGGAAACTTCATATGGTAAAATTGTAAGCCGATTTCGAAATATACACTTATATGTTCGTTAAAGTAAACGATATTCTTCATATGATACATTATACTTATATATGACTATTGTTTTATACGTTTTTTTATTATTTTAGATAAAAAAGGTATATTTTATCTCTTTTGATATTAGATCAGTTAGACGTGCGGTCGATAGTTGGTCCACCTTAGGATAATTATACGTAACTATTGATAGATGTGTTTTGCTACCAGAGCTATTTCATTCGTTTCATTCATTCGTTCATTCATATTTTCATAATTTAATCACCCACGGTGTTCAAATCCTCACAAATGTCATTCATTATGTACACCCTATGTTTATGTATTTTATTTTTTTAATATAAAAATGCTTTTTTTGTGTTCAGTTATGGACGTTAACAATACAAAATACATATATGCACAAGTAGAACTGAATAGTATTTTCCTATGTAGAAATTGATATTTCGAATATATTGACGATAAAAGTATTTTTTTCTTTTATATTTATATATGTAACATTTAAATTTTAATATGACAACGTATTGGCCCGTCTATTAAGACATTTTTTGACTACTTTGTAAAGGTTTTCTAGCGATAAGCTGTTTTCGACTCATGTTAAACATCAAATTTTTAGGGCAGTGCACTGCGCCGTTTTGTTATTAAATATTTTGTAAAGGAAAAATTCTTACAAAGTCTTTCTGTGAATATTTAAAATTTTAAAAGTGGAGCTAATTGTACAGTAAATTTTGGTAGATGGAGATGTGCCATTTTTTAATTTACCATATTAAAAAAAATGATTTTGATAAAGATAAAAATATATATTGAAAGGCAATAAGGATTTTCCAATACATAGCTCTTGTTTTAAAACTATCCTTGTCATGTGTGCATGTGAGTGATTGTATCAAATAGACTTAAATAAAAAATATACATTATAATCGAGTTTTTTATTTGTTTTGCTTTCTATTACCGATGGTTTCATATTTACTATTAATTATAGTAAAGAATTAGTATCTGGTGGCGTGTATGTTTTTCCTTCACCGCCAAATTTATGGAACGAGGTTATTTCAATTTAACAGTGAAACTTGTTTCAGATACTTTTCTTCGATTGTGAATTTATTTTCTTCATAATTTATACTGTCATAAATTTTCTGTGTATGCATATGTATTTTAATTATTATTTTAAAGTAAGTTTAATAAAATTTGTCTAGTTTTCTTCTATCGGAGAAAATAAGTTTTTTACAATAGTTTTAACTGAGGAATTCCTGAAAGTTTGTGAGGGAATTCCTTTTTTTTTATAGCTACTTTTACTTTTTATCATTTAAAACGTTGCCGCTCAATCGTTATTTGAATGCTTTTAGATAATAAGAAATACCAGTAAAATAGTTTGTATTTTATTATTTTTAATATGAATTGATGTACAATTTATCAATTATTTATGCTGTAGTTTAATTTATATTAATTATGTTTGATTGAAATTTAATCCATAACATTTTTTTAATGTGAATTGTAAAGTAAAATGTCTATTATAAATTTCTACATTGAATCGGGTTTACAAAACAAATCAAATCATAATTCACAAATGGAATATTTGTTTTTAGCAATTTTCAAATTAAATAGATATTATTAGATTCTTAAATTTGACGGTATTTATTTGGATTTAAAAATATTAAAAAAAAATGTAAATCATAAAAATTATAATATATTGCGGTTATCTGTCATATCTAATGTGTATTGGATATATTTTAATTTAATTTTAAACTATTTGAATTTATATAATGTTAGTTATAGGAGTAACAAAAAATTGTAATGTTTTTTTTAATTAATGTTTATTTAAATTACTGTAGATTAAAAATAAAATTAAAATAAAAACGATATATAGAAAAAAATAATTTCAATATATTTATATTTACATATTTAGAAAAAAAAACAGGAAATAATTTATATTAAATATATTTAAAAATAATTGTTTTTTTTATATATGAACATCAAAAATATTCACGAAATATAAATATATATTTCCATTATGAAAAAAAACAATGGAAAAGTCGTTTAGTTTATAATAAAAATTGTTAATAAACTGTATATCGAAATGACGGTTTTATTCCGGATAATATGTTGTTTAGACCAAAAGTTATAAAGAAAAAACTTAAAAGTTGTACGAATACATCTACGAAGTACAGGTACGTTTGAAAACCGTTAGTTTAGTTCGGTCGCGACTACCGACGCCGCCGGTCGTGTGTTGGCGTTTGTGCATTGTGAAGTTGTTCGCGCTCATACTCGATCGTGTTATTGATGATAAAACTTGTCTTCGCGTTCGGTATGCGTTCACTTTGATCGTCAACGTTCCCGGGAAACGGGAACGAGTTCGGTGTTACGGGATTAATGTCGTTTCGCCGATATTACGTGTCGGTTACCCTTCCGCGAACTTGGACAATGTTTGATGCGCGCTCGGCATACCTGAGCGGTGAGTCGACGCTCGTTCGCTCGTTTGCTCGTTCACCTGATCGTCCGAAAGTACTTTACGCTTCGCACATTCGATTTGTTTCCGTTCGAAGGTTTTGCGACGTGATTATGTTGCGCTTTTGAAAGACGGGGATGCGCGCTTTCGCGTTCAAATCGTATCGGCGCACGCGCGCTATGACGCGCGTGATCGCGCATGACCACCGTTTGCATGTGTGCGGCCGGGTCAAAAGTGCAAAAAAAGCGAGCATGATCGCATGTCTCTCGCGGTGTGCATTGTCGGAATAAAACGCTTCACGGCGACCGTCCGAGGTCAACCGGTCGCTCGAGAATCTCGTAGTAGCCTCCCTCCCCTCGTTCCCCCGATCTGTTCCGCTTCGCTCCGGTCTGGTCTTCGTCTTTCTTCTTGTCTTCCCTCGCTACACCTCTTTGACAATCATTTCTTCAATCGCCTACCTATTCGTCATCTTCCGTGAATGTTCGTCGCCATTTTTCCTGTTTTTTCATACCGGTTATCTTTTATACTGATTTGACCTATGTTTTTTTTGTTTCATAGCAGTTCACCACTGTTTAATTAGTAACCTGGCTTTGGAAATAATATATATATATATATATATATATATATATATATATATATATATATATATATATATATATTTCCATCGTAATAAATTTTCTTCGTTCATAAATATCTGAAGATTAATCGAAATAAAACTAGATAAATGATTTTTTTTTTCACTAAACGAAACCTTTAAATTACTAGAAAACGCATTATTCCGTTAAAACTTATTAACATAAAAAGAAATTTTTCTGAAAATATTTTATTTTCTTTCTATTTCTTGTATTGAATATATTTTAAAAACTTATCGTTTCCATGTGATTTTTGTTTTAAATTATTACTTTTTCTACCCATACATACATATATTTTTTGTGTTCAGATTTTGAACTGACGATCCGAATTTTATCTTATCGATTGTAATCCGTGACGCCACATCGAAGATCACTATATATAAAGTATTAAATTATTGAACCGTAATCGCTTTAGAACCGATAGGATCTATAAAAAAATAAGTACATTTATCATAAAATATCAAACTCATCTCTTTTATTGAGTCGCTAAAATGTTTCATATTTTAAACTTTTTCTTTCGTACTGTTTTTGCGGCTTCTCGACCGACGTTGTGGGTTTTCTTCGTGTACATAAATGAAGAGCTTATCTCTTAATCCGTCAGCGTTGGAATGTTGATAACGAAACACCAAACCTTTTTTTCTTTGAAAATATTTTATATGTATTTGAAAAGTTTAGTTATGCACGAATTGATCATGTTTTTCTTGTTGTTTTACAAGTATTTTATATACGAAAATTTTCTTTTCCAATTTTGTTAAATGCGACAAAAATGATTCATTTTTTTTTCATAATTGCGAAATGTATCGAAAAATATGTTATTTCTTGCAACCGTTTTAAAAACTGGACAATTATTCAAAAATTAAGAAAAAAAACAATTATTTGTTTTTATTTATCGTTTTATGTGGTCATCTTTTATCACGTAATTGTTTAATTGCGCGTTTAACACCAATAATTTTAATATGTGTATAATTTATATGGACTATTATTATTGTTATGACTATATTGCAATTTAATTATTCATAACAATTGTGCGACATTTCAAATCAACTATTTAGCCATGATCAAATGTCCTTTTTATTATAATAACCCGCTCTCGCAACCTTACTTTTGCTTTTTTTCCTCTCTTTTTTTTTAATGTTCCGTTCTTTCTTATTGAAATTAGTCTTCTGTTTTAAATATAAATATGACATTATATTTTTCTCTCGGTATATATTTGTATTGTTGTCGAATTCGTTACGGAATATTATTGGAAGACAATTTCGCTAGCTTCTGCGAAACCTTTTAGACGTCGTAAGGCATTTTTTATAATCGACACATATATATGTACTAATGCCGTGAGCACGTAACAAGATAAACGTGTCACACCTAGAAATCACCTTCACCTATGATCAACAATGACGTACATTTTTAAATATTAACTTTTAGACGTGTATCTATTATTCGAGTATTTCTTAATCTAAAAAAAAGGATAATATATTTATTAATGGGGTTTTTGAATCATTATTAATATTATATATAAGCACGATGTTTTTTTTTTCTAAAAGCTAAATATGCTAGATATACTTGTATCACTTTAATGATATATATCAGACACTTAAAGACCGATCACGATTTTTATATCGGTTTTGAGTCATCCTTGTTCTGTGTATTTATTATTAGTTATTGAAAGAAATTTGGAAAATCAATTTTAATATTAGAATACGTATTTTAAATAGTATCTAATTGTTATATATATATATATATATATATATATATATATATATATATATATATATATATATGTTATTTTATATGTGATAATGATAATTGTAATTGAATGTAAATTTTATATGAAATCAAATATTTACTTTAAATATTTTTTTTCAACCTTGTCACATAAGCAATTAGTAGTTTTAAATTAATATTTCGATCTTGTACAGTTCAATATAAACTGCATTCCAAACAACTTATTTGGACTAAACAAATATTTTATATATTTTCATTCTTTTTTTTTTTTTTTTTTGAGATAAAAAATATTAAAAGATTTCAGATGTATTTAATTTATATATTTATATAATAAGAAAAAAGAATATATTATTTGTAGTATGTTGAATAAAGGTCAGAAATACTTTGATATTTGTTTATTATTATTCATATTGGGCACACAGCTGTTTTTGTAAGCAAATAGTAGGATATATATTTTTTTTTTATGTAAATATATTAGGTTCTAATAAAATTATTACAAATTCAATTGAAATTTAACTGTATAGTATCGACGTGTTACCCGTTTCATTCGTTCATCAGATTATTGATGATTATTTATTTCCGATAAAATTCACGTTCGTTTTGCTATTATTTTATCCCGAGGAAGAAGATAATCAGCGCGTGAAATGTATTAAAAAAAAAAAGTAAGGAGGCCATTTGTCGTCGACTGATCGCCATTGTTCTCTTGCATTTCGTGGTTCGAATAATTAAGTCCAATTTTTACGGTTCACGAAAATCGTCGGTACAATGGCGCAAAAAGTTACAACAGAAATGGACGAAAAAAATAAAAAATAATAATAATAATAATAATAGAAAATCCGAATAACGTGAACCGAATCGACACTATTAATTCGACACCTGTTTTTATCGTTCGGTTAATTTTTGTTGTAATTTGTAATCGGATTCTGGTTTCGATTTTATCACTGGCGATTTATAATTTTATGTTTCCAATGTTAGTTCTGACGATTTAATTATAATGACGATTGCGTTTAATTATAAATGTATCTATTTTTTTTATCATTGCTGTTTCAAAATTTAATTTTTCCTCATTTTATTCGTCATTTTAACAAGATTTTATTAATGGTAATCTATAGGAGTAATATTCATTTGATTATAACAATTTTAGTACTATACTATTTTTTTATTACAAGATTTTACTTCTAATAAATAGTTAATTGAAAAGGTAACGTTTTTATTTGAGTACAAATAAAAACTGTGTTTTTAAGTATTGTTTGTGAAACTGTTTTTATCTATCATATTATTAAAGTACGTTGTCAGCTACAAGTGTTCGATTATTATACGTGTTGATTATTTGATTTCGTAAATAAATAAATCAGCGTTAAGGTCCAAAAATGAAAAATAATAATAATTTGTACGCTTTGTTTCATTCGTCTTAAACATTCAGAAGGAAAAATGCGTTTTGTACTCTTTTTTTTTATCCAGTAAAATGATAATTTAATTGGTACATCCTTATTATTTTGTTCAAGTCATTGATGCTGCTGTAACATGTGTATGTAGCAACAATTGATATGACCCTGCGTTTTAAATCGCTAATAATAGTTAAAACGCGTAATATACGAGTGCATATTACTTTAAAAATTAAAAAAATACTTCAAAATCAAAAATTATCTATAGCTTTTTTTTACTGTAAATATATTTAAATTTTTATGATATATACATTTATTATTTTTACGTTGTTAATATCGAATAGTTTATAATAAAGTGTAATTGTGGTATATATATATATATATATATATATATATATATATATATATATATATATATATATGTAAATTGTAAAATAATTTTGTGTGTGTTTTTTTTAAATAGTGAAGCGAATGTGAAAAGTGAAATAAAGTACAAGAGATAATTGATAATAAATTCGTCTTAAAACAGAAACAGAATTTCTTGTTAATGAAACTAGTGTTTATTCAATGACAGTTTGACGTGTTGTGTTATTAAAATAGTTTTGGACCGGTCCAGTAACTTTCTTTTTATAAAGAAAATGAGGTATGTATTAAAATTCGATCATATTTTTTTTTTAGTATTAATTTAATAAATTCAATTTAGTTTTATATATAGTTACATTATATATTCAGTTTTAATATAAAATTAAATAATTTACATATATGTTTTTTTTATCTGGTCATTAAAATTTCTTCTGTGACAAATATATATATATATATATATATATATATATATATATATATATATATATATATATATATATATATATTAATGATTTCTAATTAAATGTGAAATATAATATTTCATATAAATTCTGCGAATCTGTAAATTTTGTTGCAGTTTCAAATATTTTCACAGAAAAAGTTTTTATATGGTTATGATACGATATTAAAGATAACGTTTATATATTTGCAGTTATGATTAAAATGTAACAACGATATTTGTGATAAGATAGAAAATAGAAAAAAAATATTTTTAATTATTAAAGTACTTGAAATTATCAATTTTATATAGCTTATTCTATACTATTTAAAAATAATTGTCATATTTGGTTTTATTTATTTTTTCTTATTTTAAAAAATAATTTATATGATATTGTATAAGATCATATTTTATTATGCTGTTATACAATTATATTCATAGTTTTACCTCAGTATGTTGAGAATGTAACGTTTTGACCTCGTATTGAATCTAGAATTTAAACCAAGATCTATACCAGTTTACGAAGTAATTGTCAAGCGTATAAATATAATATATATACATGAGACTATTTTACAAAGCCAATAAAATATATACACTTAACATTATTAGTTATTAAATTTAACCTGTTGTGTACTATGAATGAAATTCGAGCGAACTGTAAACACACAGTGCATAATCGCCAACAATACAATAGTAGTAAATAAAAGTCACGCGATCTATATTTCATGCATAGAAAAGGGTTTTATCGTATTATTATTATTATTATTATTGTTATTATTTTGGTTTATTTTATAAATATACAAACATATAATATAGAGTTTGTGTACGAATGAACCGGGTTTATTGTATGAAAGTGGAAGGGTGTGTTCATTGGGTCCAGAACCGGTCCCCACATCTCGATGAATTTCCTGTCCACATTCGTAGTTTTGCTAGCCCTGTCATGTTGCACTCTGTATCGCTTTTATATTCCCATATAGAACTTTTTTTTTTAAACATGATTCTAAATATCATATATATTTATTTATTTCATTGAATGTTTAACTTAAATATAAAATTAATGAAATATTTCTTAGATGAAGGATTCAATTTTAATTTTTAAATATGTATTTAAATCCGGTCCCGATATGAATGTTACATTAAAAATAATTAAATGCATATTGTCGTCTTTAATGTTTTTACTACTATCTAGCCAAAACTTGTTTTTACCCCTAATTATACCAGAACTGGTTTCGATTATGAAGTTTTTAATTCTTGAGATTAATTTTTCTCAAAAAAAGTCTAGTTTTAGATGAGTTCGGTTTTCAGTGGCGAGATACGATTTTTATGGATTGCTTAAGTGTGTATTTTTTTTTGTTTATGTGCATTATCATACTTTTTTTTCTACAGTTTTAGATTAGAATTTTTAAATATCCTTATTTGTTATTTTTATGTGAAATTCATTGGCGTATCACGTTTTATATATAAATATTTGAAAATAAATACGAAAAAAAATATGAAAAGAATCATTGCCATTTTTATTAATTTATTTATTTATTATTATTATTATTTACGAATGCGATTTTCACTCATTCCATCGACGTCTTTCTTGTAAATGGTTTTACTCAGTTTGTCGTCTTGAAAGAGGACGTGCTGCTTTCTCTTTTGGTATGTTAGTTTCGCGTCTCAAAGATGGCAATCATCGAACCGAACCACAGTTGATAAGTCGTTTAACTTTTTCTTAAATTACATACACACATGTGTGTATGTTCACCACTATGATTATTTCTAGCATTATTCTTTATAGCGGTTTGTAATGACCGAGCTTGAAAAGGTTACCTTAACTATGAATAAATCCGTTGATTTATTTTTCGTATTTTTCATAACTTCTGTAAAAGAAAATGTTTTCAGCATATTCAAAGTATTTCAGCATTTTTGAACTATGTCCTCATTTTAACAATTAACTTTCGATGTATGAATTTACGTCATAATCTTCCATTGGGAGATTTATATGGTGTACCTTGAAAAATATTGAGTTGTGAATTGGGTAATGTTTTTATTTTATTTCCATATAAATCCAATGTCATATATATTACGAACATTATATATCATATAGTAAGTTGTATGAATGCACTTTTAACTGTTTGGCTCAATTAGGTAAGTGTAACTTGTCGTCTATTGGATTAACTACTTGTCGTTTTTTTCATGTTCGTTTCCATTATATTTAAAGATCATTGAACTTAATTTGTAAACATTCTACTTAGAAAATTGGATTTTATATTATCTGATACGTATAAATATAAACGTATCAGATAGTGAATGTAAACATATTGTGGTTTTTGTGGTTTTATATAGTTGAATATGCTTACAGGATGTGTGAAATTAAATGAAATTTAGTCGATTAATAATTTTAAGAATGAATGAAAAGGAAAAGGGGTCAATGCCAATAACCTAGTAAAAATTTGAGAAAGCGGTTTATGGGAAATTTATTAATAAAAAATATTATATATTATGGATTTTGAATATGAATTTTAAGATTGGAAACGTTCCCAATTCGTATAATCGAGTTTCTCATGAATATATGTATATATATATATATTGTGCGATCAATTTCGCCATCTTGATCGTGAGATTATGATGAGAATTGAAGAGACTATGTTGAACTACGATATTCGAATCCGAGAGGTCATACCTTATTTTTCTGTTGAAGGGTGCGGTGATATTATATTTCGTTAACAATGTTCGTTGATTATTCATATTCATGATTCACGGGACTCAAAGAGATTGTGGTAATACAATAGGAGATTTTTGTGGGTAGGCGTTTAATAATAATAATTCAATGTGTGTGCGCATATTTCAAATTCCTTTTGCAAACAGTAATAAAGAAAACGTACTGTACTTTATTATTGATGTCGTCCTTCTAAAAGATAAAATTTTGTAGTTCTATAATTTGTACTTTGCATTCTTTGGAATGTCTTTGTGTTTGTAATATATTTATATATATACGTCTTCATTTTTTTTAACACGTTCATGTTATTTATAATCCATTATCATGATGTTATATATATATATTTTTTATTGATTTTCTTTTACTTTTACTCGATTTAAACGAAATTTTACATATAACGCTTGTATGACTTTTCGCTTCGAGATTATTGCAAAGAAAGTCGATTTTGTCTAATGGCCAGTTATTCTTTACTATATGCACATTAGAAAGTTCAAATGAGGTCTCGGAATGCCGTCTAGTATCTTTATTTTCTTTATAATTGTTTCCTTCTTATTAATAATGAAAATAAGTTTTTCAGTTTAAATGTTTAATACGCATAATAAAATTGTATTTTTTTTATATAAGTACTGAGTATTATTGTATGCAAGTTATTATGAAAAATCAATATAAAATGTTTTCGATAATAATGAAATGTGTATTTCGATTATTTATTTAATTTTAACGATATAATTATTCAGTTTTAACGATCAAATTCGCAATCTCAGTTTATATTAACGGTCGTTTTACATGTACATATATTTTGCGTATCTGGTTTAAAAGTTCGATCACGTCCATAACGAACGATGAGTATACACTGGTTACACACACATTCCTGTTTATTTCTGTATTGCTTATCTATCGTTAAAAACTTCTTAAATAAATAAAGGATTTATATTTTTTTTAATAACGCATTATTAGCAAAATCTACGAAGCGTAGATAAATATAATCTAATCCACTAATTTGTGCAGTATATCGTTTTGTATATATATATATTTTTTTCACTTATGTAAGAAGAATGCATGAAGTTTTGTTTGAAATGGTCTGTTGTGTTTAGCTAATGTTGGATATATCATTAGACTAACATTTCTGTTTGACCGTCGGTGGATGGAATTCCATTGCGAATGACCATTTCCGCTTCACTGTCAGTTTGTTTCTGTACATTATTCAAAAATATAGAAGTCTATATATAAAATGAATGTTTCTGTTCGATGAACTTTAGTTATTGAACACATTTTGCAAACAGACTCGGATTATTCATTATAAATTAAATTGAATTTGTGGTGTGCTAAAATAATCATTGTATTACTATTTTTTGTTCTACGATAGTAGATGTCTAATTCAAATTAAATTAACCGCATGTCCTTCGTTATTTCCTATACTTATTTAGTCATTTTTACTAGAATGGATTTGTATTTATGAATGAAAATGTTAAGCGAAATTTGATAATTCTCTTGTTCTAATATTTATTTTGCATTAGTTTTTGATATTAGAATATTACAAAATTCTGAATTTAAGAAAAGGTATATAAGGTTTCTGATGCACTGTTAAAAACATAATGATGATATCAACCTTTTAATGAGTCATGTTTTTTAGGACACTTGAATCATTTGAAAAATATTTTGTCTATTTTGTTGAAACTAAAACATATTAGTAATGGAAGAAAAACAGGACAAGTGAAAAGTTTTAGATTGATTCTATTTTTTTTTATTACTAATAACGTTTATGGCGCAAGAAAATTTCTCGCTAACATAATAATAACAATAATATAATGGAATATATTAACAACAGCCATATTTGTATTTAACATTTGTCGTTTCATACGTGATTCTATGGTTCTTCGTACATGATAAATCAACACTATGATTTTGGAATAGCAATTATGGTTACAATATGGCGCATTCTAACCGATGTAATTCATGCCGTCACGTTCGATGTCGTACTTTTTTATAGTTTATTATTGTCTAGGATTAAATTTGAAATAGACGAAATTTCACATTGTACCACTTTTCGGTAAACGAATAGTTAGTTATATTGTAATATGGCTATTTTTTTTCTAAATATGGACCGTTGTCCCTAAATACGTGTCTATTTTTCAAACTATCGATAGAACGAAAAGATGATTGTTTTTTTTTCTATCAAAAATGGAAATGTGACATTTTTACGATGTTGTTCTGTTTTATTTGTTTTGATTTGAAAAGTCGTTAACTGGCGTATTTATTCCGCGAAATTTTCGCGGAATAATCATATACTGGTTTTTTGCCGCGTTATTTATTGCGTATTCGCCTAGCTCACTATTTTACTACTACTAGACAGAAACGTGAGTCACTAGTTCTGCTTCTTTGTCTTTGACTACATTTAGCTATTGTACCTCTCTTGAAAAATTACCATTTAGTATATCATTTCGTTTTCAACAATATCAATAATCATTCATCTTCTTTTTATTAAATAATGATCTATCGAAATTATCACACTTTTGCGAAATTCGATGGTTATGAATGAGCGATTTTTTTTCTTACTGCGTATTTGGATTGTATATATTTATTTTTTGTCTATTTTGTATCTGATTTTATTTATTTTATTCATTTACGTTCTTTTGGTTTATCTCGTGTTTTTTTTCTGCATCTCTATTATTTTTGGTCGTAGAAAAACCGGTCTTGCTTTTGAAACGTACACAACGTCATTGACCCAGTAGCGATATTTGATTTAACCATCAATGATAAAATTGTACTAAAATTTTTACACACTTATTTTAAAATTCTACGAAAAAATGTGAAATAAGAGTCGCTTGTTTACTTTTTATAACACGTGTGTTTTTATATCTGAAGTTCAACAAGTGTTTTCATTAATTTTATGTGTCTCGTCATTATTTTTTTTTTAGTATTACATTATTTAAACGTACATGTATGCTTTGGGCGTATATTTGACTATTTTTTTTTCTTCAACTATGACTGATATTGTTTGTTGTTTTTGAAAATATTGGTTACAGATTGACGTATCTGCAAAAAGTTCAAATGGAATTCAATACCGTAAATTGATACAGTTGCAGCTGTGAATTTATCTAGTTTTATCGCGTATCGAATAATGTTTGAAAACAGCATTCGCTTTGTAAATCGTTGTGTTTCGTTCCAATGATCGATTTTGGACGTTTTCAATTATTTTGTTCCGCGGTAAGAATATTCCAATTGTGGCGGATTTGTTTGTCTCTTTTTTTTTCAAAAAAAAAGTTTGATAAATGCGAGGATTACATACGAAATTATCAGCTTAAAAAAATAGTGTTTAAAGTTTTTTTTTCTATATCTTAATCGCTGTTTATTTTGTACGCTCGTTTGGCGTTATGCGCTGTAATTCGATAAATTTGTAAAAAATATTTCTTGTTCAATAACAAACTTTTTTATTGTGCAGTTAAATAGAATCTAGCTTTTCTTTTAACTTTCACCGCTGAATCGTTGAATTTATTTAAATATTAACCGCATTTTACGGGCGTCACTTTTTGTTTTGGCGCGAAATATTTGTTCTATATATATATATATATATATATATATATATATATATATATATATATATATATAGTTTCCACTTTACATTTAAGTTTTTGATCCCACAGTTACCTTTACGGTGATTATTTACCAAAGTGAGTGTACACTTAACTTTTACTACCTGCGCTACATTCCATCCCTACCACGTTCTCACCATTCAATCTATCTATTCATCAACTATTAACTGCACTCCTATTTTTTTTTCTACTGTCCCCTCTCTTCTGTTCACTATTTTTGACATTTTTGTTTTGTTTTGTTTTGTTTTGTCAACAACTTGTGTGATCGAAAGTGTAGGTTGAAAATACGAGAGTTTTTATACACAGGTGTTCTTTTTATTGAACATCAAAACAATGATTTCATTTCTATTTATTTACCGCGATCGTGTGTGTTCATATTTCACGTTCTGTTTTCGAATCACGTTTTTTTCCCCTACATAATTGTAATTTGTTTAATAATAATGTTAGAAATTCTAAAAATATAAGTCGAGCCTTATTACAATTCCATTGAAAAACAAATTGGATTGGATTAACACTTGGCATTTTAAATATAAATTTAGTACTACAATAACATATACCATATTTATGCGAGCTATAATTATAAATTGCTAAAATATTATTGTGAACATTTTATTATATCAATTTTTGTATTTTATCAGGTCTGATTTTTTTATATTTAATTATAATTTAAAAAAAATAGTAATTTCAAATGTATTAAAATACACTTGGTATGCAAAATAGGTGTTTGAAACGATTTTACACTTTAAATCTGTTTTTTTTTCTTTATAGGAACACTTGACATTGCCATCAGATATAGATGCCATCTGCAGCTGGAAGGAGTCGAATTTCTGTTAATTCTTAAATATTTTTCAATGTTGTGAAGGTATATCATATTTATTTTTATTTAAAAAGAAATATAAATTGCCGCATTAATTTAATTGATCAATAATTAATTAATTAATTTAAGCAGAATTAGTCGATAAATGATTAATTTAAGAATAAACATCATTCTTTTGTTGTAAATAATACGAGTTCGTTTTTAGTTCTCGTTACGAATTGTTTTATTTTTTTATCATTCTTTCGTTTCTTATCTTATCATAGCATTGTTTACTTTCTGTTTCACCTTGTAATGGTAACGATCGTCGTATGATTATACCATTTCACCGCCCTATGACTTACATCTTTCAGTCACGAGTTGCATTGGGGATTGATACAAGTTGGTACCGTATCAGCCGATGGGCGGCACCATCTAATTCCCCTACCTTTGGTTTTGTGATTTTTTTTCATTATTATTAAAATTCAACGTGCCAGCTTTTCAGTCTGTGTGCCTCTGTAAAAGTTACCCTGCAAAACTCGTATTTTTGTGACCAATATATACCATATATATAGATTTGTATTAGAAAAGTTGATGCCAATTTCAGATTATATTAGTTAAGTATTGTTTAATTCGCAACATATTCAACAAAAAATATTAATGCATTTAATCTTTTCATTTCATTTAATATCATCGGCAATTTTCAGAATAAGTCATGACTACGGATCGATAATATTATATTATTGTAAACGATAATAAATTTTCGATATAATGATTACGTTTTTTCTATGTGGGAATCCGTCATGGAAGCAATTTTCTATTATTTTTATTACTATATTTATATATGCTTCACTTTACGTATAATCGACCTCGTAACGGTCTTGACTTATCTATCATAACTACATATCTGACGTCTTTGGACCGTGTCTATCTACATCAATTATGTGTTTTTTTCTGCTATGTTTGATTGCATTTGTGGAAAAAAGTTTAGTTGTTCACATTTTTTTGTACGATTTTGCGATGATTAAAAAATATTTTGGAATGAATTTAAGTATGAAAATATTTAAAAATCGCTGTTCTATCATATTTTTAGTCACTTTTTTTGCATACGGATTTGAAGTGGTTTACTTGTGTGTGTATGTGATATTCGCAATTGCATCGGTTAAAAAACCTGATTATGTAACGGTTTAATGCAAAACAGCAATGATTCGTTTGTTAGACACATTCCACAGTCTCCGTCACTCTTCAGCATCCTTAGTTTCCCCTTCGCGTTTAAAGTTTCATCTGTTGATTTTTCGTCTATATTCCAATAATCCGGTATTTTGCAATATAACAATTGATATTTCCAACAGATTTTTTTTGCAAGAAAATCGAATAACAATGGTTTTTGTTTGCGACTTTCTACAATGCTTTTTTATACATTTTTATTAGAATTTGAATTCGTTAAATTAACTGGATTTATTATTATTATTATTATAAATAATGCATCCCGTTTAAGCTTTCATTTTCTTCATTGTTGAATTTGCAAATAATGGGAGTAATTTTTTTTTCATTGCAAAAATTTTAACTATGCGATACCTATATATAATACATTATTATTTTGTTATTATTTCTTTCGAATTAATTATAATTATCAGTCGAGGACCACCTTCAATTAACCGCTCATTTTCAGTTAACCGGTTTTCCGTTGTTTTTAGTATTGTTAATCGTCATATCGGCATGTTTGTTTTTAAATTGTAGCTCCTTTCAGTTTCTCGCTTCTGCATTTCATCTTTGAAATACCACACGTGCTCGTCTCACGTCTATCTGACGATGAAAAAAACCAGACAATCCCGCGTTGTTGTTTATTATTTGTGCATGTACACGCAAGTGCGTGTAACGACACGAATTTGAACTTATTTATTTAAAAATTTGACCTTTTCGGTTTTATTCTGTCCGATTTAATGATTGCTCATTAGTGATGAATCTTTCTCTTTTTTCAACCATGTCTCGTTTCACGCATCGAACATCTGGTAATGATTTTACATATGTGCAATTCGCGTGTTAAGGCGCGTGCCTGAAAAGTTTATTTTCATCCGAGTGTCGTTTTAACTATTTCGCATTTAACTGACTTTTCTTTTTATTTACTATTTATAAACAAAATTTTAATGCAAATTAATTTGTGAATATCTTCAAACTTTGTCTTGATTTATTTTTATTTTTTCCTATTATATTACAAAATACAAATTATTGAGCTTTTATTTAATTTATTTTGTTTACAATACAAAGGTACGAATTTGTATTCGAGCTGATTTGTAACATTAGGTTATTATATATATATATATATATATATATATATATATATATATATATATATATATATATATATATATATATATATATATATATATATATTCAAATGTACAAAATTTTGTTTATATATAATATTAATAAATAAATAATGAAAAAATATTGTGTGTAATGTTAAGGGCAACATTGCGTTGCAAACCGGGGTCAGGTGTGCTCCCACGCACTCGACCATAAAACGTCGTGCATTCGGTTCCCACTGTTCGCGCATTTTTTTTTCACTTTTTTATATATATATATTTATATATGCATTAGAATATATAATTAATTTGAAGTATACAAGCGGCATTATTATTGTATAAAAAATAAATATTATTAAAAAAAAAACTTGAGAATTCCACTGGAAAAGAAATGACTAAAACTAAATGATATTGAAAATTGTATCGATGATGCAATATTTATATATGTACAATAAATCGTCGTTATCTCGTTCTGTATTGTCGATGGTGTGATTTAATTTGAGAATGAGTCATCGGATGCGTTCTATTAACGGCATTATTTAAAATCTGTGTAGTGGTATCTCTAATTATTTTATCGTATTTCTTTGTAATGATACCAAATAAATCTATGACTATTTGTTGATTGATATCTGGATGTTTCGGATTTATACACACACACACACACACGCATATATATATATATATATATATATATATATATATATATATTGCAAAATATTTGTAAAAATATCACATTTTTCGCGTATAGCAAATAAAGTGTACACGTGCAAATTGTAAGTGTTTATTTAATTTTATTTAATATAATAATTTATACAAATAACCCGTCGAATTTTATATTTTGAAAATGTTTGATTTGAATAACTTAAATATATGTTTTTTTTTTGGAATTTAAATTTTATTTTGTATACATTATTAATGGATGTTTAAAATAATATTATGACCAAAATCTTATTGTTTTTAAGTATATTTGACATTTGTTTAGAATAGAGGTTATGTTCTTATAGTGACGTCGTGCCTTATTTTGATTCCGTCCATTTTTCTATTACATTAATTATGAATTCCTTTTATTTGTGCTGTGATAATATGTATTGTCGTTGTACAGACATAACCCCAGTATTTCATCATGGTATGATGTCATTTAATTGTTTTTTTTTTATAAATTGATTTTTGTATTTTTCAGTTTTTTAATTCATTATTATAGTCTTTTTTAAAATAGAAAATTACGTATCATTTCTCTTATTTATATGACTAACTAGTCTTGAATTGCTAATATTATACAGTTTTGCATTGTTCGACTTTTAAATTCTTATTTTAATCGAAAACGATTTTTTTTAATACAAAAATAAAAATTTAATTATTCTTCGAGTATTTAATTGATATTGTAGATTCTTTTAATGTTCGATATTTATAAATTAAAAAAGAAATATTTTTATAACGGAAGAAAAAAATAAATGTTCTAGACTTCTTATAATTTGTTTCAGAAATTTTACCATTTGTGTTCATATTCGTTTTTATGTATATTTTTTATTACATTTTCAGATTGGATTGAAATTGCCATGATGAATGGCCCAGACAAGAGGATGCTGGAGCGGGAAGCGCTCCGAAATATGATTCAACAATGGAATATGAATAGGCTAGATCTTTTTGAATTAAGTGAACCAAATGAGGTAATTTTCAATTTATTTTATATGACTATATGAAAACGTTCCTTCATGTTTATAATTAATAAGTGTTATTTTGTTTATTTTTAATTATAGGACCTCAGTTTTCATGGCGTTATGCGATTTTATTTTCAAGATTCTGGACAAAAAGTTGCAACTAAATGTATTAGGGTGGCATCAGACGCTACTGTTAGTGATGTTATAGGTAAAAATTTAAATTTATAATTTTATCATATGTTTTTTTTTATAATAGGGGTATTTATTGTTGAATTACTTTTTATAGAAACGTTAATTGAAAAATTTCGTCCAGATATGCGAATGTTATCAGTAAATTCATATGCTCTTTATGAAATTCATTCTCAAGAAGAAAGAAAACTGGCAAATGATGAGAAACCCTTATTAGTTCAACTCAATTGGCATTTAGATGATAGAGAAGGTCGATTTTTACTTAAAAATGTGGACGATAAAACTGTAATTAAAGGTTTTTTAATTGTTTTTATTTTATATAAGAATTTTATTATATTTTTGGGTTTGATTCAGGTGTCTATGGTAAGTGGAATAGATACAAATACAAATTTCAAAAGAAAATTGTCTAAAAGAGAAAAGAAAGAACTTAAAAAGAAAGAAAAATTATCTAGAATGAAATCTGACGCAGTCAAAGATGATAAACATCCAGTAGCTGAAAAGCTTTATAATGGTATGTTTTTTTTGCTTTTATATTATAATTTTATATTAATTTTGTATTAAAATTAACATGATAGTATAAAATTTTTATAAATATTTTTTCTTTTAGAACTACCTGAAACTATATTTACGAGATCTATTTCGAATCCTGAAGCAGTAATGAGACGACGACGGCAGCAAAAATTAGAAAGGAAATTACAACAATTTAGGTCCAAAGATGGCGGTCCAGATACTGGTAATTATACTTATGTTGATAATGTTGTAATAACATAATAAAGTGTAATGATTTATAGAAATAATGTAGATTTTTCCATAATATTTAATTTCATTCAAATCATATAATATTGTTTTGTACAACTATAAAATGTAATTTGTATTATTGTACAACATGATGTATATTGTGAAGAATTTCAAGATACAAATTCCTGAATAATTTAATTATTTAATATTTGTTTTAGGTGGAACATTAAAAATTTATGGAGAATCACTTTGTTCTGATGTGCCTTATAAAACATTATTGCTCTCAATAAATGATTGTTCTGCTAGTGTCGTGAAGGAAATGTTAGATAAATACGGACTTGGAAAAATTGATTCGCAATTGTACTGTTTGGTTCAGGTATGTCTATTGATGCTCTTTAATTGTTAAACAAATTCATGTACTTGCATTTTTACTTAATAGACAATAAAAATTTCGAAATATATTGTATAATGTATATATAACACGTCATAAAAAGTTATTTAATATTGTATATGAAATAAAATCTAATATATGATATTTTTTTGTTACATATAAGCACGATTTTTATTTTTTTCATGATTGTAGGTTAATACGCAAGATAACTCTGAATACATTCTGGATGACGACGAGTGTCCTTTGGCTATTGTTATGTCACATCCTCAGAGAGGTATGTTTTTTTTTGTGTATAATATAATTTTTATTTATTTTTAAAATATTTCGTTTCATCAAAAACACGTCGTATTAGTTTTTGTTTCAATATTTTTTTTTCTATTTAAGAAGCAAACCTAGTTATTTTATTTTACTGTGTACCGCTAGGCAAAGATGTCAGGAGTAGTAACAAATACAAACGTTATAATGGTTTATCCATCGTATGACCTTAAAATTTATTTATTTATTTAATATTAGAATTTTAAAACTATATTAAAGTTTAATAATGTTGAATTTTATTGTTTATATTTATTAATTAATTTATTTTTTTTGCTTATTCGTCTTAAATGTTATATTGACTTTTTTCGTGGTACATTTTTGTTAGTCAAATCTATTCAAATTTCTTAGTATTGAACCGCGGACTTATTTCCATGGTAATAATTTTGTTTATAAGGCTCCTTTCTTTCTATTATATTCAAAAACCACTTGGTGCAGGGATAACTTTAATTTTCCATCAGGTACTTTAAAATATTTTATATTTTGGATATATTTAAAAAAAAACATCATAGAATATTTTTCTGTCCACGTTTTTTGTGATAATTAAGTATCATTTAATATTTCATTTAGTGAATAATAGAATTGATATTTAATGTGTAGTCGTAAATAAATATTTTATTTGTTTCAATTTGTGAGAGTTTTCAAATACTTATATATTCGTCTGTGTGGGAGTTATTTCTGAATAAAACTTTCGTGTTCTACGTTAAAAATATTTTTATTTATCAAATTTTAATATATTTTTTTTTAGATAATCGTAGTCCTTTAATAAAAAAATCGATAGTCAGATATATATAGGTGTACGTGAAAAACTATACTTTTTTATATTGTATTGTATTTGATAAGAGTTGGTATAAAGTATATGTATGCTATAAAATATAGGGGAAGAATTTCAAGGAATCAAAAGTTTTTTGGAATTTTAACAATGTTTTTCGTGTCACAAAAATTTTTATGAAATTTTGCATTATGAAAGAATTTCAATTAATTTTATCAATTTTTAAAGTTTTTGTTGTTACATTATTGAGCTATATTTATTGTTGGATTTTGGAAATTGTGAAATTTGAATATTTAACATAACAATTCAAAAATCTTTTATTATTTTTATACAATATTGTTTAATTTTTATACATTTTTTTTTAGAAAAAATATTGGTTTATTTATCAGAGCATAGTTAGGATAACAGAATAATTTAACTTATTTTGAAAGTTTAGGGAAATATTATTATATATTATCTAAATATTGATTATGTAAATAATTCCTACCATCTCGTGTGGAATTTATCGTCGTTTATTTGATTATTATGTTTCAAATATTTAGTGTATATATATATATATATATATATATATATATATATATATATATATATATATTATTTCATTTGATTTCTAGAAATTTTGTTGATTGTTTGACTATATTTTGACTATATATATAAAATATTCAGGAGATTAATCATACATCAAAAAAAAATATAAAATTGTTCTCATAATCTAATAATATAAAATGGAAGAAATTAGAAAATGAGTACATTGCATATAATTTATTCAAATACTGGGTTCTGATTCTTTAACCTCTTGTGTTTTTCATTTCGTCCTTAACTTTTTTTTTTTTGGAGACGATGAACTCTTACGTGTTTTTCAGTGCAACTCTTCATTGTGATTGTTTTTTTTTTCATTCTGTATTAGTTGAGTTCTTAAATTTACGAAGTCGGTTTTTCGTTACATGGCAATAGAGATTAGGAGGTTGATGTAATTTGAGATTTAATTGTAGTTAGGAATCAAAGCATTACGACTGTAGCTATTTTAATTACGTTGGTGTAATCCGAGTATCAGTCATTGTTACTACGTTGTATTTTTAAGCCACGTGCAATTTTCTAAATTATATGTAATATGGATTGGTAATAAGAATCTCGTAATATGAAGATAGCAGAAAAATTTTTAATTCAGTTATTATTTATATAACACAGAAAATATGTATTAATATTTCTCTTATCACATTCAACAAATACATAAAAGTTGAGATATAATTTTTATGTTTTTCAAATTTTATTTTATGCTATATTTGTGATTATTTGATGAAATGTGTGTTTATTTTAAAAATAGTATTATATATATATATATATATATATATATATATATATATATATATATATATATTAATGGAATATTTACGTTTTGATGAAGTTTTCAACTATATTTGTTTGAAGAAATAGTAAATTTTGTAATAGAAAAAAGTCATATAAAGAAATATTAGATTTTTTGGTCTTCATATTTTTAATGAAATCAGTTTTTGTTATTTGTAGTTATTTTTGAGTACGGTAATCTCAAAATATTAATGTTTTTTTTTATCTATATTCTCGATCGTTTTTTATTATAGAATTTTTATGAGGGACGATTTATTTTTATGTATATTTTACGGGAAATTTATTTTAGAAGCAATTTCTAATAATAGTTTGCGAAATATTTAATGTTAAGATTATTTAATAATATATCGATCATTTAATTTAATAATAAAAAAAAATATATTGTTAAAGTAAGAGAAAAAGATATCGATATTAGTTTCGATTCAGTGGAATGCGATGATGACATTGTCCGCATATAAAAAAATACGTATGCCGTGTAAAGTCTGTTGCAACGTGCGAAACGCGGGTTGGCAACCTCTGATTTAGCCGAGTCCGTTTTGTTCCCTATAGTATAGTGTTGGCGTTGCGGTTCAAATCTTAAGGTTACGTTGGCGGGGCGGGTCGCGTCCCACGCGTTTAATTGTCCCTCTCTGTATAAACTCATTGAAAATTAATCGCGGTTCCCGTTTTGTTTATCTTTTATTACGAATTTTCGTCAATTTTCCGGTCCGACATCGGCGATTCGCGTGTTGTTGTTATTGCTGTGTTGTTATTGTTGTCGTTGTTGTGCAAAACAAAAACGCCGGGACGACCCGCAAAACTCTCCCTCGACGACTGTACGCGAACCGTTTTTGTATTTCATGTTTATAAATAGACGAGAGAAGGCTTTTTCACACGAAATTTCACCCTGGTAAACGTTTATGAAGATCGAAACCTTTGTGCGCTGCTTTATGTGCGTTTTGTGTACGCGAGCCTACAAATTTATTACATGAAAACCACTGAATGAACCTAAAACTTTAGCTTCAGTGCAAAATGTTAGATTGGGGTATAAGACGTGAGTATAGTTTTATGAATATGCCTTAATATATATATGGTATATATTTATTATACTACCTCCATAGTAATGGTGTATTATTTTATTTTATTTCTATGTACGATATGTGAATTTATATATTTACGGTGTTCATTAAGTATTTTATCTCAACTCTGGTGAATAGCTATTCGTTTACCTTTGGCATTTCAACTATCGGTTGTATACGTATGTGAAGTTGTTTATCTTCTTACTCCATTTCTACCAATTTAGAATATATTCCTGAAAATTTGATAGTTTCGTTTTAGAGGGTGTGTTTATTTATTTATATGTTTCCATGTGACGAATCGGATATATGCATTTTGACGTTGAAGATTTATTTTCTCACGATATTCACGTTTATTTTTATTTATATATATATATATGTCGTAATGTCGAGGCCGTGATTGTATAAAAACGGAAATTAAATTCATTTAATCGTTCTATAGTATATATGGTAAACACATATACGTGTACTATGAAAAATTGAAAAGTTTTTATTTTGACAAATAAATAAAACGAATATTTTGATTGTCGTTTATTTAATAAGATCATTTTGACGACCGGTGAAATTCAGAAGTTTTTGAATATTGTTTATTATTCGCTGCAGGTTGGCGGTTTAATGGAAAAAAATGAACAAATTGATATTTTATGACATAAAATATCAATTTGTACTTTAAAAATATTTTTAAATTAGTTTATGTTAGATAAAATTAATTTACTTTAACATGGAAAAAATAAGTATGACCGATTCTTCAAATTAATCGTAATGTGTTTGTTGAAAACAAGGTTTGCTATAGGACAGGTTTGTTCAATTAAAAAAAGTATCGTAATAGTTTAAAATCGTTTCATATATGATTTTGAAAATATATATATATATTTTTTTTAAATATATATGATATTCATTCATTAAAAATAAAAAATAAGTGAAAACATAGTGTAATTAAAAATCGCTTCACTATTTACCTGTTGACTATTTCTGTTATGTGAAGTTCATAAGGTTGTCGCATGAGTTTCAATAGTAACAAAAAGTCTTTTGATATTTACTTATTTCTAAAATTAGGTCCAAACAAAGTTCACGTTTTTTGGACAACAGTGTATATAAACAGTTCGTCAGTGTATTGTACTATATACAATCTATTGTTCTGTATCAATTTTTGTAGTTTCCTTTTTGTTTTTTCTCATGTTTAGCTAAGCTCGACTAACGTCTATAGCCTTGAAGAACATCTTTGTCGAATAAAGTGTTAACTAAAAATATTTTTACGAACAGCATGAAAATAATCGTAACATCTTCGAATTCATGTAATTTTCTTTTTATCATTCTCCCTTATGATGATCAAAAATGCATATAAAGCCTTATAATATGCGTATATAACGACGAAATAAAATTGATTTTATCTCTTAATATCGCTTGTCATATACACTGTTTGGTCTAGTTTACATCGTCAATTGAAAATGCTGTTCGTGACATGAATTCGGTGGGCAATCTTCTAAATTTTGTATAAGGAAGGATTTAATCTGAAAAAAAATATTAGCTATAATATTGTGTTTTATTTTCGGTGTGTTTTCTTATAAAAATTCTTGAGTTATAAAAGCTTTTTAAATGTTGCCCATTTGCACTTTTTCTCTTTATCAAACATTATTATGAAATTGCATAATATTTAAAGGACGAAAAAATAGGTTTACGTTCTTAATTTTCATAAATTAAAAAATGTTTTTCACATTTTTAATTCAATACTAGTGTTCCACTGAGTATGCTTTCAGAAATATCCGTCTAGATTGTTTGCATATTTAACTTTAAATCTTATAAACTTCAAAGTATCCAAAGCATTAAAAGTTTAGTATGTTTCAGAATTTTCTCGCAATTTTTGTTAGATGAGTGTTCTTCGACTTTGTTTTTAAATATTTTTGTTTATTACGTGAACGCTTTAATAATAATCTGATTATTACGTATTTTTATGTGATAATGTTAAATAAAATCCAGCGATTTTGTCATTAATGTGATGCTTCGCTAAATCGAATAAAGAATGAGATAAAGATTTTTGAAAAAAAAAACACTATTTACATGGAGGAGTTTGAATAAATTAAAAGGAACTTCTTGTTAAGAAGATATTGTACGAAATTTGTAGCATATATTTAAAGAAAATATAGATGTATTAATTTTATGATTAAATAATTAATTGTAATTATTTTGGTGTCGGATAACAGTGTCGAGATTTTTGTCGAGTTTCATTTATAGATTAATTGAAAATAATGAACACCGGCCAAATAATTAATTCGGTCCGAATTAATTATTTGGCCATTTCAAATTTTTGAATACTTTGGATATGTAAATAATTTAAATTAAGAACACTTTTTTTTATATTGAAAGTAACGTTATTAAATATTTCACGTATTGAAGTAATTGATTTGATCGATTCAATTATGCCCCTTATATTTTATCCATTGCGAATATTGATTTACATGCTTTCTAGATTAAATTATGCATTTTTAAACGTTATTTTGTATAAAATATACGTTGTCAGTTCTTCATATAAACAGTCAACGTTACGATATATAAATACATATAAAAATTGTAAGCGACAAACGCACCGAAAACGTTCACAAATATTATATATAATACAATAAATTTCAAAAAAATCTCACGGAGCTCGAAACATAAATTTGTTGAACCTTAACGTTCGGGTCCCTTCATTTTTCACGATGCATAAGATGTTTCACACGGATATGTTGGGTCGCCGTCCTTGCGTGAAGGGGGTCGGTTTGATGATGCAGCCGGAGTCGGTTCCACTTGGCTCGTTCTCCTAACCAATTGTTCGCGATGTGCTTCCGTTTCGATATGTATTTTTTTTTTTTTTTTTTTTTGCTTCCGTTTCTATATTTGCTCGCCTTAGACGTTTTAACCGAATTTTGAATTTTGTTCGTTTGACACAGACTTTTACCGTTTTATTATTATTATTATTTTGCAATTTGCTTTCGCACCTTCGTTAGTTTTAAATTCTTCCGGAGCGTTTGCGCTAAATGGTATTTTCTGATGTTGTTGTGTTCCCGAAAAGCTCGCTTTATGTTTATTGAGCTTTTGTCGTCTTGCCTGCGATGCTTTTAATAAGCTTTTTATGGATTATACTATGTTTTTTTGACACGGTTTCTTCTCTAGATCTTCGAAATTGAATTTTTTCATATTTTAATCCTATCCGCCAGGGGTATCTGTTTATATTTTATACAACATTTGACTGAAAAAAATCTTAGTGTTCGTATATAATAAATATTTTCATATGGCATCTTAATCTGGTTTTCTTTTTTTTTATATTTAAATTTGTACAATTCAGAATTCGAGACTTTAAGATATGTGAATCTGACTAAATATTCATGTTGCCTGTAGGTTTGTATGCCTTTGAGAATACTCCCATTTTAAATTATGTTTCCACTCCTCTCGACAGCACATTTCCTTTTACCCTTTATTTAAATTTTCGTTTTTGCGTTGAGTCGTTGCATATTTTATCGAGATTACTTAATTAATATTGTATGATGTTCTATATTTTATATTTAAATCATTTATTAATCGTTTTTTATATTACTTTTTTTTCATAAATACTTGGATATTATATTAGATAATTTCAATTGGAAAAAGTGTGATTGATTTCTTGCTATAATGAGAACTGATTGTGATTTTTTTACGACATTTTGAATGATATATTTTTTTGATTCAGATTATTTTAGGTAAACATTCATCGTTGTTAGTGAAAAGGAAAACTTTGCGAATTTGTATGTAATAAGATCATTTATTTTACTCGGAACGAGTCATGTGTTAAGCCCCAAAGATGTTTTTGGCTCGGTATCTTTTATTTGCGCGTAATATGAAAATATACATTTTCTTTGCACGTTTGGTAATATCAAAAACTTATATAGAAAATATGTGTACAAAATTGGATATCCTCTCAACTTTCATTATGTTTGAAAAAGAAAAAATGTATGTACGAAATAATGTATATATTTTATTAAGTCAAAAAATTTGACCGCAAAAGAATTATTTATTTAATAATGATAATGTATTAGTGGTTAAAACAATTGGAAAGTCAAAATTTCTTTACATTTTTGTGACAATATACCTACTATAAGTAAAACTCCTCTATTATTTTATTTCATAGTTTTCATGTAATATGACGTTCAAATAATGGTTCTAATGGTCGTTCGGTTAGCATGTTTTACTATGTCTTACCGACTTTCCGTGAGCATTTGTAGTTAGAATAATTTTATAATTCATCGTTATGAAAATGTTTTATAATGGAGCTATATTATAATTTAAATATTTTATTATAAATAATGATATTTGCGTTAGACTTGTAAGTTGATATTTGAAAAATATACTAGGAAATATGGAACAATGTTGGGTTCTTATTAATTCTATGATTATCTGAACATGATATAAGTGCTGAATCATGTAATGAATCATCCAATAAAGAGTAGTTAATAATTTTGTTCCGAAGTACGAATTGTATTATATTTTTTTTATACACAATATAATGTAACTGAATAAATATCAATTTTGTTGACAGCATTCACAATTTTTTTCTATTGTAAAAAGTATAATACGGGGTATATCGAATTCGACGTATTTTTATCAACCTCAAAAAAGGTACATATATTGTTGGCATGTTCCTCCTTTTATCTCATAACATTTAGCGCAACATTGTCTTTTTTTTTTTTGGAAATTGACATTCGCTGCGAAATTTGATTAAATTTGCCGGTATCGATATATATATATATGCGAACAACTATAATATATATTGGTCACACCCATCAAGCATTTCGTATTTAATTAACCTAATTTAATATTTAACCTGAAATTTGCTCTCTCGTACGCGTTACGAATTTCCAGCGACTCGTTCTATAAAATCGCGCTCGTGGCTCTTGGCTCGTGTCTCGTTCGGGAAACATGTAACGTTTATGTAATATGAAAATTGCCAATTTACCGAAGCCCGAACGTTGATGAAAGCCTTCTCTGACTGTGTGCGCACCGTTAAACGCACGTATACGAATTCGTCGGAGCTTTTGTTATATGTATTTAGGTCGTTACCCGGTGTGTACACATTGTGCATTTTGAATTAAGCACAATATTTGTCTTCGTACTGTTATATTGTTTTCGCGAATTCTATACCTTTTGTCAGAATTTTTCAGTGTGTATGTGTGTGTGTGTGTTTTTTTTTTGTTAATTCCTCTCGGCTCTTTCGGCGTCCATCCATCCATCCATCCACTTTCAAGCCGGAGTTTTTATCGCGAATGTTTGAATTTTGCTTTATGCCTTTCTTTATTTTGCTTATTTATCATAACGGACGAAAATTCGTGTTTATTTGTTTATAATTTGTGATATTTTATTTTTGGTTTAATGTAACGTGTGCGGTGTTCACATATGTAACGGTTAGTATGATGACGTAGTTTTGAGATTGAATCCTATTTAGGAACATCGCTTATAAGTGACAAATCTATATCGAATGTTGCATATCTCAGATGAAAACTGATCGGATTTATTTTTCACCTTAATTTTTTTGAAAAATGAACTGTTGACAAAACGATGTTAGTACTGAAAAACATTTTAGAAAATATTTATTGAATCTAAGATGATAAAACAAATTTATCGACTGTTGTATTACAGAAAAAAAAATGAAACGGAAATGCGGTATATTTATTTTTATATTTTATTTTCGATATTTTTGGAAATATTTGTCAAATATATATAGTTTTTTTTTCAGTTTCATTGTGAATTGACGTTTGAAACACGAGTTTATCGCGATAAAAACGTTGTCGTCACTGATAACATTTTCACCTGAAAATCGAGTTACACGCGAAAACTTGCAGATTGTCTCCTTTTTTTAGCTCTTTAATGTCTACTCTAAAAATTTTAGCGTAAAACACACACACACACACACGTACAGTAGATAGAAGCGCTGGATGTGCGCTTCAAAAGATCATATATATAAATCTTTGTTATATATTTATCAATTGCGCTATCAGAAAAAAAAATTTTTTTTGCTTTAATTTAATTAAGATATTAAAAACTTGATCATTTTACAGTAAATATTTACCATTTCCTTGATGATATAATTTGTCTCGTAAAGGTCTTCATATGACTAAATTGGACATTGATTTTTTAACAATTCATATTTTGTTTTCAAAGCTTATTTTACATAGTACTTCATTTTTTTGAATGCCTTAAATTTGTTTCACGCGTTTTGTAGCTTGCTGAATTGAGAGAAATTGATGTCACTCACGTTAGAACATACCATATATATCTTAAATAAAATAGTTTTGATATTAAAATTTTACCAACTAAATTTTTTTTCGTTCAAACTGTGTATCATATTATAGTTTATCATATTTACATTGAGCGTTTCTTTTTCAGTCGTCTGTAACAATTTACGTAATTTGAAGTATATTGTCATAATATTAATTAATTTTATTATTATGAAATTTTTTCATGCATATGTGTGTTGTATAAAAAGAATAAATTCAACGATACCATGACGCGATATTTTCATTAAAAAAGTTTTCTTTTTATGTAGAAAAATATGATATATATTTTTCAATATTTTTTGTTATGTATCCATTAACTGTAGAAGCAAAAGAAATATGTTGCAAAAGCGGAGAAGAGTAATATAATATTTAAGACCATATATATTTTTTATTTCTTTTTTATTTTTCTCGGATGTGTGTAAAACTGTTGATACAATTTCTTTTAAGTGTTTGTTTTTTTTTTCATATTGTTTGAAGAAATTGCATTTTTTTGATAATATTCATTAATTAGTAGAATAAATACTTTATTGATTGCACAGGCTTGAAGCGTTTTTGTTTTATAAAACTGTATGGAAATTAAGCGAATGAAATTAATTCTTGAGCTCTTAAAGATACAGTTTATTAAAATAATACTTTGTTCTTCTCACATTTATTATTATCATAAAAATGTAAATTTATTCAAATTTAAAAGACCAAATTGCGCGTATAAATTTGTCAGTAATATATATATATATATATATATATATATATATATATATATATATATATATATATATATATATATATATTGCCGCCAAAATTTCGTGATCGAATTTTCACCGCATAAATCGGAAGTGTAATCTTTCGATATTACAAAAAAATCTTTGATGTTTAACGATTTTTGACGCAAAATATTTTTTCGCTTTATGGTGGAAAGGGGGGGGGAGGCAGGCAGGGGTGCGTTAAAACAAAAATAATAAAAAGTGGCAATTGATTTGTTTACGGGTTTTTTCTTTCACACCTATATACCGGTCAGGGTTGATGAAACGTGTAAAAAAAAGTAAATATATATATATATATATTTTTTTTTTCTATTATAATTTTATTGTATATATTATTGGGGTAAATACAGTTTTATTACTTCACTTAGGACAACAAACAATAATAGTATGACCGAATTAATCGATAGTTTTCGTGAACGTGTGGCGCGTTCGTAGTTTAAAATTCATCACGATTGTTATTTCATTTCTAATGAATAAAAACCGCGTATCAAATTATATTCTGTTTTCTTTTTTAATGAAATTTTTATTATTTAATATGTGGGGCAGTTGTTCTAAGATTGTTTCGTTTGTGTTTTTTTTTTATATTTTTATATTTATTTAAAGGTAAATTATCGTTAAGAAGATTAATCGAGATTGTATTGCACATGACCCAATTGAAAATAATCGAAATTGTGTAGAAGATTATTTCATTGTAATTTCCGGTTTTAATTGTATATGGTATGTGTGTCCGATATTTTCATTACTCAGTATGTTCATGATTTATTAATACAAGTAATATAATTTATTATGTATTATTTTATGAATATATGAATAATTTACAATACACTCGGTTATAGTTCAGTGATTTCCATAATGATCAATAAAAAAATCCATAAAGCGAAAGTGTTTGAAATGTAAAAAGAAGCAGTATAAATATAAAGATGCGTTAGGAGAATGTGCCCTTTTGTTTCGATAAAATGATATTGTTATAGATATGTTTAAAATAAATAAAATATTTTATAATATTCTTCTTAAAATGATAACACTTTTGACTGTGCTGCATTGATTTTATGTGTTCAAAGGCAATTTTACTATAAATAGTGCATTGCCATTTTCTAAATATAATCCCTCTTTTATGATAATTCTAAATTCACTCGGGAAAAATAGGCCAAGACATTATTCATTAACCGATTTTGAGATTTTTACAGTTTATACATTTTATTAAACAATTTATACAATTAACTTTCAAAGTTTTACATTTTGAAAGTTAAATGATTTGTAAGCGTATGGAATACTTTATACGAATAACTTTATAATGTACATAAATATGAATGGAAATTAAATTTTAAAACGTGTTCCCGATCTGACTTGACACTTATATAAGAGATTTATTTAATTCGAATAGTTGAATTTTCGTAACGTTTTGTGCGAATTACTTATTTATGAACATTTTTTTTACAAGGATTAATTGGAAAACGCGCACCAAACGGTTCCTTACATCTGTTTCTCATATCGTAGGACTTTTCCGATATAATAAGCGTCGACGCGTCGAAAACAATCAGTTACGTCGAGAGTGTCGTACTTTAGACATTTATATTCGTTTTTAATAATCGAATTGATTAATTGATAAGCGATTATAATATTTAAAATATTTTTTTTTAATTAAAAAAATAATATAATAATTCTTTGTAATCGTACGATATCAACTTCAACATATAAAATATTTTTTTTATTATTACTCCTACACTTATTTTACATTATTATTATTATATTTTTTTTTGCAATTAACATTTTATTGATTTTCATCTATTAAACTATATATATATATATATATATATATATATATATATATATATATATATATATATAATAATGTATGCGTAGGTGTCTTATTAAAAGTTTCGTATTTTACCACTCGTGTATATACCATATATATTCCGTTATAAAAAGGGATAGTTTTCGGGGCTGTCTCGTGGGGTTTTCGTGTGTTTCAAATGATATCAACGTAATAATGATAATAATCGTTCACGTGTTGAATATTATGATGTTGTCATATTTTATTTTTATTTCTCGTATATGACATTTATCATGAAAATATTAATGGAACGGTAATGGTTTGCGTTGTTATGAAACGTTTAAATATTCGTAGGATAATATTTAGTTTTGTTCGTTTCGAGTTATTTTTTTTTTCTTATAATAAACGTTACATTATCTATATTAGAATCTGTGAATCTAGTATACATAAATACCGGTGAATTGTGTGAGATATTGGATTTTCCTATTTCTAAAATACGACTTGTCAGTTTCAATATTCTTTCAGATTATTTGCGATCAGTTTGACTTTCAGTTTGATATTGTTCGACATATGGATTTTTCCCGGCACATGTTTGCATAAGAAATCTTATTGTCTTGTTTAAATATTGTGATCTGGTGTTTGCTTTCTGATATTCAACTGGATATATATTTTCTGTTTACACTTAATATTTGCAATGCCTTGTAATATAAAATTAAGTTTATAATATATATATATATATATATATATATATATATATATATATATATATATATATATATATATATTTATCTTGGATTTAATTAGTGAGGTGATTAAAGTATTCAGTGATCTAATATGGAACCTTTGTAACACGTTATTCCATTATAAATATTGCTTTTAATTATGAATTTATACATTATTTTTGGGACCAAAAGTGCTTCGTTAGGTTATTGATTTCTTACAAAATTGAGAGAAAAAAAATCGACACAGTAACACAGTGAACGTATAAATGCATTAATAACGAATTATAATGGAATTTTCTTCCAAATATGTGAAAGATTCAGCATCTATACATACATATATATATTCTATTTGTGAATTTCTTCTTTTTTCGTGTGATTTGGCATATTAATATTTAAAAGACACCTTTTTGTTGCTTGTTTTGCAACTGAAGAATATACATTTTCATTATCCTAGTTAGCGATTAAAACAAAAAGAAATCAAAATGATTATGGGAAGATCGTTATCGCGCCTTAGAAATGGCCAATTCGAAATAGTATTAGGTAAATTTCATTTCTACTATAATTTATATATTATTCTCTGTTTGTGTTTTCTAAAGGGTTTTACTCTGAACGATTAATAAAAACTGCATCAAGTAAATTTAATTGAAATTAAAATATATAATTATAAAAATGTTATAAGGACTTTTGAATAGTACAATTTTTAAGTGAAATATACGAATACTTTATCCGTTTTATAGTATTCTTATTTCTTTTTAGTTCAATAGTCGGCAATTTTCGATTGAATTTTCGTTATCACTTTGACCAAAAGCTCAAATAAAAAAAATATTTAAGTATTTTATATACATCTACCATAAATATTAGTTTGTATTTTGAAGGATTTTAGAAGATTTTTTCTTAACAATTCATAATACTTTCAAAGATTATCAATTTATTTGTTATTTATTATGTTGATTTTCATATAATATTATCCATTACATTTTTAATTAAATTTATATCTTTTAGAGAAATAAATCTGAATATTTTTTTTATTTTTGTAATGTTTTATTAACGTAATTAAATGGATACGATTAAAACGTTTTTTTTTGTTGTTGATGTTTTAAATTCAAATAAAGATTAATAATTTGTTTAGATTTAAAGACATTAGGAAAGTTTTTATTAGTTTTATGTTATATAAAAAATCCACTATTTTACCCAGTGATTTGATTAAATATACATACGAATCCATTAATTTGTTAAATCGATTGACCTTACTGAAAAAATATCTATAAAAATTATGTACGAGTGAATTTATAAAAAAAATGTAGTTTATTTGTTCAAAGAAAAATATAAATAACATTTCTGGTGTATTATAATTTGATTGAAATTTATAATATTCCCCTTATATTTTATTAAGTGAAAAGATTGGAAAAAATGTTAATTTGTATTACAAGAATTGTTAGCAAATTTTCTTTTGCACGTTTTGTTTAAAAATCATTCAATTGTGAGTTTATAGTATTAAAATTGAAATGTTGTCTTTATATTATTTATCTATATTTCTCGTTTATGTTTTTTATTGTTGTTATGTTATTATATTTTTTTTTTGTAATGGTAATTTGTATTTTAATTTAATTTCTCAGATTACTTCGTATCATTCCTGTTTATTTTTCTCTTACTTGAATTAAAACGAAACGTAAAAGGAGGGAATAAATAAAAAAAATAAAAAAAATGACAGGAAATGGAAAAATTGGGAACTCTGACTACGACGTTAAGAAAAGTTTCTGTATTGCCTTGGAAACTCTTGATGTGTGTTCTAAAACTCGCATGTACATATTTGTATTTGTGTTTGTGTACTTTTGTAAATATACAAACACACACACACACACACAACCGAAGCATTCTCTTTTCAATAGTTGTCATCTTTGTGTACTCTTCTATGAGTAATTTTGAACGAAAATGAACCTCGTGCCGTGGTATCTTTTGGAGTGTTGACACACTTATTCTTTACTTCGCAATAGTTTTCTACAAAGCTTTTTAATGACTTTCACGTTCCACACGCTTTATTTATTTATTTATATATTTTTTTTCGTATTTTTTTTTCGCATCCAACTGAATTTTTCATCTCGTGGAAATTGAACCCACGTATCTTTTTTGCCGCGAAACATAAATATTCGTACTTTTTTCACGAAGCCTTTGGTATTGACATTATGGAATATGACACTCGAATGCTTGTTTATATTTCGTTATTATATCGCGATAATTGTTCGAAATTCTATATTATTAAATTAAACGTGCTGACTTTTATTACCTACCGTTTTTATATTGTTAAAAATTTATAAAATTTGAAAAATAAATTATCATATGAATCTAGGACAAGAGATTCAAAAGTCGCGAATTTAGAATATAATTATTATTGTTATTTTTTTACTTTACTAAATTGAATTTTTAATGATATATAGAAATAACTTTTTATATATTGTGTGTAAATGAATCAATATAATATTTTAGTAATGCTTTAGTTTCTTTTATTGATTAGCAATTATACTAGTAGTAACCCTTTCGTGTACATAAAATCAATCTGTTAATATTTATTTATTATAATGAAGCACCATTATGATTGTTATTACATATATTGATTTTTTATTTAATAGATATAATGTGGAATGTCGATTGAATTTTTTCTTTATATTTCAAGTACATTTAAGGGGAAAAAATTGAGTAGCAATAAATTATTGTAAGAAATTGTAAATCGATTCTTTGGTATTTTTCATAAAATTTCGTCAACTTAGATTCAAGTAGAATCTAACGTAAAATGAGATCGTGAAAAGTTAAGAGATATGTGATTTGGAGATCAATAATAATTATAATCATATGTATATGTGTGTGGCTTTTGATTTTTATATAAAAGTTAAATATTATTTTATTAGAATTGTGCCATTTTTCCGGGTTAAAGGCAATTTTCTATTATTTATTTTGATTGTAGTCTCCAATATAAAAAATGTATGAAATGATTATGTCACAGTTTTTGGTCTTGACTTTGAAATAAATGCCAGTCGATAACCACTTCTTTCAGGAGTCGTTTCGACGATTTAAATACGATCGTTTTAAAATACTTTTTTAAAGTCTCTAAAGAGAATTTTAGTATGTAATAATCATAATTATATATATATATATATATATATATGCATTATTTTAATATTTCAGGTTCTATAATGTTTCATGTGAGACGGCGTCCGGCAGATTGTCAGCCTCGTCGACGAAAGAAAAAATCTGGTTCAATAAGAGCAGGCAATAATGCTTCTGGTGTCGGTGTATCTGCTGGTTTACTAATAGAAACTCAACCTGATGGCACCGTTATTGATAATGGACGCACTATACGAATTTCTGGCGATATTGTTGAGGTAAATTTTATTTGAAAATGTTAGAAAAATTGGAAACGAGTCGAGAGTCAATTAAAGCATATTTCAAATTCTAGGTTGGTTCAGCTAATGGGGTCACGTTGCAATTATATGGTCCTTCGATTCAGCCTAGACACTGTGTGATAGCTGTTAACGAGGGAGTAGTTACGATTAAACCTCTTCATGCAGATGCATATACTTACGTTAATGGACAAAGAATACATCATATGACAATGTTGCAGGTTTTTATTTTTTTTTCATCATTAATAATATACTAGGATCGATAAAATATGCTTTCTGAAATGTGAAATATCATTTTGTTTGATGGAAATATTAGATAGATATCTCTTGTTATTAGCAATAATAATAATAATATACATGAATGGAAGGTTTTATTATTACCAATCATTAAAAATTCATTTGCAGCATGGGTGTTTGATTAAGTTTGGTCGCATGTCTACATTCCGTTTTGTGGATCCTGCACAAGAAAACAAGTTGAATAGAAATTTGTCTCAATCGCAACATTTCGATTCAGGATCTGTTTATGACAGGTATGCATATTATTTTTTTTAATCTTTGTATTTTGATGTTTATTCATTATAATTTATCAAAAGTTGCTAATCACGTTGCTTTTTCACGATATTTTATTTTTATTTCAATTCAAAAGTTAAAATATCAATTCAACAATACGAGGATTAATCGATAATTTATATTAAAAAAAATATATTACAAAATAAATTTGTCATATTTTGATTGATTGGTTTTTTTTATAATTATGTCGTTAATATTTCTCTTTTTTTTTAATTTTTTCTATTTATACTTTGCAAAACTGAGTTTTAAGATAGAACTTAGTTATCGATTGACCTAAATATGTTGAATTTTAAATCCACCTTAATGAACATATTATTTATTTAAGTATTGATCATTTAATTTATTTTCAATTAGTTTTATTTACAATTTGTAATCATTGTTTTTTTTTCTTTCTTTTTTTTGCATGTTTGTTCCAACGCTGTTACCACACAACCATTTAAATTTTGTGCTATCATCGATGATTAATTTAAATCGCTTGTGTTGCATATATCATTAAATCGCTTATGTCGTCTGTGTTTATATATATATTTGAACTTTTTTGTTGCCAAAACCGACTCTCGATGCGTAAAGATCTCCCACTTCTCCTGTACCTGATAATAATAGTGGAATTATTTCACCTTTGTCACAATCCGCGCATAGTCACCTTGATATAATTCAAAATTCTTTGGATCCTTCCGGTATAAATAGTACCGGCGGAAGTGATTTTCAACGAGCGATGAGTCCTATTTTGAGTTCCAATAAAATAGGATCACAAGATAATTTTGGAGTTGGTTATAATAAAAACTCTGTAGAAGCGACAGATGCTTTGTCGAATTATAATATCAATAATAACAATAACAATGTTAAGATGGAAGATGAAACTTTGATGATGTCGCATCTTGCAAATTCTAAGACTGATTTGTTGCAAGATACTCAGTATAATATATCTTATAATGGACTTAACACTCAACAACATTTAGCTTTACTTAATGAACAATCTAATTCAAATAAACCACCGAACAATCAGTGCAAAGACAATTATGAGACTACTTTTGATCTTGATGGAAACGTTGAGACCAAAAGTATATGTAGTGCGAAAAGTGCCGGATCTGGACATGAAAGTAACAGGTATATAGTATTTTTGACAATTTTTTTTTCTATCTTATTTGTTGTGATAAACGTGAGTAAATTAAAAAATAATGATTTAATTTGAATGTTAATAATTTTGGTAAATAAAAAGGTGAAAAAAATTACAGGATTCCAAGAGGCCAGGAAGCAATTCTACCAGCTGTCTTAGAATTTCCTGAACACACACAACAAGCATTTTTGCAAAATGTCATAACCCGATTAGATGTCAATGCGCCAGCATTTAAACTCGCACCTGTTTATACGTTATATTTATGTGCAAGGTATATTAATAATAATAATATTAACCATTTAATTATTTAATTAAGTTTTAATTGTATTTTATATGTATGTATTAATTAATATGTTTTCAGGTATAGAGCTTCAACACATTATAGACCAGATCTAACACCTACAGAACGTGCTCAGAAATTAACAGCATTATTACATCACATAGCTACGCTTATTCAAAACACAGTTCAGGTATATACGTTATTTATAATTTATAATTTTGAAATTATTTTTTGCTTCTCTTAATATTTATATTATAATAAATAGGAGAAATATTCTGAGGCCGCTGTGCAGGCATTTTGGATGGCAAATGCTTCAGAGCTATTGCATTTTCTTAGATGCGATAGACATATATCTGCATTCACAGTTCAAGCACAGGATATTCTTGCGCAAACAGTTAAAATTTCGTTTAGGTATTTTTTTTATTTCTCTGTGTTTAATCATTATAATATTTATTAATTAAGTTTTTAATAATTGTTCTTTTTTGTTAACAATTTTCAGCAATTTAATGAGTTGCTTCCATATAGAATTATCACAAGTCCTTACTCCTTTCCTAGATGATAATTCAAGTGAAGTGGATGCTGTTGGAGCAGTTATATCAGCATTAGCTAATGCTATGGCCTTATTGCGTCGATGTCGAGTTAATGCTGCTTTAACAATTCAACTCTTTTCACAATTATTCCATTATATCAATGTTTGGTGCTTTAATAAGGTAAAATTATTCATTTTTTGACGAAAAAACAATATTGTTTTATTAGTCTTCATTGAAATTGTCCATTTAAGGTCGTAACTTCTTCGTATATGTGGTGTGCTGGTTGGGGTTCTTTAATCAGTTCTAGATTAGCTCCTATTAATGCATGGGCAGAACGTCAAGGTTTAGAATTTGCTGCTGAATGTTATCTTGCATTAATCCATCAATGTGCCCACTTATTACAGGTTAATTGGATTTTCAGTTATATATATATATATATATATATATATATATATATATATATATATATATATATATATATATGTGTGTGTGTATGTATTGTTTTAGGCTCCTAAGAATACACGTGAGGATATCGAAAATTTAACTTCAGCTTGTTTTAAATTAAACTCAGTTCAGTTACGATGTTTATTGGGAGGATTCACGGAAGAAATGCCAAATAATACAGTACGACATTTACCCCCAGATTTAGTAGAAGCAGCTGTAAAACATGCTCAGGGTGTAGCAGACGAATTGCATAGAGCTGATGGTAGAGAAGTACGTATTACTCGTAATTTTATTAAGATATTTTTTTTTAATTGCAATTTATTTTTAATATAATATCTAAAATTTTAGATAACATTAGAAGAAAGCACTTTATTACCAGTATCTCTTTTGATTCCTGAAGATGGTTTTAGTGCAGATGTTGTTCGTGGTTTACCTAGTGGCTTTGCTGAATTTTTAGCCCCATTACAACGTGCTGGACTTTGTAGGCTTGCACCTCAACCGCATTCTCAAGGGCATTGGACAGTATATATGAATGGTATTATTACGTTTGTTTTTTAAAAAGTTGTTAAACGTTGTTTTTTTGTTTTTTTATATAAATATATTTTTTATAGGTTATCACGGAAGTGGAATGACTGTGAAACCGACGCAACAACCTACTATACAAGTGATTCAGTTACAAAAGAATTCTAATGGAATGGGTTTAAGCATTGTTGCTGCAAAGGTAAATATGAGATTTATTTTTCTAAGTATATATTTATTATTTATTTCTATATTTAAATTTGTATTTGCAACAGGGTGCAGGACAAAGTAAACTGGGAATTTACATTAAATCTGTAGTACCTGGTGGAGCAGCTGCAGCTGATCAAAGATTACAAGCAGGTGATCAATTATTAGCAGTTGATGGACATTCATTGATTGGTATAACACAAGAAAAAGCCGCTGAATATTTAGTTAGAACTGGGCCCGTTGTAACCCTTCAAGTAGCTAAACAAGGCGCTGTTTTACATGGTTTAGCGACATTGTTAAGACAACCTAGTCCACAAACGAGCAGAGGTAAATATTTGGCTATTATTATTTTTTATTTAATATTTATTATCCATTTTCAGAGATTTCTAAAATCTTTCGCTAGACGTCTGATTGCTTGTATACGTATATATTTATAATTTATGTATTAAGTATAATATTATTATGTTTTAAATTGTTATATATATATATATATATATATATATATATATATATATATATATTATGATGTAACATTAAAACTATTCTAAAATATTTTAACAGGATATATCGAAAGTCAACAATTTAACGATTCGTTTCGAGGTGGTTGTATATCTAGTTCAGAAGAAAGTTTAAATAATAGAGCAGGATTTATTCCAACTTTCGTGAATGAAACTTATGAGGATTATTTTGCTTTCGAAGATTCATTTAACAATAACCCAGCAGATTATCAGGGTTATTTGATAAACGAAACTAAATTTACTCCACCTACATTTAGTTTCACTGATTTTGATGAAGTTCAGTCATCAGAAATGAGAGCTGCATGTAGGCGTTTAGAATTCGCGAGAACACATAGAGAAGATTGTGTTGATTCAAGTATTCAGTCTTATGATTCAGATTGTAGTTTTCCTGAATGTATGAGGAAACTCAGTGATAATTATGTATGTGAAAATTTTTCAAATACGGTTCTTTCAAATTCAAAAGATAATAGCTTGGGAAATCGTTCTAAGAAATCTGAGGAAAGTATAATTAGAGCTTCAGATGTTTTGCATACTTTGGATACTCAAAGGTCTTGTGATGAATTTGAAGAAATACCATATATCGATGATGAAACAGATTCGATTCACTCAGACCATGTAGATAATGTTGCGAATGAATATTCGATAAGAAATAAAAATATTCCAACAATATGTATTTCACAAGTAGAAGATGAGTTTTTAAATTTAGATATAAAACGAAAAGATTCCTGTGATGTTGGTGTTAATGTAAACTTTGAAGATTTTTCAACGAATGCCTCTGTAGATATTGATTCTTGTATTGTAAATAAGTCTAATGTTGCAGCCAAACAGGGTGATTTTTTAGGGAAAAGCCCAAGCGATCAAAATTTTTTTTCCGAAGATTTTGTAAGCCGAAAAAATAATATAAATAATTATCATAATCGTATTAAGGTCAATATTAACGAGAGTAAAGATAAAAAAACTTGTGAAAACAATAACTTACCATTTAATAAAAAAAAGTTTTATAAAAGTGAGGTAAATGAATACAATATTCTAGATAACAATGATAACATTTCAATCGAATTAAATAGAACTTGTAATGACAAAAATGTACATTCTAGTTCATCGACTTTAAATGTAATTTCTGCTTTAGAAAAGCCTGTTAAAATTATTAACACGTTAGATTGCACTTTTTCTGTCGATAATAATGGAAATATAGAATCGCCAGTTTTATCTGATAATGATAATAACTCAATTTTACAAAATGTTAAGTTAGGTTCTGGAAAAGTGAAAGCTCTAGCTAAGCACTTTAACGACATTAATTTAGTGTACCAACATAAATCTTATAAACGCAATTGTCAATCTAGTCCTGATATATCAAATTGCGGAGTAAATGTCGAAAATAAATTACAAACAACGCAATTTTCTAGTTTAGATAATTTTAAATGTATTTTAAAAGAAAATATGATTGATAGCAAGTCACAATCTGACAAGTGTTCTTCAGAAGAGCAAAAGAATATTTTGATGGTTCTCGAAGATTGGGCGAAACATGGCTCTCATAGCAAATTGGACGATTTTACAATGGAAAAGAATCATTCGTCTTCTACTGAAACTTTAAATATAACATCGAATGTTTCCTTCAAAACTGTATACAATAATAAAAAGTTTAATTTTGAAAATGTAAAAGCGCCCAGATTGCATTGCGATAATTATGTTAAAAAAGCTGCAAAAATAAACAAAGTTTCAACCAATAATAATAATACAAAAAGTCCAGCAACTGTTAATGTACATCACAATGCAGAAATATTCCAAGAACATTCACTACCCATAAGACCTATTGTTAAAAAGAAAAAATATATAATGCCCATAGAGAAGACAAAACTAGTACTACCAAGAAAAAAATTTCCTCAATCGTACATTGTGAAGAAAAAGTCTGGGTCAAACATATCTAATATAGGATACAGTAATACGGCTCGAAGTTGCCCTAATCTTTTATCAAGCGTTAGTGCTTTTAATGATACTATTTTAAATAAGAAGGGTGCCAATGCTAGTTGTCCCGATTTTAATAAAAGAATTCGTGAAGTATATCAGAGCAATAAAAAAAAACCTTTTATGAAAGTGTGTCGGATTAAAGACGATCAAAATTTAAAAGATAGACCACCGACACCTCGTTACGCTTGGATACAATATGGACCATTATTGAAAACTAGGAAATTTACTCTTTCATACGATGATATGAGTAAGCTTGAGATTTTACTAAAAGTTGTTACTTTTCAGTTCTGGTCTTATTTATTTTTTAATCACACCTACCATATATATTTTTTTTAATTTCTAGGACATATTTTTATTATTTATTAGCACGAGTAAACTCTTAAATGTATTTAATTATACTCTGCATTTTTTTTCTGATAATTATTTAGATTTAAAAATATTTATTTTGAAATGTCTTTATTTTTAAATTTAAAATTATTTGATTTATTTTATTTTTATTTCAGCATGAATATATTATGTTTTTGTTTTTTGTGTTTGTCGTTATCGATATTTATTAAATGTATTAAATTTTTAAAATGCCAATAATATAATGTATCATACGTAAATAATTTTAGGTCCGCGTAGAATGTCTGAAAGAGATCTTCCATCAAAATTGGAAATGGAACAAAATTCTGTTGGTGGTAATTTTTCAAATACAGTTAAATCATCTAAAAGTGTTCCAGCGTTACACGAGCATTCCAAACATCATGAAGTTTTTAATCCAGGATATTCAAGGTAATTCTAATAAAAAATATATGTAAAAGTTAATTTAAAAGCTTTATATATAAACGATTTATATAATGTACCTTTCAGAACCTCATCAAACAATAGCATTCCTGCTATGGTTGGTTTAAAAACGAAAAATAATCAAATTCAACAATTACAAACTTCAGATCAAAATAACTTTTATCAAAATCTTAGTGTGTATAGAAATTCTGGATTGGGTGAAAGGTAGTTATATTCTTTTTCACTTTTTTAATAATTGATTGTTTATATTAATGTATCATAAAGTTACAAAAAAAATGTATATTGTTTTCTTAAGGTCATCAACATTACGCAATTCTCAAAATAATCTTCAATTACATGCTACGTTGCCTAAACCAAATGTGGGTGTTGATAATCAGGGAGGAATGACTCAACCACAAAATCCAGACAGATCAATGAGCGGTCAAAGACCACAATCTGCATATTATGGAAGTCAAATGAATCAGAACTTACAGAATGCAAATGGTATTAGGACTGCACAGAGTATTAAGGATTTACAAATGAGCTCTGAAAATTATCAGACTGGTTATCCGGTATTTTTAATTTATATATATATATATATATATATATATATATATATATATATATATATATATATATTGCATGTATTTTTATTTTTGTGCTTATTTATTAATAAGATTTTGTTTTTAGCGGAATAATTATCCGAGTATGCCAAATGTTAATCAAGGATATGCTCCAAATATGTTGAATAATAATAATGCCAATACGTTAGGACAGTCTCATTTGCCTGGTACATTTACATCAACATCGAATATTGGACGAGGAACACTTGGAAACAATTATAATCAGATGTCCAATTTTCCAAATCAATTTGCTACTCAAAATTCTTCTGTAAATCAATATCAATCTACTCCTAATATTCAAAATACGTATTTGAACCAGAATCCAAATATGAACCAGTTGCCAAATGGAAGTGCAAGCAATATTGGAAATAATGCAACTTTACGAGGGCAAGCTAAATTAGCTGAAATGTCAGAAGAAGTTACAAGAAGGCAACAACGTGGAGTCATGAACGTTGATACAAATTTAATGTCACCAGTTCAACATAATAGGTTTATTATATATATATATATATATATATATATATATATATATATATATATATATATATATATATATATATATATATATAATTTTGGTGAAACAAATATTTTCGCTTATTAATATATTTATTTATATGTCTGTAATATTTTATTTTAGATTCCAATATTCTCAAGAAAACTTTAATAATAATCCATCTATGTCTCCAAATATGCCAATGTCTCCCACTAAACAACAACCTCCAGTTGCTCCTAAACCTCAGGTATTTATTTATGAAACAGTTTACACACACACACACACACACACACACATATATATATATATATATATATATATATATATATATAATTATTTAAATAATTTTTAGAGTTTAAAACGAGGTGTTTCTGGAGAAATATCAGTTCAAGATGGAGCAGATGGTCCTCCATTACCTCCCACGAATACACATCCACTCTATCATCAGCAACATAATGATGAACGCAATTCTGGAGGTATTTTTTTTAATTTATGTTTTATTTTTTGACTATTATAATATATTATGAAAGTTTCATATAATAAGTTGTTCTTATAATATTTTAGAGAGTTATTTCGCTAGTACATCTGATCCACCAGCTGTTTCATTTTATCCAACTCAGCGTGTTTCTCAAAATAATCAACAGCATATTCCGCCTAATCCGTGGGAAAGGGAGGAAAGAGAGAAAGTTTGTGTTTTTCGAATACAATTTTATTAAATATGTCAATGATTAAATTTAACTCTTTTTTTTATTATTTCAGGAACTCGAAGCTCGAAGAATTGCCGCCAGAGTATGGCGGGATCAACAAATTGACGCATTGCAATCTATAGGCGAAGAAAATAGAACACCCCAACAAGAACAACAATTGCGTGCGTTGACATTGGAAAGAGATTTTCAACGTCGTGCTCAGGAGGCACAGGCAGATGATGAAGAGAAGGTATACTAACTATAGAAATGGAATTTTACTATTTTCATATACGTAGTGAAATATATATATTTTTTTATTTATTCGATTATAATAATTACAGGAAGTTGACACCAGGTCATCATCAAACACTTTGTCACATGGGGGGTTATTGCGCTTAGCCAATAATGCCAACAGTAACCCACCAGATTTAAATTTGGTTCCAGTCACGAGTAATATCGTAAGCAGTATCCAACCAATATCAGTGGCAACTAGTAACATAAATGGAAATGAACAAGTAATATTTTAGATTTACCCCTAATAATTTAAAAATGGCAAAAAACGTGAAATATATTTTTATTGTTACAGCATCAAGAGAATGTATTCAATCAACAAGAAAGTCGCATATCGAATCAACCACCTCCAATGACGTCTATTCAACCAAAGTCTATTCTCAAGTCAAATTTAAGATTGGACAATCTTAATTCCAACTCACCACAGAGTCCCAATAAGTCACAGAAAAATGCTAGTTTTTCAAATAATCTTACTCCACAATCTTTGAAATTTGAAAATGTATCAAAATATGATTCAGCTTCGAAAACTGATTATAATATCAATAATAAATATGAATCCAATACGATTACGAAATTTGAAACCAGTTCAACGAAATATGCAGATCCAATAAATAATGCAGGGACAAAATATGAACAACAACAGCAATATACATATAACGCAAATAGTAATATACTTCATCCTAGTTCTAATACAGTTCCGACTAATCAGTTGGCACAAGCGATGGGTGATTTATATGTGAATTCTTCGAGTAATTATACTCGTGCTGATACTATTAATTCAAATACTCGCTATGAACAACAATATTATACTCCAGAGAACAAAACATCAAACGCTCCACCGCCACCTGAAAGAGGATCTTCGTTTGCTATTATGTCTCAACAGCAAGCGCTTAGATCCAATTTATCGACTTCAAGTCAAATATCTAGTTTCAATCAGAATTCCAACATCCAAGGAAATAACACATTGGGCTTGAAAGATAAAAGAGTGAGTTTTCACGATAACGAATCATTAACGACGCATTTATCCATTTCTAATGTAGAAAAGCAAGAAAATGAAATGGAAATTATTCGAGAAGATCCTGATGTTAGTATTTTGAATTTATTATTATTATTTTGTCAAACAGGAATTGTATTTTTTTTTATCTTTTAGAAATTTATAATGGAAGCTGAAAACTTATTACAAAGTCCAACTACACCAACCGGTTCAAATTTAACACATACTCCTGGTGTTATTGGAGCGCAAGAAGTTTATAGGTGGGAAATATTAATCTTGTTTTTTTTTTATCTTAAATGTTATTTTAATTCATAACCAAATTAAATGTATTTTTCTCGATAATTAGGGATCCAAGACAAAAACGTTTAGCAGAACAACAAAAAGCTCAACAGGCGGGAAATACTCCAATTCCTGAGAAGTTATCTTTCAAAGAAAAAATGAAAATGTTTGCATTGGAATCAGGGGAGACTAATACTCCAAAAGATAAAGTTAAAATTTCCCGAGCTCAACGCGATATCGATGCAGTACATTGATCAATTTCAATAATTTTTTTTCCATCTAATTTATTTAATCTTTATTGGAAGATTTACATTTTATTTTACTTAAACATGGTATTGATATATGTATTTTCATAGTTTACATTATTATAAATCGACCACAAATAAAATTATTTATATAAAATAATCTATTGAAATATGTTAAATATTTTTAATTCATATATTTGTATTTATGTAAATATAAAATATTACAAAATTAAAAGAAAGTTAATTCATATTTAGATCATGTATAGAATAACTATGAATTATATTTTCTTTATTTATGGACTTTTCAGATATTAATCGCTGTTTTTTTTGCGTTTAAATAATGAAAAAAAATGTTGAAATATAATTATAAATTTATGATCAATTTTTTATAGATAAGAATTTAGGATTTTTTAAAATCTATTTTGGATGAAAACATTGTGACGAATTATTCACATACAGATTATACACATATATAAATACATGATAGTTGTATGTATTATTTAAATCACTTTCTGGTAAGTTTCATTGTATGTGCATGTGCAATAATTAATGCAATCGAACGTGCACGCGCATTCGTGCACACAAATGTACATGTGCAGCAATTTTATATTGTTAAATCATTATTAGATAGATTTATTCTATATATGGTTTAGTTGATGTTATCAAATGTAGAATATTTAACTAATTTGTAAGTGATAAAAAAAATACACTATCCCATAAATATATATATATATATATATATATATATATATATATATATATATATATATATATATATATATATATATATATATATAAATCGACCAAACAATATGTTCATTATATAAGTAAATGTTATTTTGGTTTTTGAAATGAATTCATTTCTAAACGTATTTTTTTATATACATTCTTCATTATATTCTACATTAAATTTTTTATATTCTTAAGTCATTCAAAACATTTATGAAATTATTGTTTTTTTTTATATATAAATGTTGGATATTATAAATGAACAAACGTTAGAAATTATATTATAAACGATCGTTGACTTTGTTAATGCATTATTTTAATATTTAAACCATAAGGGAACATAATGCACCAAGAATCAATTATTGAATCAGAATATAGAATTAATATAGTTCTTGAAAAATGCATTTTTATGTATTATTTATTTTATTTCGTTTCCTTTTTCTGCTGTAACTATTATATATGTCTCTTTATTTTATTTTATTTTGTACCACTTTATGTTCTTTATCTATAAATGAAATATATTACTGCTTTTCTGTGTGACATATTTGTTAATGATTTTTGTATTATATTACATGCATTAATAAAAACTGTATATAATATTGTCGTTCGTTTTTTTTCATTTTCTTTGTGTAAAGTAATTTTGTAGTTTTATTTATTTTTTATAGTTAGCCTAATAATTTTGACCATCCAAAGATAATAAAGTAATCTTGAAAAGTTCTAAATTATATATGATTTTTCTTGTTATATATTTATTAACTAAGGTTTATGAATTGTTTTCGACACCTTTCAAATTTGATACGAATTGGGAATTTCAAATACCTCAATACTTTGTTCTTTTCGATATATGAATTTTTTCATTCATGTAGAAAATTTTCAAAATTACAAATACAAAATACTTGGAAAGAGGATATTTAGAAGAAACTTCAGAGTAGGATATAATTTACAATAGGAGAACTGTCTCACAGAAGTGAACGGTTGGTCACCGTAACATGTGAAAATTGCAATTTATTAAGATTTTTTGATATTTTTAATATCAGAAAATATTGTATGATTTCTTTTTTATAATTTTTTTCCTTAATGATTATATAATTAAAACGATAATAAAAGGAAATATGCGAATAATGCGACATTACGTCAAAGGCCAATGATTATAATACGACAGATGTGAACGTTTATTTCCGGTTTTACTTATAAAAAAGTATCGCGCTGATTTTTTTTCCTCAAATCAACTTTTTCATCTGAACTGCAATTAGGAAAAAATATATATATATATATAATTGAATGCAACTAAATGTCTATATATTTATTTATTCGTTTTATATTTTTTTCCTCGACCAATCGACAATAAAAAGACAAGTAGGTGCGTCATGTTGGCAGACGAGTGAATATGACGTGAGTTACCAGTTTCGCAGCATATTCGCTGTCATTTGGACCTGTCAATCGAAGTCTTCCCATTGTTTTTTTTCTCCATCATGAAGCCCACTGCACTCTTGCAGACTATCACCAGAGCGGCATCTGTATTCACACGACAACCGTATGCTTTTTTTTATCTTCTTTTTGCACCTAGATAAATGTCTATTTTTATCTTAAACATTTTAAAACTAAATTCGACACACCCGTTTTTAATTGTTTAAATATTATATATTTCACTATTCCATAATGAAATCATTAATTTATTTATATATTATACAATTTTAATTTGAAAATTGACAACAATTAATACATGAATTTTCTTTAAAGCTTAACCTTTTCCACTCAATTTTTAATCTTCATATATTCAATTTGAATAAGCTCGATAGCTTCATAATTTTAATTCATAAAATGCAAAATATTTTAATAACTATTATTTTTTAATTTAACATTAACATAAAATAAACATTATATAGACACATCATTATGTGATATGTGAAAAGAATTTCAAAGTATAATTAAAAAAAAATATGTGTTATAAAGTCCAAAAGTTCTCTAAAATGATTTAATTTCACTTCTATTAAATATTAATTTCAGTCAACACAGCATAATTTTAAAGCTAATTAACCATACTAAATGTGAAATTACTGTAACACTAAAAAAACTAACATCATTTATCGTAAACACTCAAATTTTTATCAACTAAAAAAAATCTATTATCAATTAAGTAATTAGTTTATAATGATAACATTTATCATTATATATAAGTACGTAATCATTTTTTGATATTAATGTTCATATTTTATTTCTTAGAATATGTAGTATAACTCCTTTGACCACAAAAATCATGATAAGCCGGTTGTATAGCGTTGAAAATCCTGAAAAGGAGGCTACTATTTCTGATATCAGATTAGGTAAATAAAAATCATTAATTTCGAGTTAATTTTTAAAATCGACATTTTGTTCTTTATATATGTATATAAACGTTTTAGTAAAAGAGAGGTTGCACAAAATAATGGGAATTCAAAAAGGATATTCTCCACTTCTTCCATCACGTGCTCATCTAGCTCAATTTTTACCATCAAATCAAGACGAACTTCCGGCAAGGACGATGCAAGATAGTTTTGTATCAACTGTCATACCTCTGTCTACCGATATAGATTTGCAAGAAAAATATGTAACATTTTTGGGTCACGTTCGACTCGGAAGATTAATGGAAGATATGGACATGTTCGCTGGTATATATTTGTTCATTTAGGACAATAAAATATGTTGTTTTTATTTATTAATCAATGTTTACATTATTACTAATAGTTTGGGTTACGCATAAACATATTTTAAATCCGAAGTTACCACCAGATACGCCAACACCGTATGTTATTGTAACAGTTTTGGTTGATCAAATTGATTTTACCGATGTTTTACCTAAGGTATATAAAACTTTATGCAAATATAGTTAGTTATACATGTAAACTAAAAAAAAAAATAACAATTTATGTAAAATATATTCAGCCAGATGCAGATATTCGTCTTTCCGGACACGCGTCCTGGGTTGGTAAATCTTCAATAGAAGTTGTAGTTTGGTTAGAGCAAAAACTTCACGATAAATGGATGAAGATCACTCGAGCATTGTTTGTTATGGCCGCTCGAGATCCAACAAATTCTAAAGCGGCCATCGTTAATAAATTGATTCCGGGAAATGAAGAGGAACAAAAAATTTTAGAGGGTGGCTTTAGTATGTTTTTTTTAATTTAAATTAATGCATTGATATTTAAAAAAGAACTGTAGAATAATGTTGCATATACTTTAAAAATGTTTTCAGCACGAAAACAGAGACGACAAAGAGCATCCGAGGAGTCTTTACTTAAAGTCGTGCCAGATCAGGAAGAGCAAAAAGTTATACACGATTTATTTGTGAGAACATTAGATGTTCGCGATCCGTCCTTTAGAATAAGGTAAAAATTTTCATTTAATAATTTAAAGAAGTGTTTAATTTGATATTTAATTTTTATATGCTACTTATTTTAGTAATTTACCGGCGGGTTCAATGTGGATGAAAGCGGCTCAATTAGATAATCTGATATTTTCACATCCGGAGAACCGTAATCTCCATCAGAAAGTTTTCGGTGGTTTTTTAATGCGACAGGCTCTCGAATTAAGTTGGGCGTGTGGATGGGTTTTCAGGTATTTATTTTTATATAATTGCATTATTTTATCAATGTTGTATTAAAATAAATATTTTTTTTTTTGATTTATATTACAGTAAACAAAGACCGACCTTGGTGCATATTAGTGATATTTCATTTCATAAATCGGTTGATGTTTCTTCTTTAATTAAAATGCGCGCACAAATAGTTTACACGGAGGTAATAAATATTTAATATTAACATAAAACGATTCAATAAGATATTCTTTAAATCGTTGGAATTAATTTTATATAAATTTTTAGCTTCACTATATGCAAATTGTTGTTAATGCGGAAGTTTTTGACGCGAAAAGCGGTATCGTTTCAACGACCAACGTTTTTCATTACACTTATAAAATTAACGATGAAGCTCCTCAGGTAATCGAAGTCTCCGATGTTTACAAATAAAGATTATATATAATTAATTAAATATATTCGCATATTGCAGGTGATTCCGAAGAGTTATCACGAAGCGATGATGTATTTGGATGGACGTCGTCATTTTCAGAGAGTTTTAGGTTTAAAGTAAAACGTACTTAACATTTAAAATGTATACAGTATTGGATGTTTTTAAGTAATATTTATTATTTTTTTGATATATTAATTAATTAATGTTTTAATAATATTTATATTTTATAAATAAACGTTTTTAAAAATTCTATTTGCCTTTACGCGTGTATGTATGGGGAATTATAACGAAAGATATAATATTAATTTTTAAAAATAAGGAAACCGTTGTTGTCCGTTTCAATTTATGAAGATACATCTTATGAGTACTGAAATTAGAGTTCAAAATTACAGCATTTGCACACAAATTTAGTATAAGCTTTTTATAAAGTTTTGTATGGCGGCAATAAATATAGTAATTTTGTTGAGGCTTATAGGTATTTTTCGTTTTCCAAATTAAAAATCATTTTTCAATTTTTAATTATTTATTTTATTAATGGAGAAAACGCGGACTCGGACCGTTTTCAAAAACGACAGCTCATATAATATAGGTAAGTGAGAACGATTGAAATTAAATCTAAACGATGTATCGTTTTTAATTTTATAATTGTAGTTAATGAGATATAATTTTTAAAGATTATTCTCAACAGAGAAAATATAACAAAAATAATTTTAAAATTAATATAAAATTATTTTATAACGAACGAGTATGAAATCGTTTGACTTCTTAAATAAGCCGCGAATAAAACGTAATTTAAGAATAACGAGTATTTTATTGTTATCGTTCATATTTCAAACGCAGTTTTAGAATTAATATTAATTATTATTTTTTTCGTAACGATTGCCGAAAAAACATTACGAAATGTATTTAATTTACCGCGAGTTCCGCAATGAAAAATTGAAAAAAAATTTGAATATCGCGAATTTAAAGAATATTAATATTTTTTTATTTGTCACTGGTCATAAAAACTGGTGTGCGGACTCGCGATTTTCGTTCGTCGGGTTGGCGGCGCTCGGTCAGCTGACAATTCTCGTGACGGTCCGTCGCGGGGTCGGAGCTCGAGAGCGTTCGGGCTTCGGGGCGTCGTAGCGTCGAAGAATCTAAATCGCGAACGATGGGCGTGAGGGCGGTGGTCGGATACAGCGCGCTGGGCGGCCTGAGCGCGGTGGTGCTGCTGGTGGGCACGTTCCACCTGCTGACGGGTCGCGGGGAGCGCCTGTCTCCCGGCTGGTTCCTCAGCTCGGCGTCGCCGTACATGTGGGCCTGTCTCGGTATAGCTCTGTCGGTGGCGCTGTCGGTGGTCGGCGCGGCGGCCGGCATCCACACGACGGGCACCTCGATCGTCGGGGGCGGCGTTAAGGCGCCGCGCATCAAGACCAAGAATCTGATTTCGGTCATCTTCTGCGAGGCGGTCGCCATCTACGGCCTGATCACGGCCATCGTGCTGTCCGGTCTGCTCGAGGAGTACAAGGTGACGACGCCGAACATCGTCGAGAACAACTTCATGGCCGGTCACGTGATGTTCGGCGCCGGACTCGCCGTCGGTCTGGTGAACCTCTTCTGCGGAATGGCCGTCGGCATCGTCGGTTCGGGCGCGGCTCTCGCCGACGCCGCCAACTCGGCGCTCTTCGTCAAGATTCTGATTGTCGAGATCTTCGGCTCGGCCATCGGCCTCTTCGGTCTCATCGTCGGCATCTACATGACGTCCAAGGTCAAGATGGGCGACAAACCTTAATTTTCGTGCGACGGACGCCATATTTATCGTATTATCCGTTGTAAACTTGTAATGTACGTATATTTTTCGGCGTGTTCGACGTCGTCTATTACCGGACGCTTTTCTTGAAATTTTACTATAGTATTACTTTAATGTTGCGTATCAAACGCGACATCGCTTAATTGTAAATATTTTGCGCACCCTCTCTAAAATTGTAACTTTTCATAAAATAGACGGTTCACCGGACGTCTTAGTCTTTGAAGATTCGACGACTAACGGAATTGTATATTTATTTTTTATCGTGTGCACATTCCTTACGGTTATGAAAGTTTAGTGTGTCATTGTATGTTCGGTAACTATCATGTAGTTTGTTCTTCTGTATAAAAGAAATATATATATATATATACATATTTATAAAAATTCTCTTAATAGAGAAATATGTTGATAGGTTTACGTTATAATAAATGTTCAAATAAAAATGATGAAATTTTTAAAATGTTTTATTAAAATAAAAATACATTTATCCCTACAAAAAATATATATATACATATATACCATTTAAATGCAAAAAAAAAACAACACATGAATAACGCTTTATTGATTATAATAGCCATGCTCAATCTCTTTTATCGTGCTACATAAGTTTCACTAAAATAATCGACGACACAAATTTTAGACAGTATCGCAAAAGATTCCAGAGAAGTAAATATAATGTTAATTGTGTTAAATCCGAAATCCTAATGAAAATTTTGATTAAAAATTGTCCAGTAACATTCCGGAACCGTAACGGTTGTTAGATTGATAAATTGTCGCTTTTTAGTACTTCAACTGCCGTTTTGCATCAAGAAAATAATAGTTTAGTCGGCTACGGAACGAGTATTATAGTGGTTTATAATAATCGCAATATTTCTTTAGAATATAATGAAACTTTTTGCTTCATAGGATCCGCATCGTCATTCATAATAGAATAAGATTGTAATTTTTTCATGAATTCAGAATGAGTTGTAATTACACTAATAAAGTCCGTTTTAGAAGACGAAACCACTATTAATGTACCTAAAGCAGCCAAAAGTCTAAAAATAGAAAAGCAAATTTAGGATAATTTCCAATTGAAATAATGTTTCGTTATCAAACGACACATTATACTAAAATTTTCTTTAGTAAAAGTATAAGTTATACCTGAAACGGGCTTCGTTGTCAGAAAATCTAAGAAATGTCTCAAGTATGCACTGACATAAATATATTAAATTTATTTGCTCAGTTAAACTCACGCATAAATTTAATAAAAATGTAGCCACAGCGATCTGAAGCAAATATATATATAAATTATTCTAAAGAAAAAAAAAACAATTACAATATAGCACCGATACATACTTGTATATTTTTATTACAGTTTTCAACGCAGAATAAAATATTTAGTACGTCTTCATATTTCTTTACTATAAAAAATTCTCCTGTTTTATAACAAAAAGCGTTTACTAGCGTTCTCATTGCTAATAATTGATTCGCCGCAGAACAATCTATAAATATTGATTTAAATTAGATTAAAGAATACGTCATTAATTTAATGGATATCTTGCTAATTCAATTATCAAATTACTAACTAATATTTAAATTGCTTAAAAGTATTCCAAAAAATAATTGTCCAAAATTTGTATCAAACATATCTGCATTTACTTTTTCATCGCGTAAAACCAATCTTGTTACGTCTAATACTGGAAATAGTAGATCTGAAACAACACAATTTTATAATTATATATGAATATATTTAATACTAGGTTTATGGGAGATTCTTATATATCTATTTCTAGAAACAACCGTCAAATTGATGGATAAACGAAAATAGGTATTTCCTTTAAAAAATAATTCATTCAAATTGAGTCTGAATTGCACAATATTAGGTTTTAAAAATTATTAATATGTAGTCTTTTAAAAATTATATTCTAGAGATAATAAAACGGTTACAATTAATGCTATTGTTTTTTGTGTATTTCGTAAACCTAGTGTTAAATATGAATATATATATACATATGCATACCTTGAGGCCAATGTAATATATGTTTTAATTTGTTAACTATATTTAAATTATATGGTAATTTCTGAAAGAAAAATAATTAAATTAAAAAAAATTGGTTGATAGTCTGTGTTATCGTATTGTATCAATAACATACGTTTTTTGCGAGATCCATGATTGATTCCAGATCATTGTTTTCCAATTTTTGACTAATACTAACTTTTTCATTAAATTCTTTCAATTTACTAAGGATAGCAGAATAATCAGCCTTATCAAATCTATAAATAATAAATATTTAAGTAATGAATTAAAAAAAATAAAGCAAAACATATTAAAAAAAAAACAATTTCAAAATTTAAAATAATATATTACCTTAAATGAGTTAACTGGGGAAAGTAGTTACACTTTCTTATTTTATCGTTTGCTTGTGGTAATGTTTTCGTAGAATTAGAAGAAGTATTTGTATTTTGTGGATTTTGGTTACTATTGGGTATATAACGAGATTCACCAGTGAAAGGATCCACATAACCACTGTGAATATATTGTACTTATAATTTTTATATTATAAAAAAAAATAATCACATTGAATGTTGTATTACAATTTACCTGTCTTTAACTACATTATCATCCTTTTTTGAGTTTTGTACTATGAAATTAGCTATTTGTTCTAAATACGATTGTGCCAATTGATTCCTAAAATCACATATTATAATTATTTTTAAATATTTTTTTTCTAATATATAAACAAATTTTTATTTTACTTGTGTATGAAATTTTGAGCGGCTACCCAAGGATCTTCATCTATATTATAAGGTAATTTTATTGGAGGTTTTCCATCTTCGATATCGACACTAAATACAAAATCGTATTCCTTGAAAAGATAAAAGAACAAACAATGTATTTTATACTTAAAAGCGTATACTTATTTGAATTTAACTTTTATTTTATTAATTACCTTTCCTTGATACATTTGTTTTCCTTCACTGGGACCTGCAGAACCCATCACATCACCAATTTCGTTCCATTTATGAGTCGAAGAATCCCAAGCATAGCATTTTACTTTAGTTCCAGTTCTAACGAGTTTTGTTTGTCCATCGCTTTTTCCTGGTTCATACAGCACCTCAGGACCTGGTAAACTATCATAAAATTTTATATAAATTCATTATATTGGAAAAAAATTTAAATAAATATACATATTAAGATTTATACAAACTCTGTAATTTTAACACCTCCAATTTCTTGAGTTGAAACTTCGTGAAGTTTTACGACTTCTTCTTCAAACTGTTTTAATGTTTGTTCATCGGCTTGTCTTGCAACATCTCTACTAAAAACTCGTATCAATCCATCACTAGCACCTTAATATAAAATATAGGAAAATAATTTAAATTATAATTGGGAAAGTTTATATATGTTGAATGCCATAACATTTGTGAATAATATTTTTATGTTAGAGTCATAGTGAATATTGATATACTATTGTATTTTAATACTTCACATTTTTGCGGCATTCAACGTAGTAAATAAAAACTATAATCACCTGCTACTATATCTCCATTATTTAAACAAGCTACACTCCATACCGATTGCGCCGGAAGCGTTATTGTACAAATATTATCGCCACCGGACCAAACTCGAATTGTAGAATCTTCTCCACTCGTTACAAAACATTGACTATCCACGTAAGGATTTAAACAAATACTAAAAATTGCACATATTTTAATATAATTGATATATTAAATAAATCAAAAATAGACATTATTTTAAAATTGTTACCTATATATGTAATTGGAGTGACCGAAGAACGTATTCAAGCATTCACCTTGATTAGTCCATAATCTAATTGAAGCGTCGTTTGCACAACTGAGAAACGATTCCGGGCTGGCCAGAGTTAAACCTCGCACACAATCGGTATGTCCTTTTAAAATTGTAATTAAGCGCATATTAATAGCGACAAAAGGGTAATAAACGTTAAAGCGTGAAGTTTTGCAAATTACCGGTGAGAGTTTTTAATTTATTTCCTTCAGGATTCCATAAACATATAGTTTTATCGGCGGAAGCGGTCGCAATATTACGATTTCCCAATTCTACTACACCCCAAACGACGGCCTGATGACCTTTGAGAACGTGCAAAGGTTTTGTCGGATTACTCACTGACCAAATGCAAGCGGTACTATCCCAACTCGCACTGGAAGAAAGACAGTATTTATCGGAGTCGAAATAAGAAAAAGAATCGGTTATATTACCGGCACTACCTATATAAAATTCCCGCAATATGACCGGTTGCAACGCAACAGACGGTGTTCTCGTGTCCTTTCAGAATGAGCGCGGGCATCGGATCCGCAATGTTAAAGCCGCATATAATTTTATCGTTGCCGGCCGTTATCACCAGACCTTCTGGAAAATCGGTGCACGGATTGAGGAAACATACCGAAGATACAAAATTACCGTGACCTTTGTAAGTTACTTCGTTCGAAAAGTCTCTGACTCTATAAACAAACAAAACGGAATAAGATATTCGATTATCCGTTAAAATAAAACGGCGAATTTGAATGTTTATAAGTAAGATAAAAGTGAGGTTAGAAACGATGACAATTCAAATAGAGAAAGGTACGGCGTATAAACGACACGGGATACGGAACCGAGTTTGAGACGAGGATAAGGACAGAAGGAAGGTGAAGAGTTTCAGACCCCGTCGGATGCCAGAGCTTGGCGGTGGTGTCTCTGGAAGCTGAGAGAATGCATCCGTCAGGGGTGGCTGCGACGGCTCTTACGTCCATCGAATGGCCACCAAGGCAGGCGCTCAGTCTCCACGTGGCCCCAATTGCGTCGCTCGGACCCGGCCCCGATCCTGATCCGGTCATTTCTAGTCACTAAACTTCAACGACGAAACCGTTCAATGCCTACCGGCAACTGACTGCAGTCACTGCCAATATATACCCGCTCAACTCACTATTAAGACCAAATTATCGCTTTTAAAAAAAAGATATCCAACAGTACCATAATTAAATAAATGTCTTTCGATTTTAAATTTATATATATTTATTTGTACACTGTAAAACGTCTTCAAAATATTAAAATGAGAGCTAACAATTTTTTTTAATTATTTTGTGAAAGATAAACAGAATATATCTATATATATATATATATATATATATATATATATATATATATATATATATATATATATATATATATAAGGTACGAAATTTTGAAAAATGTGCAATTTTATAATAACATTACATACGTCTTTTAAAAATAAATATGAATCTGATAATTTGTTTACAATTGAAATATTAAATATCAGATATTAAATAAAATTATATATTTTACTTTTACAAGATTTCCAACGACACTTTCCCACCACTCTTATTTTCAATATAACAAAGTGTTACGTTTGTATGGAAACTATTAATTAAAAATTTAAATTATAAAATATACTTTACATAATGTATACTTTAATTATTTTATTTTATTTTTATTTCATGTGATATTACAAAATTTGGTAAAGTCAAAATATTATTAGGTAGTTACGCATATAATGTCGAGGTGCTTAATGAGCGTTAATTTAACGTAAAACAACAATTTTTTGTTAAGTGTACCCTTGTCGTTATAAGGATTTTAGTGGTGCAATATAGAATTGAAATTATTATTAACTACCACCGAGAGATTGCGCCTTACAAGAGTGCAAATTTTTGAACAATTTAAAATTTAAATTTTTGAATTCAAAAATTTAAAAAATATTTTGAATATTCTCCTAATAATTATTATTGGATTTTAACGAAAAAAATCTTCAAAACGATTATAAATAGAAAGGTTATGAAACCTCAGAATTATATTTTCATATTTTATCATTGATTCGATTCTTAAAGTTAAGCGTTTGATTTTATATTTTTACTAAATCATTTTTTAGGACATAACAACAAATTTTAGTTAGGTAAAAAAACAAAAAAATAAATAATTATGTGCGACATCGATTAAATTCATTATTTTTTTTCCAATTTATACCTACAAACATTTTTGTATTATTAAGAATAATTATTCTGTCTCAGTATCGTATTTAACCGATTTTTTACTTACAATATTAAATATAATTTGTGTTTAACATTTTGTCGATCAAATATGAATCAATACAATATATGGTAACGAGAATATCAATTTTAATTGTATTAACGTGTACTCCCGAGTTACGCTCGGGCGTGACGAATCGTTAATCGGAGTAAATCACTCAATATAACATAGATCTATTTATTTTTTATTATATATTATTATAGTAATTAGTAATCTTTTATTTTATAATTTATTAAAATATTTCAATTACGAAAATATAAATAAACTATATTTATTTGAAGATATTTTCGAATTGACATGTACCGATTTTTAATAAATATTATATATATTTTGGGACAAATGATAGAATTCCCTTTATACTAGGTAATTTTCTGTATATCCGGAATATACCAATATATTAATCTCATGGGATATGAACAGCGATAGAAACGAAAACGGATTGAGTTTATTGAATTGATTCGAGATTTCGTCTCTTATGCGATATTATAAATATCGTAAAATTTGAAAATAATTGTTCTTATATATATATATATATATATATATATATATATATATATATATATATATATATATATATATATATATATATATATATATGTTATGTAATTCAAAGTCATTTTGGGGAGAGTAATACATTCATATATCATATTGATTAAAATAATTATTTTAATGTCTATATTGTGTATAATTTTTATACTTTTTAATTACACGTTTCGATCACGCAACTATGCGGTGACTATTTAAGAATTTTATAAAAAGATTCTTATAAGAATTATCATTTTATCGAAAATAATTATGTATTAACTTTTTTTAAGAGAAAAAAAAACGATTTTTTACATCCAACAATTAATCGTTCGGGTATTCTCTAAACTTTTGGAACATTAAGAATCGATTTTTCATTCAAACTACTAGAAAAATAAACGAAGAGTTAAAATTTAACGCAACGTAACGAAAGTAAAATATAACGTTTAGCTCTGTACTGTTTCCATTTGGAAGTGAAAAATTTGTCCGGTATATACGATTTTAGTTTGGAATACGATTCTCGCACTAGAGCTAGCGCGAGTTAGGAACGTCGGATTCTCAAAGTTTTATTCGAAGCGGATTTTGTTGAACGATATCGTATATCACTAAGCGTTTCACTATATTTTTTCCAGCAAGTTAAAGTTAAATTTTATTCTTTTTTTGTAATTTATAATATTATAGGATTTTTTTTATAGGAATACGTACATTAATCAGTTTTTGTTAATTTTTCACGCAGACATATTGCTCAGAATATGTTCGATGATTAAGGACGTATAAAGATATGCGTTTCGACTTTTTTTTTTAAATAAATATATGAATAAAAAAAATATGTCGTTTGATGATCGCCGGCGCTGATTATATTTAAAAGGGGGCAATTTTGAAAACGGTCATCGGTTAACGAGCGTATAATAGTAGCCGACGACGGTCGCACGTGGAAAATTGCGAGGGCTCTCTGTCCGATTCGTATCGGGAACTCTTTGTTTCGGTCGGATGAGCGATATCGAGGAGAGGCATATAGAGGAGCAGACGGGAGCGCGGGGGGCGGAGGCGCCGGCGCAGGCGCGCGTCGTCTCTCCTGGCCGGTGGCTGCGGCGCCACTCGTCATCGTCGTCGGTCAGTCGCGGCGGTTGGCCGCGGTGAGCGGTCGTGCGTTTCGTCGCGGTCGCGATGTCGGGTGCCTCGTGCGCGCGCGCGCTTCTCTGCAGGTCGCGCCTGCTGCACTTGGTGACGCTGACTCGCTCGTCTCCGCACCGTCCCGCGCAGGTGAGCCCCCACTTAGATCCGTTTCCGACGTTCCGTCCGTCGTTTCGTTTCGTTGGAAAAGTTTGCGCAAAGATTCGAAACTTCGCGCACAAAATCGCTCCGCCGCCGTTCGCGGACGAGACGATCGAGGGACGACGAGGACGAGGACGAGGACGCGTCTTTTGACCTCGTGTCCGCCGTCGTAAAGAAGTTCGCTTCGTCGCTCGTACGTCGTGACGTTCGAAAAAGTTGACCCGCGTCCGACACGACGGACGACGGCGTGCGCGACGCGCCTACGGTCTAAAGCGTTCCGTCGTAGACCATGACCGCGTCGAACGACGACACGCCTACCGTGTTATTCGATTCGATTTCGCACTCGAATAATCAAAATTGAAAAACGTTCTGTCCAAATATGCCGTCGTCTTTCCTTAACTCTTATTTCTTTCGAAGTATGCGCGCATCGTAAACGGCGCGAAAACTGCGATTTTCAAATTTTCGCTCCGTAATACGCGACGGCGAACGTGATTTCGATTTCGTTCCGTCTGTTTCATACGCGATAATGATTTTCTCGACGACCGCACCTTTTTGTCGTCCGTCTTCCAATTTTTATATTTTGACGATTTCATATCCGTCCGGTTTCGTTTTACGACGCGAACGGTCGATCGTGAAATTATCGAAAATGTCGTCGGACGCTGCCCGATGTCATCTTAAATGTAATTTTAGAACGAGAACGTTCGACGTTTTCGCTCTTTTTCTGGGTTGCGTCTAACTTTACGTTGGTTCCGCACGTTTTCCGTTTTATAATATAATACTATTATTATAATATATTTTTTCTATTTTTTTTAGGAATATTAAAAAAAACGCGTTATACATATGAAAATATCGATTGTATCGTAATTTATTATTTTCGATGACACGCAATTATTTTTCACTATATTTATATATATAGTACGATCGGTTTAAATAACGCGTCGTTATTTATGATTCTTTCTAAATAATTCGGTTCGTTTAAAAACTGTACAAATTTAATGTCTTTTGGGACCGTCGACGTCGTACGTATTGCTGAAGAGCGACGCACTTTTTTTTTACATTACAAATTTACGCCGTCGAATCGCCGTAATGTGCGATATTTTTACAACGAAACGCGTTAAATACGCGAAATTCGCGTTTAAATGTAATGTAAATAAAATGTACGATTAGCTCGAAAATTAAATTAGATCATTTCGTATTTAAAGAGTAACCCTTTCTTTCTAATAATATTATTATTTAACTTTATACTGTTTATTTTAAACGGAATTCAAATACAATTTAATTATGACGTCAGTATATAATATATTTATATAGAAATCTAATATCAATATATTTAATTCGTATTTATATGAATTACAATTTTTTTTCATGGAATTTACTCGCGATAACTACGATTTTATTATTTAGTCATAAAACGTATAAAAATAAATGTTTATTAAATCGAATAGTCAATCGATTTATATTAATAGTAGCAACGATAATAAAAGGCTAAAATTAATAACTGATTACACTAACTGATTATTAATAAAAAAAAATAGTAATATGTTTAATCCTAGACTCACTATTAAAAGTAAAAAAAATATGAAAGTAAAAAAAAAATTTTTTTTTTTACTTTCATCGTCAGTTTTCAATATTTTTTCTGTTAAATAATTTGATTTACGCTGTTTCATGTAAATTATATTATAATTTATGAGTGTAGAAATTGTTATTAAATATTTTTCTAGCTTCATATCAAATACCTGATGAAAATTAAATTAATTGTGTATTTAATTTATGTATTGTTTTAACATTAAAAAAAAACATTTTTATTGCATTATTTTTGTAGTTATCGATTTAAAACTATAAAGAAAACAAATTATTAATGAAAAAAATAATACTCAATAGATATTTCTAACGTATTTTTTTTTTCAATTTATGGAATAAAATACATTATTTTTTAAATAAATTTTTAGTTACAGTAATAAATGTATTTTTTTTTATAATACATATATTCAATTCATCTAATTTCATTAATAAAATAATTATTGTGATATTTTTGCTATTTATATTTTATTAACCGATGTTGTTACAAATATTTACTTTCATTAGTAATTTAGTTTGGGTTCTTTCTAATTAAATAAGGAAAAAAGTTAATAAATAAACATTAAATATTTAATCCACTTTATTTAAGTTGCGTTGTTTATAAATAAATAATATGATTAATATGAAATCTAATATGTTATCTGGATTTATGCAAGTTAATGTACGAGTATATTTTTTTCAAGCGTAATCTTTTTATATTAAATACTACTGTATTTACTGTACGTTTTATAGGTAATTGGTTTATCTGATTAATTCTAGATATAGTTAACTTTTTTTTAATCTGATAAAATTTTTATTAATCTTATTTGTCGACTTATTAGATATATCATAATTTAAATTGGATTTGTTTTTGATATTTGATTTCGCCATTTTAATGATTAAATTCAAATTTTATTATGTAAATATTTATTAATATATTGATAATTATATAGAGTTGTGAAGATTACACGGGTTTTGTTTGTGAGAAGATAAATTTGTCTTTTTGGCAGCATGCCTTTTAATTGTGCTATCTTCTTCGGCCTGTAAATGCCATTTTGATTACTTTGTGATCTTATGATATATATTTCGACTTGTTTTTTTTCTTTTTTGATTATTTTACATATATTAATTGACTACATGAAAACTTTGTAATGATTGCTATCGAATATTAAATATTTCTTTGTATATTTTTATTATAATATTTTATGTCAAACTTGTATGTAACACGGTAAATTTTAGTTAATGTATAATTTTAAATTATTATTATTTTTTTTAATAAAGTATATTATGAGTGACACTAGACAGGAATGTGACGTTAATATTTGCGGAAACGTATGTGATTTTAATTTTAGTGACATGTTCAAAAACTCAGAAATCCATTTTTCTATATAAAAGTTGGAAACGCAAACGGAAATATTTTTATGAAATTTTAGCGTTGATTATCTAGCTAGACTCGAATATTTCATACAATTTTTTTATAATACTATTGTAAATAGTAAAATAAAATAAAAAAAAATTATTACAATAATTTTATCTACATTTTTTTTTATAATTATATATGGTAAATATAGCAGAAACACTTGGATATATTATATTATTATATATTATAATAAAATCTAATTAATTGAAAAACGACGAATACTAAAAAAATATTTTTGTCGTGTTACAAATGTACTAAAAAATGTCATTGAAACTTTTAAGAATCGTTACGTATAATATTGTCGGAAGATGGTAGAGGAAAGTTTAAAAAGAAACTCGTAAATATAAATCTCGGAAGTTTTTTTGAAAACTTCAAAACAACAAAATTGCAATAAGAAAAAGGTGAAAGAATGACTGAATTTTATAATAGTCAATCATCGCAACCCCTTAAATACAAACTGCATCACAACCTCTGAAATTTAATTTTTGTATGTTGTTTTACTGTTAAATAAAATATTTAAGAAGAAAGTGACAAATGGTAATGAAACATTTTGACTGAACATAAAATTATTTTAATGATTAAATAATTTTATACGATGGACCGATTATCCGTCCGGCTTTTTCAGTTTTTGTACCCCAATTATGTCGGATAAGCGAGGTTTTACTGTATATATGTAAAGTAAGTGACAATATTCTTGTAAAAGTATTTTTAACGCTATATATATATATATATATATATATATATATATATATATATATATATATATATATATATATATATATATATATATATATACAATTTTATAATTATTTTCATAAGTGAAAATTGAAAATTGAATATGTAATAAGAGCTTTAAATAAAATAAGTTGGCGACATGATAAATATTTTCTTTTGAGATGTAAGACTGATTTATTTTTTTACGTAAATAAAAAATATATGTAAGGTAAATTTAACTAGAGAGCATACAACTTATTTTTTTTTTGTATAAGAAAATATATATTAATTTTCACTTTTTCACCGAGATTTGTGATGATATTTTTTTTTATTTAAGCGTAAATAAAATTTATATTTATAAATAATCATTGTATTATATGTAGCATATTTGAAATGTATAAAATTTTATACATCATTTTCTTTATATATTTCTCATGGATTTATTTTAATTGATGACGTTGTCGGTTTATTTCTATTATAAAGATGAATACTTTGTGAATTTATTCCAAGGTTATTATTAAAACGATTCGTCGATGTTTTATAATAACGTTCTATATTTTGTAGTCGTTTCAGATTATCGTATTTTCATTGATTTATTACTAATATAATATTTATAATTCTCGAGTTTCATTAATTTGAAAATATACATGAATAAACATTTCACTTTTGTTCATTTCACTTTTACATTTCATCGTTTTATATTACAATTTTCTGAACTTCCAACTATTCAAGGTAAACAAGATGTTGTTACATTTAACTAATGATTGTTTTTAAACTGTTAAATTATGTGTTATTTTTAATATTATTTTATATAAAAATGTCAGATGGCGTTTATGTATTTTTATAATTTTTCATGTTTATAGCAGTTTTTTTTTCAGCATAAAAAAGTAATTTTAAATTTGTATAAAACCAGTTAATCTACTATTATATATTAACCACTTTTTCGACTTTGAAATTTAATATTTGGAAATTTAATTTGACTGAAAGTTTTGCAATATTTTATAGTATGATGAACGCTGAATATAATATAAAATTGTGAAATTTTTAATATAAAAAGTTGAAGTTTTAAGATTTATATATTAAAAATAAGTAATAAGTATGCATTAATTTGTAGTAAGTATAGTTAAATAAATTAAAATTTTCATGAATTTATTATACTGGAGTTATTTTTTTAAATTCTTATAATTACTATTTAGTGTATAATATTTTATAATAGTTAATTTTTATAATTAAAAATAATAGTAATATTTTTTTTATGTTTAGTTATTAAAGGTTTGTAATAAGAAAAAATAAAGTGATGAATTTATCATATTGAAAATGTTTCGCACTAATTTTTAGTCTCGTTTTGCTACAATTTTCAGTTAAAACCGATATGAGTTAAAAATGTAAAACTTGTTAAAAAATAATTGTATTATATAATAGTTATTGTAGTTTTTTTGAACTTTAACAACAGTCTTTTTAACGGATAAATATTGTGAAATTTCAAAATTTTAATTGAATATTATTAATGATTTTTTATTGATATTACGTATCTTTTAAATATACCATAGTGTGTATATCCATCTAGGGACAATAATTGCATTTACTAACTTTATATTTTCCTTTTTAAGCCTTGATCGATATCTAGAAAAATGTAGTAGTGTACGTGTTTTTATTTAATTTTATTTTTCAACGTCTCTTGAATACGAAATTTAAATTGAAACTCGTTCTAATCGTACATTTAAATCTCATCTATTATTATTATTATTATTATTATTTCTGAGTAATTTCACCAAATTTGAATATTTCTTTTTATCTGTATTCACTAAATATAAGGAATTATTAATCGCTTATTTAACGTTAAATGTGATGAATAATGTGTTCCGGGTTTCCGTTATTTGTATACAGGTGTGTTCATCATATGTACACACATATATTTATATTTATATTAAGTGATTGATGTTTCGCATACTTTACCTTTTGCCACGATTTTGCTCGACCTTCACTAATAAAGAACTATGAATATTGAAAATTATGCGTTCGTAAAGTTTTACCCCAGAGATTTTCGAGCCTTATTTGAGATTTTACATTTATGAAGGCGCAATATTCTTCTTCGGTTATGGTGAAGATACGCTGCTTCGTCTTCGTCTTATTTCCCTTTTCTGCGTATATTATATATATATATATATATATATATATATATGTGTGTGTGTGTGTGTGTGTGTGTTTGAAGTTATATTCAACTTTAACTGTATTGTTACGATCGTGTAAAGTTTATATTTTATTATATAGTACACAAAATTTTGATCCAGAATTATTTTTGACTATCGAATATTTTACTTATATATTTAATTTAAAATTCGTTGTATAATAAAGAAGTTAAAAAAAAATATCTACTCTATAGTTAACAAGAAAATTTGTTAGAAATATGTCATTATATATATATATATATATATATATATATATATATATATATATATATATATATATATATATATATATATATATATATATATATATAGATGGAAAAGGATGTGTTTTCTTTCAATTTTTGGTTGCAAGAATGGGATGAATATTATTGAAAATATAATCTGTAAAATAAAGTTTGCAGAAATGTGAAATTGGAGCTAGATGAATATAATACTAGACTGTCACTTAACTATTATATTATACCATATATAATATTCAAATATATGACATGGTCCATTGGCTATGCAAAAAACGTCTTGCTTGGGTTGTATAAATAATGATTTCAATTTGGTAATTGATAGATATTATAATTCTATATATATAGTTATATATATATATATATATATATATATATATATATATATATATATATATATATATATATATATATATATAATATCAAAAGTTCGAAAGGTATTGAAAAATTCCACTTATCAAATAATATTTATATTACTTTATATTTATAAATATATTTTTCCTTTTAATTTGACGAATGCTACTATAAATAAGTATACATATATATAAATGTTTGTTAACCCAGTGTTAAAGAGTCTCAGTTTTTTTTCAGTGTTGACTTTTTTTTATTTGCTTTGCAGGATTTTGTCACTCTTTATGTCAAGAGAAAATAAACTAATCTTGAATGAGTAATGTTTTCATCGTGAATTCTATTATCTTTTACATTACTTTTTTAAGCGAGTTTTTAAGGAGTCCTTCGTTCTCATGTTACGTAAAAGCTTCGAGTTTTTTTTTCCAAGTTCATATACAAAGACTAGAAAACCAAGGAAAATTCATACAGCTTCAGAGAAAATATTTACTATTTTCGTTTTGTTCCGTTGTGTTATACGCTTTTTTTCCGTATTTTATCTCGATTTTATGAAATATTTGTTATAAACATATACACACATGTGCGATAAATAAAAGTTTAAACAGGATGAAATGACATATTTTTCGTATATTATGATACTGTAAATACCGATTGAAATAGCCTAGTGATTCTTCGATTAATATTTTTTTAAAAATAAAATTATTTATTTCTAGCATTAAAAATATTCTTAAAGAACGCTTTGAAAATAACGAAATTCGTCAAATATTTGGTCGCATATTTCGTGTGCTCAAAGACATATAAAATCATTGGTAGATGTGAAACGTGCTGAATATTGTCAGTGGTTTTATCAGTAAAATTTTCCACCTGGTCTCCAAGTTAAGAGTCCTATGCATAGTCTTACAGGTTTAAGATAAAATGCAAATTTTCTATGCTTCAACAGCGGAAACACACCACCAAAATAAGGGAAGGAACCTTCTGAAAACAAACTAGGGTAATTACGCAGACCTAAACGTGGCCGGATATATCAGGATACGATAGGCTAATTACCTATCAACCCAAAAACATAATTGATAATTCAACCGTTGAAAAAATAAGATTCGGTTGAAATTAAAAATGGAAACGAATCAGATGTGAACGCCGTCACTTTTTAAGAGATAAAAGCTAAAATAATAAGTCAATTTTTGATATTAACCTTAGTTAATAAAATTGATATGATCACGTCTATGTAACGTCGCGTGAATTAATTAGTCTATAAATATATAAATTATAAACACACAAACGCGCATATATTTAAAAAGTTGAACTTTTTAGTTTACGACAGGTCTAATATATTCCGTATTTTATGTTTGAGATTTTTTTTTTACTTCAGGAAACCCACTGCCAAATGTATTTTTAACATTATGACACGAACGATTCGCGGATATTTATAAAAATCTTGCAATGTTTCACATCTTCAGAAATGATGTTTTCTATTCAGTCACCGTATTAATTTGTTATTTTTCTATTTTTTTTTATAGGAATCATGGTGCCGTAGATCTCGATCTGGCTGGGTGCGGAGATTTTGTACATCAACGGATAACATAACGTCAGGAAATAGTTCTCAGGGTATGCTTTATAGTTTTCATCCTGATATTTGGTCTTGTGGATATAATAATAATAATAATGATAATAATAATACAAACTTCCTTTAGTATGTCTTATACTGTTAATATGTGTTTCAAACTCACATATACAAAATATTATATATGTTCGTGAAGACTGATATATTTGAGAGTAAGTATAATATATTAAATATATAGTATATAATAGATTGTATGAAATCACGTAAGAAGTTTATGTATGATCGATCTTCTATAATATTTTCGGATTTTAGTAATTAATATGAATTATATGAAAGCGTGAATGAAAAGTTTTGATATTTTCGAATGAAATACCAATTGATACTTAATAATTTCAGACACTTTTCCGGATAATTTCCCAATTTTACCTACGTCAATTATGGACGAGTGAGTGCTTTCATTTAATGCAGTGAACTTTGAAATATGTTTTCTTTAACAAAAGCGAACCTTTTTGCCTTTACACATGTTCTTTATGATTTTCCGTTTCGGTATATTAAATTAAATTTTATTTTTTATGATCAATTTCTTAAATTATGTCACGATTTTTGATTTATTATTCGTCGTTAATTAATTTTATTACATCATATAAAAAAATTAACGTGACCTATATCGTACATCAGACTAATATAATTTCATTTTAAAATCGTAATATTATTAAATTGACTAGAAAATACGTATTTAATATTTTTTTGGAAAAATAATATATTTTTTGAAAGATTTAAAAAGTGGACTATTGATATTTTCAAAATTTCTCAGTATATATTTTCACTAGTAATTAGTGTTTTAAATTATTGGTACAAAGTTTTTTTCTTCAGTTTTTATTTATTTATTATTATTATTTATTAAAACAACATATACATTTATTTATATAAATATTATTTTTTCAAGTAAAAACATATCTAGTTTTAACTTTAAGCTGAATAATAACAAAATAAAGTACAATAATGAATTAAATATATTTATATACGTTTTAGAAAATATTTATTAAATATTCTCAATGTGTAGTATTTTTACTTACTATTTTGGATAAAATCTATTAATATATATATACCACACCATTTAATAAACTATTATATAATGTTAAGCTTCAATTATTGAATGTAGTAAATGCATTAAACTATTTAACAATAAGATTATAGGAGTGCAACAAAATTAACATGTATGGTTAAATACAGTATTTTTTTTAACTAATAATGACTGATGTTATTATTTCTTTTCTAATTTACCATCGTTCACACTTTCATATGAAGGTTCAAACACTTCAAACTCTTCGAAAACCATTTCCCCAAATTTATTTCCGGTTTTCTTTTCGGGATTCAATATATTATCATTATTTATATAATAAAATTTCTTTTCATATGCGTATGGTTCGTTGAAATTTTTTATTGTTTCGGCCACACTTCTTCTTTCTTCACATTCATTTTTAGTTTCCTCGTTATTTAATATATTATTGTTGTGTTTTTCTTCTACGGATATATTTTCATTTATTTTGTTAATTGTTGTCACTTTGGATTTTTCGTATTCAACTTTATCTTTAATTTCGATGGCCTTTACCGGTTTCGCTATTTGCGTATTAACAGTAAATGCTAAGTCTACGTTTTTATTTCTAGGGACTTTAATTTTATCAACGACAGATTCGTTTGCTTCTGCTAATGTTCTATGATTATGAACCGTAACATTTTTAGAATTTAATTTATCAATATTACTATCTTGTTTCAATTTATTAATTTCCAGGTTGTGTACTTGGTTATTGATTGTTATATCACATTTTGACTCGATTTCTTTGTTGTCCTCTGTGAATGGAGATGTAGCGATTCCTTTACGATAGCTTTCTATTCTATATATTTTAGTTTTCACAGAGTTTTCATTATTATAAGTCGAATCTTCTTCTAAGAATTCGGTTTTCGTTTTTTTAAGAGAATTTTCGTCGCCAGTTCCAGCGAGTTCTAGTCGACTGCTACAACTGTTCGATTTCACTAATTTGAACTTGAATCCTAAATAATTATCGGAATCTTTTAGTTTTTTTGAATGTTCATGTTTGTTGCCGTTGTCTGTGATTTCACTGCAAGCGCAACATTTGCTATTTCTGTCGTCGTCCGTTACAGACGATGTTTCACATTTGCTGCTTGTAGAATCTATGTTGTATAAACAGTCGCATTTGCCTCCGAAACACTTAGTTTGGCACGATTCACAATCTCTACAACAATTTCTTTGAAGTCCTCTGATTTCTTCCATTATTTGTTTCGTCATAGGACTAACGGCCGGTCCGGTCCGTTCGTCCAAAACTTTTCCACCATAATATGTGATCGACGTTCCGCATTCTCGTATTTTTTCTAAAATATCTTGGCTCACGTATTGACTTTCGTAACACAAACTGGGATTTAGTGATTCACACAGATATTCTTCGCTCGAGGAACAGTATATGTTTTCGTCGTTTTCTTTTGTTGGTGGAAACGGGCTTAAGGCGTCTGTGTCATAGTCGTGTTCATTGTTTGAACTAAGATCTCCACTCGATACTCCGCTGGATAAACTTGCCGAATCCCATTTTTTGTGGCCGTAAGACGTGTCGATTGTCAAGTATCTCATTACTTTTTTTCGATTCGTCGGTTTATCTAGCTTAGAATCGTCCGTAAGGTTTTTTTGAGAGCTAAATCTTTTTGACGTATTCGAATCGCGGGACGAGTTAGAATTCGAGCTTTCACCTGGTCTTCTCATTGTCAGTGTTCGTTCGAAAAGATTGCGCACTGTTTTAACTGTATCCGGATTAGGAAGTTCTTCTTCTATTATTTCTTTATTGACTCTTATGGGATGGTAAAAAAAGTGCCTTTTAATGCCGGGCTTTAATTTTCGTTGTTTGGACGTATCGATTTCGACGTTTTGATTATTAGTACATTGTTTAACATTAGTATTCGTTATTCGGCAAGCAGTATTAGGCCTTTTAAATGTATCGCTGTCTATTTTAGTTCTTACTGGTTCTATGATAACAATATTATTGTTCACTAACAATTCCTGAAAACTATAATCTCGTAAATATTGCAAAAGGCCGTCGAATTGGGCTTCCTTTTTGTGATGGGCCGCTATCATACTTTTTCTAAATACGTCCGATTTCATAACTTTATATCTTACATGATCGAATTCAGGAGATTGTTGATCGTAACTTTTGGATTTTATGAGAGTCGCATGAGTTATTTCGCTGTCATTTTGGTATTTTTGATCATTGCTTCCCTTCAATTCTACTATTTCGATATCCGGGGAAAAGCTTTTGTAATCATGTTCTTCCTTTATATCGATATCATCGGGACTACTCTCAGTAGCTGCTATGTTAAATGTCTCTTTTATAGAATGGCACGCTTTTTCAAACAGTTTTCCGGAATGATATATAATTTTTTTTAGTGTTGCTTCTTCGATTTCAGGTTCCGCCTTTTCATTTTCATGTTCACCGATTTTTTTCCACGTACCAACAACTTCGACATCGTTAGACTTTTTCTTAATACTGTCGACGATTTTAACGCTTTCGGTGGTTTTAGGTGGATTTTCAACTTGTTCATCATTTTCTTTAGCATCATTATTCGATACAAATTCCACGTGATTATCCTCTTGAATTAATGTTTCGAAAGCTTGGCAGTCGTTTTCAATTTCCGTTCCCGTTTTATCGATTAATTTTGACCAATAATTTTTGACAGAGTGTAATTTTTCCTGATATTCTAAATCGGTCTTGACTACTTTGTCTACTTTTTCAGTTACATTATAAATTTGCGGTTTAAAATGAATATTTTCAGTGTTTTCTGCATTATTTTCATGTGGTTTATTAAATTTAGACTTGTTTGTGTCTGATTTTCTCGTATCCGTAATGTTTAATACTTGTGGTCTGGACATTTCGATATTTTTTAATATCGGTTTGTCCTTTATTATTAATCTCGAGGGAGGTCTTTCAAATTTGTTTTGTACGGCGGCTATTCGGAAACTTCTCTCCTTTTTCACTTTTGGAATTCCTCTTTTGTTAGGCGTATAATCGATTTCACCCTCGCTGTGGTAATGATCTTTTTCAATATTTCCGTTCGATATTGTATTTTTATATTTTAACTCTATATGTTCGCTGTGTATTGTTTCGTCGTCGCTTTTCGTTATCAATTGCGGTATATGCTTAGTAGACACTATCCTTTGTGCGAAAGGATTGTTTCCGTATTTAACGGGACCGTCTATAACGATCGTTTGGTGACCGCTTAGTGGTAAAATTGTCACGTTATTTTGTTCTTTTAATTTATTCTCCTCAATTGTTGTATTCTTGCGCGGTTTGAAACTGTGAACCCTATGAATTTGTTTATTCTCTCTGTATACCACGTCGTATATTGCCGCCGAATGAGTTTGACTGCCCGGTATAACTGTGCCCAAACAAGTGTTAATAGACGAACTTCTGTCGACACTTTCGTTTTCTATATTCTCATTTGGCGGCGAAATGTTCGGTGAATTTTCCGCTTTTGGATCCCTTTGTCTTAAAGAATAATGTTTTGCGATTGAAGTTAAAGGTTTAATTGTTGATTTCAGGACAGTTTTTGAATGTATACGTTCTTTGTCATCGTTATCGGTTTCTTCTTTAACTTCAATGTATGATTCGTTTGCGATATTATTTCTAGTCTCTTTATTATTATTGTCTTCTTTAAAATATTTAGACTTAATGTCTGCAATTTTATTTGTGAAGTATGTTTTATCGTCTTCGTTTGAAATTAATTTTTCGTCCGAAAAATTTGTTGTATCCAATTTATTTTCGACCTCTATTATTGCACCGTCTACGGTAATTACCGATTTATAATTTTGATTTAGTAGAACATCTGAATTCTCCTCTATTGAATTAAAATCTGATTGAACTAATGACGTCTTATTATATTCTTTGTGAATTTCAAGTTCTGCTTCTTCGATTTTCCTATCTTGTTGAGTTATAGAATCTAAGTTCTCTTCTCCTTTTACTTCAATAACACTGACATCTTTTAAACTTGTTTCATCTGAAAATTTGATCGCATCATCAACTATTTCTAAACGTTTTAAATAGGAACTCGTATCGTTATCTTCCGATTGTCGTAGCTTCTCGTCAATTCTTTCGGATCGTTTCAAGTTTTTACTTATGTTAATATCAGGAAGCGAATAGTATTGATTTTCAATTAAAGTTGTTACGAAAGGTTCTGTTGTGATATTTTTAGACGAACTTCCTTGTCGATATAGCGATCTAGTTTTTAAACTATCGCTGTTGTCCTTGCTTTTTTCGCGATATTGTTTGGATAACTGACTATCTAAGGGGTTGTAATTTTTCTGATAGCGTTCTAACGTGCCCTTGTATTTTATTTTGGATTCTGCTAGGACGACGTTTGGTTTTATTTTGTTCACTTCTGTATATATATTGTTGAGGTCGTCGTTCGATTTACTGTTGAAACTGCTGGTAACACTGTGTAAATTTAATGGTATTTCGACGAAACTCTCACAATATTCGTCTATTTTTTCAGCAAGAGAGTATGCCAAGTTTTCCAGTCGTCTCGTCGGTGGTTCAGGGGATGATGTTGCCACTGAAATATATGATGTAACACTTATATTATCTTTATCGGGTATCGTCGTTATACGCTCCACCGACTTGGAAGATTCTTCTTCTTCTGATGTGTCCGAACGGACCGTGGATTCGTTGCCGTTTTGTTCTCTAGAATAATTATTTCTCAAAGATGAATCGTCAGACGATTCACGCTCGTTGTATTCGCTATTAGATTGATCGAGTACGTGGAAATTAGTTTGCGATTTTGTCACTTTTTTGTGGTTACTGGTAGTCGATGATCTGTCAGTATCAGATTTTGTTGTTTCCGCGTATTCCGCTGGATAATAATTATTAGTAGAATCTTTGGTATCCGTTCTTATGAATAGGGCTTTTGTTGTTGGTACTCGTATTTCAGAACCTATATCTTGATCCGTAGTATCGGGAGAAGACTCTTTGTATATGTCTTGGTGATGCGCTTCAAAATTATAATTTTTGTGAATGTAATTGGAATCTAAACTATCGATTTCACTAGGGTATGCATTTTCATCTATTTGGACATTATAAATATTTGAATTGATTTCATCTAAATTTGTCCAACCGTTTTGATTATTATTTTGAACGTTAGCTTCTTGATACAACGCTTCGTTAGTTTGTTGATTGGAATTATCCGGTATATCGCCGTATCCAACTTTATTATATATATTTTCTATAACATCTTCTTTCGTTTGAAATTTAGAGCGTGGAATATATCTGAAATAATTTATTAGAAAAAATGAATAATTTTTTAATTATTGGATTATATTGATTTTTTAAAAAGTGTATATATGTAATTGAAACCTGTCTTTGTATAATGGTTTATCGACTAGTCGAGCTCGAGGTATAAGTGGTGCTGTACAAGCTTCTTCCCTAATGACAGCTAAAGATCTTGATCTACGTAAACCAGGTAGTGGTAAAGCTGCTTGTAAGGCAGCGGGTGCTTGAAGTATTCCTTGAGACCCGTGCCACCAACGATCTTGTATCCTTGCTGTTAAGTGCCTATAGTATTCATCATCGGGCCTATTGCGTTGTGTTCTAGGAGCTATTGGTTGTAACCGTTTTTGTGCGAATTCCAAATTTTCAGCCGGATTATCAAAATATTCTAAATCGTGCGATCTCGGAGGTGCCGGCTGTCCATTTGTTAATTCTAAGTCAGAAACGGATCTTCTCTGGGAAAAGCGAGCTTTGGTAGGCCAGCGTATTCGATCTGCGTGATGTTGCCGTAGCGATACTGCTGAATCCACCGAATGTCTGAAAATTTTGAAAAAAATGTATTTAATAAAATTTGAAATTATCAATTACGATAATCGTGTATAATATAATTCTTTAAAGATATTTTGTCTTAATAATATTAGTATGTTGAGTGGGTTAAAGCTGGGGTTTAGTTGCACGCACAGTGAACTAAAAGGTAAGGGTTAACTGGGTCGATACGTATAATAATTAAAGTGCGTCAGTGCGACGAACTGTAATAAGTGTTATAAACTGTTATATTAGTGGTGTATCCGTATGAGAATCTATTATATTATGTGTCGCACTAAATTAATTATAAATATATAGAGAGTAAATATTATTTATTTTTTTTTATAAATATTTACACATGCGATATTAAAATTCTTTTTCACTTTTTCATTTTTTTTTTGAATTTGTATCGAAACTCGTTTCACGTGTTCATGACTTTTTTGAATGAAAAGGAAAACTGGGTCAGTGTTTCTAGTATAATAGATATGAAATGTATTCGGTTATCGGTCGAGTTATGCTTGGTCGCCGTTGCTCTGTTATGATTCAGCCGTTTTTCAATTTTTTCTTCAACTATTAAAATGGCGTTAAGATTTTTCATTGGCTGAAGAATAATAATGAATATTTTTTTTTTCGTTCGGATGTATGTAAATATTATACATATATTGATAACGAACGTTATTGCAAATAATGTAAATTCGCATTTCTTTTCGTGTTAGTGATTCGTTTTTTTTGCACGAAATTCCATTGATGCCATATTAAAAATATATGTATTGTGAAAATTAGAAACTCAATTGATTGTTATCTCTTCTTGTATTTATGATTGCGTGTGTTCAGGTTCGATAATAAACACATTTTTATTGAATTACTTTCGTAGTAAATTATTATTGGAGTTAAAACGCGTGTTTATTTAATTACTGTCGATTCTTAAAGCTAACCTAATTTTTGGTTCGTGATAGACTTATATATAATAAAACTTTTCGAGTTTATAATGTGCGTATAAATTTTCGTTTCTGAAAATAATTAACGTTAACAGTTGAGATTTAGTTTTTATATATTGTTATGAAGTCTACTTCAGCAGTTTTACGGATAACGATTTTCACCAGTTTTCCTATCTTTTAACGATCTCGGTTTTACTTTGACCGAAAGCAAAAAAATATTTTATTCGTAATTTTTGTACGATATACAGTATTAACGTGTACTATTTTTTTTTTGCTATAAATATTGTTATACGTACATAATTAAATAATAATAGCAAATAATAAATTTATTTATAAATGTGTTGACTTTTTTTATACAAAATAGTATTAATTAATATTAAGTTTTAAAAATCAAACAGGTGATTAAAAAAAAAGCTTGGTTCAATATATAGTTTAATATTTGTTGTATTTTATCTCTAAATATTATTTAATATAAATATATTATATAATATTTACGCTCAACTATCTGTGATTCCAGATCTGAAACGCGATAAGATATTTATAATTGAATATATATTTAATATATAAAACTAAAGCTTAAATAAATATTATACATATTTTTCTATTAATGTAATATTTTGCACATAGTGATATTTTATGTTATAATGTTATATTATATTGCTATTAAAGGGGTTTGGAAAAAACAATTAAGAATCTTTATATAGAAAAAATATTCGTGATTGTCAAAATAATATAATGATGAAAAAAATGGAAATTCTATATATATTATGAAACTATGAATGTCAATTTTGAAAAGGCCATCATTAGCAAAAACTGAACTATTTATTGGTTTGTTACAAAATATCAGTTTTTTGTACTAAATTAGGTCACAGAGCTAATGAATTATTATTTTAAAATTGCATAAAAATAAAACATTTATTATTATTATATATTAAATTCGTCTTAGGACTACATTTCATCGTGTTATTTTTTTAATCACGCGGTCGAATTTTGACATGAAAATATTATTTCATCCATTTTGAAAGGCGGTTTGCTTGTTATCACTACCTCAAGGAATAAATAAAGGTATTTTATAACGCATCTTATGAATACTAATATTTAAATTTACATTTTTATGATATTTTCTTCTTAAAACAGGTCACCGAGTTTGATTACATATCAAATGTGTTTACTTTTTATCACGGCACATCACAATTTTTATATATAAATCGTGCGATCATACAAAATTTATTATTAGATTTGATGAAAAAAATTTTTTTTCAATTTTGTCACAAAAATATATTAGATATATGAAAATTTATACTTAATTATGATATTTATTTAGCAGTTGTTGATTTTCTTGTACGTTTCACAAATATCGAAAATCTTAACCTCGCGCCTCGTTTAATACTGTTATTTATAATTAATGCGTGTAATATGATGTTTACGTATGAAACATACAGACTTAAGTAATATAGTGAAGTTAGATTATCGATCCGAAATGTAATTTGCGTTTCGGTAAATGTTTGTAAGTACATGTAATTCATTTCAATGGGCGGAAAATGGAAATACACAAACGGATGTCTCGTTCATATAATCCAAATTCTGCGAAATTGTTTTTTCTTCTTCGTTTTTATTATTTTGAAAATGTTGTCAGTTGCTTTATTTAATATATTTTGAATCTACTAGTTAATTAAAAGTTGATTTTATATATACATATATATATATATATATATATATATATATATATATATATATATATATATATATATATATATATATATATATATATATGATATTTTCCGAATTTTCATTCGTTCCTTGTAAATACGTATCGTTTTAATTACATTTATACAATATATATATATGCATCATTATTTAAACCATTGTATAAAAGCGTCACACTTATTTGTTTTATGAATATATGATGATTTTAAAACGACATCATTTTAAGTTAGAGGATGTATTTAATAATGAATTTCCTGTACTTTGATATCTTAACCTTTTTGCGCATTGCGCTAACATTTTGTATTCATTTTGGTTTGCGAATACATTTGGTAGATAAATTTTCTAATGCACATACACACGCACACACACATGTATATATATATATATATATATATATATACAAATAATTTTAATATTAATTTTCGTTTTAATTGTTTGAAGATTTTGCAATTAATATAATGCATGACAAAAACATATTGAACGTCGTAGACAAAACTATTATACTTGAGAATGAGAGAAACGTTTTGCGAATAGTTTCTTCGTTATTGTTATGATAATGAATACGTTTTGTTTTATTTTTTTTTATTATTTTTTATTATTGTACGTCAGACCGATGGACATATTTACGCTTGCGGCAAATGAAGCGTTAAATGATAATATTTTCCACTTCGCAAAGTGGACATTATAATATGTCTGATTGTTCTTTATGTCGTCTTGGTACGCGTTTAATTACTGAAACCTAAGTATATTATTAGTTAAATGAAGCCATTCGATAGTGTTTAACACGTTAACCGACAGTTAAGGAAAATCATATCCCGTGACGAACCGCTGTCATCTTGAAGGTCGCACGTATGCATGCATATATATAAAATTATATATCAACTATTATTGTAATTTTTTTTTAATTTTAATATGATCTAAGCGATTGTTAAATATATTATAATATTATATTATTGTGTAATTGTTTATTTTTAAATTTGCTAATTAGTTATTATGTTATAATGACGACAAAAAACTATCTACGTTCGTTTTATGAATATTCAAATAAAACGTTTACTGTGTCTCGCTCAAGCGTCTTAAAAATTCAAGTCTGTTTAATTTTTGATAACGTATTATTATTTTTTTTATCGCAACGTGCGTTTAGTTATATGATTAAATAAAATTCTATATATATATATATATTATAATTTACATTATTATTTTTTGTAATAATTTTGAATTATAGAAAAATGCGATTTTCAATTAAGGTATTTAAACGATTTATTAAGTACAAATTGTTTTAGATTGAGTCATATCCGTCGCGCCAGGCAAGTCATCTAGCTTTCACCTTCATTTTTACTAAATAGTATTTCTATTCAAATTTTTGTTTAAACACGTATTTTGTCATAAATAATAATAATGGGCGAACTAACACGTCACCCTATTGTTTGTGAACAGATTAATTATTCGATTCTGGGACAGGTGGGATCCGTTAGTTTGAATGGATTGGTGAACAAGCGTTATTTACCTGTCACGGGCGAACTATATTGTTTGATTTCCTGTGACCATTATTACATTATTTTATATATATATATATATATTAAACATTGCGTGCTGTTAAAATTTTTCGTATTAATTTAGATTAATTTTAACGGCTATACGTTATATATATATATATATATATATATATATATATATATATATATATATATATATACGTATACTAAAAATATAACCGGATAATACGTATTATAATATATAAACAAGTACACGATGTCACGTGCGTTTCAATACCAAGCGATTTTTCAACATGATTTAGTGATTTCTCTTGTTGCACGTCAATGTTGAAAATTAAAACGAAAAAATAGAAGAAAAAAGAAAAACACAATGTTTTCCTTGAAACGTCGCGTTGCGTAATTTTTGCACAGATATTTTTTTTTCTTTTTATATATATATTAATCTGCGATTCGTGTCAATTTTCGTACCGCAAAACGTTTGCATTTGGCGTTATATATATACATATATATATATATATATATATATATATATATATATATATACATAAAAAAAACCGCGAAAAATATTTTACCTGAAATTTTCCGTCGTTCGTGCATGCGCTTGTTAAGCCTTTTATTTTGTTTTTTCCTCTCGTTATAATATCTACGTGATTTTTCCGTCGGCCATATTCGTTCGCTTACTAGACAGAATAATAAAATAAGGTTTTATTTCGGATGATTAGCACCTATCACAGACGATCACGCGCTCGCTGACGTTTCGTTAGCACAGTGTTGAGAATGCGTTTTATTTAATATTATTACTATTTTTCACTTATCGATAGTTTTAATGGTTTTTAAAAAAAAAAACAACTAAACTAGTAATATGACGAGCGCGCGTGTTCACTCGAAAATGGTTCGCGTTCGTCTGACTCCGCGCGAGCTGGGCGGTCAAGCGCGAAACCCATTCGTTTTATGAACTATACTCGTACATATTATATATATATATATATATATATATATATATATATATATATATATATATATACCTCGTGACACATCGTATATGTTCCGTTTTACTAATTACAATTGCAAATTTTTCATCTTTCGCGCGTATTTTTGCTTCTAATTATGACTAAAAAAAAAAAAAAAACTTTTTCAATCTATTATATTTATTATGTACACATTTTTTTTGAACTTTTGCCTTATGTCACACGTTACCGTGACCCGCATTAAAGTGCGACTGGTCGTGTGTGTGTGTGTTTTTAAATTAAATAGGGGATGTTAAAGTACTAACGACTGTTTGTTTCGATTTGTAACGACGTTTCTCGCGCGTGTGTGTGTGTGTGTGTGTGTTGTGTCGCTCTTTTTAACGGTTCGCCGATTGTGAACATTCGTAAATTGCGCTTCGTATTTTTTTATCTATGTTTAAAAACACAATGCGATAAAATTAAAATTTAACTATATTAGATCTCGTAGTAATATTCTTATATTTTTAGAACGTTCCCATTGTATATATATAATAAATATAATTAGTAAACGTGTTTTGTGTATTATTTTAGTAGATTTGAATTTTATTTTTGACATTTTTGATAAATTCTTAAATCAATAAATTTATCATAAAAAATAATTATTTTAATTTTATCCGCTTAATGTTTGAGTTTTTTTTTTCATAAAAAATGTCACTATGAATATTAGATTCTTTATTTTATATTTCAAATGTACATTTTATAAAAAAATAATTTTCAGCGTCCAACGAGTGTAGATTTTTCATATATGGTAATACAAACAAGTTGAAAACTGCGAGCAGGGCTCGGGCTAGTGCAGTCGGGCACGCTTGGCGCGCGCGAGCAACGCTCGTCTAAAAGCAACGATAATAAAAATGCTTAATCGATAATAAAATATTATATTTTTAATGATAATTATCGATTATCTTATTATAATAAATTTTATAAATTACGTAGTTTATTTATCACTCTTTACTTTCGTGATATAGGTATATCTTTGAATACATATTTTTTTATTATACAGGGTAATATAGCATTGTATATTTTTATCCTGCTAGTTCGTGCAACCAGACGACAAAAGTGCGCATTTCATGTGTCATGTCGACCGAATAGTTGGAAAAAGTTTTTTTTCCTTTTACACAAACATTTTCCTTCTATTCACAAACATTTTCAATTGTTCAAAGGGCGAAGGGAGCGCAATGAATTTGAGTTTTCATCGAAACTAGTTCAATAATATTCAAAGCTCGTGCGGGCGCAATATATATATATATATATAAACTGACACATATAAATGGACACAAAGTCGACTTATTCGACATAAGGTCACACGTATATATTCGTTAATCAAGGTATTAACGTGAACGTTGTTTGCATGGCACCCTCCAATTTACGTTTGCCGGGAGCATTCACCTCGTTTATCGTGCTTGTGGCAAGAAACTGTGCTTATTTCGCTGAATACGTCGGGAAAATCTCTAAAAGGAAAACGAGACATAAAACGAGAAAAAGGGTATATATATATACATATATGAGCTCACTCTCCACCATTTGTATTTACGTATGCGTACATACATATTCTTATAATTCAGATGCTTTAATAATAGTAAAAAAAAATAACAATTGTATGTAAGAACGAGAAATGTTCTCTTTTATATTCAAATTAAATTTTATTTACGTATCGAAAATAACTCTGTTTATTTTGACAGTTTTTTTTTTTAGTTAATTTTTTAAATGTTTGAACTTAATTACTGTGTCTTCTTTTACGTGAAGAGTTTACATTACATCCAAAAGATTGGATATAGTTTATTTATAAATTGATGGTACTTTTGAAATATTGTATGTTTCCTATTTTTTGTTAGACATAAACTATTGTTTTTCATTTTTCTTCATCGATTTTCGCGTACATGTATAAATATGAAATATCTATAAAGGTTTTTTTCTATTGGTATCTTATAAAATATATGATATGATAAATAAATTCTACTTGTAGTGATATACGATTTTGATATCAATATATTGATAAAGAATTCCCAAAGCATTTTATCAAAATATTATAGTATTGAAAACTTGAAATAAAGTTTTATATATGCAAAGTTAACTTTGTGTTATGATTTGAAGAAAATGAATATAATATATATTTATTTTAATTTTATATCCGATTATAATATTTTAAAATATATATCTACGAATTATATAAATTTGTAAAATATTATTATGATTATTGTAATTATTACAATTCCCAAAAAATGTGAAAAAAATCAAAAGAGATTGATTGTTCATTAATTGTATATTAACATTAAATATTCATTAATCGTATATTAACATTAAACCTATGGTAATCCTATATTCAATACTATATGGTATTCGGTTTTGTGTGAAATAGGGTATTATTAAATCGAATATTGAATATAATTGAATCGATGAAATTTTGCGAATAATGAGCACACTGATATTTAAAGTTATAATTTTCAATAAATAGTATATTATTTCATTTTCGTATAATAGATTAGAATATTTTGTGCAAACCGGCAGTTTTAATGCTTAACATATATAATAATATATAGTGTTTTATATTTGAAAACATAAAGTTTTCGACGTGTTGAAAATTGTTGAAAGTGAATAGTAAAGTTAAAATAGTTCTAGAGTGTTATATACGTGTTTAAAATGAAAATCGCTATATATTGAAGTGTCTGGTAAAATTTTGATCGGAATACAGATAATGGATAATCTTAAACTAACAAAAATAGTTTAAAAGCTAAAACTTCATATATATAAATATATTGATATATAGAGAATTTTCTAAATAAAATGTTTAAATTATTAGAGATATTTTTTGAAAAAGTAATTCTATAATATATTATATTATATTATCGAATAAAAATAGGCAAAAATAAGTATTTTTGGTCGATAAATCGTAACCAATAAAATTGAATTCATATTTCAATATTGGCAATTTTCTTAGGAAAAACAGTGCAGTGGTTTAACATTGCTTTCTGTAGGAATATTTATTTACTCCAAAGATATTTATGTATAAAAAATAATATTTATTGCTCCGAATAAAAAAAATCGATTTTTTTTTCAAATCAAATATTTTTCCACAATTTTTCTTCGTAATATAAAATAATAATATTTAGTTGACATATTTTTTTTTATCTGAAAAGAGAATGTAAACAGTGTTTCTCGTCGCTAATCTGAAAAGAAATTATGCGACTTCTGCGTTATTTTTTTTTCTTTCAGAAAAGGGTCTCGCAGAAAAACGTTGCAAATTCACAAGTAATTATATAACACAACTCTAACAAATTAATGATAATCTTTTTAGATTTCTTTTACACTCTTATATTCGCGTCTTTTTTTTTAATTTCGTTTCTTTTTATAACGCTTTCAAAAGAAGATATTTGTGTTGTGTTTTGTACATTTTAATTTCGGTACATTTGTATTATATTTCTGCCGTTCTGTGTATAATATAATAACGCGAGTAATTTTTTTTTATCTACATTTATTATTCATAATTTGCATTTACAAACCTTTGTTCTCGGTTTGACGCTTAAGTGTGAAACATTTTCTTTCATTAATTTGTTTCCGAATTATTTTTCAATTGTAATTTAACTCTTATATAAATATTTTTATTTGTGTGTGTGTGTGTTTATTTGGAAAATATGTGTGGAAAATTAATTGCAAGAATTATCTTTTTTTGTCATTAATTTTTAAATGAACCGTTTAAATGAAATTTTTATGTTTAAAACACATAATATATTTAGGAAGTTATATGAAATAACATAATTAATTTTATTTTCATATTCTAGATGAGATCGATTTGTTTCAGTAAATTTCATCATATATATATATATATATATATATATATATATATATATATATATATATATATACATTATGTATTTTTTATTTTATAGATTTGGTATCTTTTTTTATGTAAAAGTTTTGTGTGATATCTTTCTGTTATTGCTTGACTTCTTGAAAGATAATCTTAATTAGTGGTATTCATTTGCCATTCCGTAAATTTAAAGCCGCAACTTTTCCAACGGACAAAACTAATTTATTTGAATATTGTCTTGACAATAAATTGTAATGAGGAATTTAAGTTCATATGAATTATTTATTAAAGTTAGTTACATTCATTGCTTTATTTTTCTTTTATAACCAATTTAGATAATCTAGATATTTATAATCAAATTTATTTTGATAAAATTTTTAATTTGCATTAGCAAATAAAATGATTCATTATTTTAAAAGATAATATATTTTTCTAAAAATCTCTTTAAATATGGAGAAATTAATGTTAAGTATTATTTATATATTTTTTTTATCGAATTGAATAAAAATTACTTATCGTTCAGATGTAACATAAAAGTAACTACGATAATTTCATAAAAATATGTAACTTTCTGACGATTGATTTTTCAACTATATTATTTGATATTGAACTGTGAGACATGTTGACATCAAAAATTCAATAAAAATAAATTATTCGAAGAAAAAACATCGGTTGAAATGTGTACAAAAACATGTTGATATTAAGTCTGAAAATAATTAAAAATATGTGTGATTTATGATATAAAATAAAATGACAAAAATACATAATGAAATATTTTATAGTCGTCGGATTTCATTAAATATATTAATAATAATTGTAGGAGAAAGTTGAAATTCTTTATTTATTTATTTATTTTTTGCTTTCGATGAATAACGTATTAATTATTGCGTGTTCAGACAATTTTCTGTCTTTCCTTATTAATGAATTAATTCATATTTTCTTCCTTTTCATTTTTATATATTCGTTTAGCACGTGATTGAGATTGTTCATGTAAAATTAATGAAATATTAATTTCTCAGATATAATGTTTGTTATTGGATCGATTGAGATATATTTACAATAGTTTACTGTCTATGTTGCTTCAAGTCTATGCTAGTTTGTGGCCAAGTTTGCATTACTACTTAGTTAAATAGTTGTTTTCGACTCGAGATTTGGCGAAGTTCAGGAATTGTATTAATTTTATAACTATGAGAAAATGGAAATGTAATTTAATATTCACATCTCTATAAATGTTTTTATTTTTTACCTGTGTATTGGTTATACAGCATCATAACATATGTCGATGGCTATTAGTGATCAAATTATAATGTGCATATAAAAAATAAACTATAAGAAATATGAAATATTTATAACAGTGAAAATGTAAAGGTAACGAGAATAAAATATTACATTTTTAAAAATACCATAAACCCTTTAGTAAAATTTATAGGTGTGCAAGAATTAAATATCGAGTTGAAAATTTGTTTCATTGGTCATTAAGTAATGGAATGAGCTTGAAATGGGTCTTTTAAAGTTTTCAGTGAAATTCCTTTAAATTTAAAATGAAATTTTTAATTGTGTGACACAGCTGAAGTAAATTGGTAGCCATAAAGTGCCTTAATAATATCTGAAAAGGTCTATACGATCTCATTCTATATCTTTATAAAATAAATTAACCGTTCATGAGTAATTTGATAAAATACATTATATGTTTTGTGTGTCTCAAAAACCTATTATATAAATACAACATGTTCATATGGCAGTTTCTAAGGACCGGACACGTAGTCTTAAACGACCCTTCTCTTTCGATAATGGCTTAGCGTGCCAACTGGTAATTTACAATCAAACTTCCACCTTTTATTAAAGAGGGTGTGATGTCGTTTTTTGGCATTTCGAAACTCAACACCGACGAACGCCTCTTTTTCCACTTATAAATATAATATATTATATATATACATAAATGGAAATGAGAAAAAGATGATTTTTCCACGCGATTTGTAACGATTTACGTTCGTATATCGTTTTTGTGTTTATTGGAAATGTTCATTCCGAACAAAGGTCGCTTGGACTGTATTTAATCTGTGTTATTTGTGTTTTTTTTATTTTATTTATTTTTCTTTACTGTTTTAATCAATAATGCTATTTTTTTCAGTCATATTTGCTATCAATATTTATGTATTTTCATTAAACAGATGCACACATAAAAATAATATTTAATGATTACAAAAAAAAAATTCAGCATTATTTTTGATTAAAAACTCATTCCATTTAAATATGATTTAAAAATATAATTAATATGACAAACGATTTTTCTACCTATTATCATTTAATGCTTGAAGACGAGCGCTGTTCGTATTGCCCAGTTGCACTAACCCGAGCCGCGCTCGTAGCTTTCAACTTGTTTGTAGATGAACGATCTATACTCGTTGGACTTTGGAAATCATTTTTTATTTTTTTATAAAATTTAAATTTGAAATATAAAATAAAGTATCTAATGTTTATAGTTACATTTTCGTGAAAAAAAATCCAAGTAATAAGTGTTGAAATTTATTTTATACATAATTTGTATATTACTTTACGATATGAATACAATAAATTAAACTCTTTATATGTTGGAATTGCAATATTATACTGAATCTATTTAATTATTCATGAATAATTTATCTTCTATTGTCTGACGACTTGACTTATTCTTTATCGAATATAACGATTTCTATTCAAAGTACGAATAGATCTACAATTTAAAGTTTATTGTCAAAGTTCAACAAATTCACCAACTTTTGTGACAGTTCAAAACTACCATTATAGAATTCAAAGGAATTTCGTACAAATCTCCAGAAGATTACTATTATAAATAAAATATGTCGATATATTTTATTTATAAGTATAACAGTACATACATATATATTATTTATGATGATTAATCGTAGATACGTGCATATTTTTTAGCGTTAATATTTATTTTTTAGCACTTTTGTCGTTTGGGCACGTTTTGCGGTTATATGTAAAGCGTCACAACCTCAACCACAGATTAAATTAAGTGTGTTTTATTACATTCTATGTGTAAAAGCACTTCGTTCACTAGCGTAATTTTACCGCATATATTATATTTTATAATAGCCTTTCCCTTGGAAATTTCCCTCAAAGCTCTCACACAGGAAAAGTAAAAGAGACTAACATTTCCCTTTCTATTAAAAGTCTCGCTTTTATATATTATTCAACAAATAAAAGTTTGTTATGTTAACCGATTTAATATTGATGAAAAAATTAGATGAAAGAATATATTCTTGTATATATATATATATATATGTGTGTGTATAATTTTATCACGAACAGCCGAGTCACACTCGGGCGTCATCACTCACTATTATAAAGAGTGTTAATTGTTTGATAAAACTTGAATATAGGTTTTATATTAATTCTAGTATAATTGAATTGAAAAAAAATCGTTCATTTACTTTGAAATTGTGGATCTTGCATATTATTTTCACTTTTAATTAATTAATGGAATGAATTTGATTAAAAAATAATATCTGAAAATTGGAATGCTAAAAATTGCGACACAGACTCTGAATTATTATTATAATACAATATTGTTTATTTCTTGAAATAACTAGATAAAACGGTGATGTAAATATTTGAATATACATCGTTTATTTTATATATAATACATTGAAAACTTTGCGATATATTAATGATTTTTTGCGTTTACATAGTAAGACTGCCAATTTTATCTCGTAAAAATAAACTAGTATTTAATAATACGATAAAATAATCTCGAAAATATTTACTATGACTATTATTAGATTGTGTTTTTTTTTAAATAAAATAATATTATTCATTTTCATTATACGATAAAACATACTTTACTCTATGATAATATTGCGTTTAAATTTGGAATATTCGTCAATGAATGTAATATAATGAATTCCTTTTTTTTATTTACGAATAACTCAGATTATTTTGGATGATAAAATTACATTATTAACATATTTTTCCTGCCGTATGCATAATAAAGAAGCTAAATTTTATTATGTCATTTTATATATACTATATTTTAGATTCAATCGCATGTTTAATAACAAATTATATAGCAAAATACGCTTTAACAGCAGTGGAATGTTTGCTTTAGAATAGCTAGACCCAATATATGGGTCCACCAGACCTTTTTGTGCGACCCACTAAGCTTGTTTTGTACGGCTTATTCCGTGCTTACAGGCACAGTTTCATTACAATTGTGTAAAAAAAACGAAAAATTCAAAAGCACTCACAATGAAATTTACTGAAAAAAAACATTATCAATTTAAATCTTAAATTTCGCAAATATTCGCATGACTAAACAGTTCCTTTAAGTTTCAAGTAACTGTGTTCATTTCATTGTAAATATTATTATATATATTATCGAATTATTTTTAATATTTTTATGAATTAATTTTATTGTATCATTTCCCCAGAATTTCTTATCTATCGTAATAAAATATTTTTATGACCTGTATTTAATACTTTTCGATTAAAAGGTGTAACAATTTTTACCAAGTCATTAAAGATATTATGAATATTTAAATTCACCATTTTATATACTTGCAGTTTTAATATTTACATTGTATTATTCATTTTTCTGGAAAAAAAAGATTGTTTAACTAGATATTTGTTATACTTAAAACGTTTAATTTGATTAGAATATTAAGGCTTTTTTGCGTTGTTCAATAAACAGTCATTATGCAAATATGTGTAATAAGAGAGCAAAACTCTACTATTTTCTTTTTCATTTTCCGAAAACACGCATGCGCGCTTAATGAGTCGTCGTTTTTCAGGAAAATTATATTTTAGCTTTGATTAAACTGTTGCTAACACACCTTTATGTGTGACTCTTCATATTTTGCCTCGCTGGAAATTTTCATCGTTTTATATGCCGGATGAAATTGTAGACGATTCCGTCAGAAGCTATGTCTAAAAATAAAAATGCGTATTCATTATCATACGCATCTGTAGCTAAAAACGAGCTCGATCTATTTTTTAGATATTGTGTTTTTTGAGTCATATTTATTTCATTATTCAGAATTCTTCATATTATACTACTGTGATCAAAAAGTAAGGTGAAATTGTCATTTAAAACTTCCGGGCATTAGGAAGGCAGGTAAATTGTAAATCAGTTTGTCAAAAGATTTAATCCGAGTTACACGTATTTTTATAACTCTTGGTTCCTTCATCATAATAATGGACTCGAAAAACTCGACTCATATCGTTCCGCAACCGCTGTATTCGTCTGATTTGGCTCCGTGCGATTTTTGGCTATTCAGATAACTCAAAAGGCCTGAAAGGGATGAAATTGATTTGGAAGAATAAATAAAGAATTTACATTTTATAAATAAATTCACCTTACTTTTTGATCACAGTGTTATATCAGTGTATTGCAATACAAACGTTTATTACGATAGATATATAGATGTGTAAAATTTTAATAAATCAAAATAAAATTACGTTCGAAAATGAAAACGTTTAGTTAAGATGTTTCAGATATATAAACATCTCAATGTCGAATGATATAATGTGAAATATTTTGAACTTCATGTACTAAATATATAAAATTTATTTACATTAGGCGTTGGTAAGTTTTGGGCAAATATAACAGTAACCGTAGAACATTAATCATCTCGTGCATGTATTATATCATATATTTGTTCAAATATATATTCATATATATGTATAATTTTATTATAATAATAATAATATTTTCTTGTAAATAAAATTTAAGAATATTTAATAAATTTAATTTGATTCCTAAAATTTTTTAATCAATGAAAAATATACTAGTAGAAATTATACATCTGTATCTTGTTTATGGTTTAATTGTGGCATATTTCGTGTTTTATGGAATATTTCATACACGATTCGTTAGCGTAATTGTTGTGTGCGAATTTAATTATTTCTAGTGACTGTCGAAAACTGTCAGAGTTTGACGAGTACTTATTATACAAATATGCTTCAAGTTGTTCAACAAGTAAGTTAATTAAAGCGAGGTGAAATTTTCCGTCAATAATTTAATTTAATAACGATTCCATTATTATAATGTGTTTAACGTCGATTAATTATTCCGCGCGGAATTGTTAATATTTTTTATTTCAAATACGATTGAAATGTAAAGGAAAAGGATATTTATATACTTTTGTGTGAAACGTTTCTTAAACTGTTGTTATTTTATTTTTTTTATCGAAATGCTAATTGCGAACGCGTGTCTTTCTTATTATCGTGTATTATTTATTCGTTCAATAAAAACACCAGACTAAAAATGACGGAATTATTGATATATTATTTTATCACGATTTTACTTTACCGTGTAAAAATAAGATTGTTTTTTCGTGCATGCATATTTTTACATTTAATTAATTTTTATATAAGTTTACGGCGACTAATCACAATATATATATATATATATATATGTATATATATATATATATATATATATATATATATATATAATATATATATGTATATGATCGATATAAATTGCGTCACGTTTTTTTTGATGTATACTTTTCAAAAACGCTTATTAAACGGTCAAGAATGAATGATTAATCCGACTCTTCTAAAACAATATATTTTTTATATATATACCATATATTATAACTTTGAAAATATTGTTTTTAATATCGCAGTATCTGATAAGTTCTTCAGATAATTTTTTAACCGAATGTGGTAAAATATAATTTATATTTTATATAAAGATTACACGAAGAATTAACGTTTAGATTATTTATAAAATTTATTAACGCATAGAAAATATAGAAATAACTTAATATTATGATATAATATAATGGGGACTCTTAAAATATTTTATTAAACTTTTTATCAAAAAAAAAATGTATTAAAGGAGAATTAGTACTGATTTTTTTTATTTTGATTTATATAAAGATTTTCAACTATTTAATTCATATTAACGCAAATAGTGTCAGGTTACTTGATCTTGGAAACACTTTAATAACATACTGAATAGTAATTGAATGATTTGTAAGCATTGGTCGGTTTAAATTGACCTCGATGTTAAGTTTTATTGCTTCGTTTAAAAGTGACCAACATATCGTTGTATCAATTTGATAAAAATAGTAATAATATTATTTGATTTTTGACGTTTATTGTTATATTTCGATTATCGATGACATTAATTTGTCGTTAGATTTTGATATGTAATTTTTAGATATTGTTTTTTCATATGTGCTTCGTGAACCGTTCAAGATCAAATGAAAGTATCATAAAGTTTATTTTGAAGTTGTATTTTGATTAAAGAGATTCGATAACGTCGTCAAATCTTCTTTTGAAATGTATTAGATTAAGATGAAACATGTTAGATAGACCTTGTATTCTTTGATGGCGATAAAAGTTTATTTTGACCGATAGGTTCTTCGATTTCAATTTAGTAATTTGAAATGTTTCTAAAACTGATATCGAATGTGTTAAATATTTTTATGTCGGAAATTCAGTAAGAATTTTTATTTATTATTTTTGTAAATTTTTTTCAATGATGATAAAAATATTTTTAACAAGTTCAATATTCTAATATTAAAATCTAAAATTAAACAGTACTTACTCATGTATGTTTAATATTATATAACACGTGATAATTGTACATTAAAAATAGATGACGTATTATATAAATTATATGATTATATTAGTTAATATTCTGTTTATATTAAACATGATATAGGTATACTAGTTACTATATATACTAGTATGTAGTGATTGATTGATTCGAAAGCAAATAGTTTCACTTGATTAATTAGTGAAATAGATACAACCATATAGAAACACACACACACACACACACACACACACATATATATATATATATATATATATATATATATACACTTTTTTTGGCTTTCCGATCGATCTTTTATTTCAGTAATTGTTTGCGCTTTTAGCGTTTCTGTTTAGATTTGTACAAATGGAACTGTCGATCTAGGCTAGAATAAGTGCGAAAAATTTAAGGCTTTTAATATTGCGTCCACTGAACGAATATTTTGCTTTATTATATGTGTTTATTTTTTACACTTTATAAAGTGTTTAAAATTCATATATACAATATTTAATATTCATAATATTAAAAATTTGGATTTTATTGTCCATTAAATTTTATATCACAATATTTAACAATACGTAAAAATTGGTTTTTCACCTTTTTTCTCTCGTTTCCGGAACGTGGCCTTTTTAATATTTTCATATTGTACGGGTTTCATAATTATTTTAATGGAATTAAAGTTTTCAGTGTTTCCATTACTTAAAAAGCAGCACAACATAATTGAAAAAATATTTACAAATATTAAAAACATATATTCTTCTTGACAATTTGACAAAAAAATCATCTAATAAAGAATACTAAATTAAAAAATATTTTTCTATTAATCGGTTATTAATAAAAATGTATAGAGTTTGAAAAATGTCAGTTTAATTTTTTTCGATATAAAAAACTAATTGAGTAATTTTGTATCATATATTTAGCTTTTAAAAGGATAAAATTTGATCAACTTTCTTCTTCTTCGTGAGCTCTACAGGTCTTATAGTCGCTTAACACATCTTCTCACACCCTACGATTTACAGCTACTTGACTTCGACCTTAAATTACTTTAGCTTCTTTATGTCGATCGACAAGCACTTCTATCACTTCAATTGCCCTTGATTCGATGATATTTTTTTTCGTTTATCCATTATAAAGACTTGCTAAAATGCTATAAATTTGTTTAATTTATCAAGAAGCTATTATTTCTAAAGTTCAGTATTAAAATTTTAACCATGTTTTTGAAATTTGATCTATTGTGATAAGTTCAGATTTTTAGTTTCGGTTCAATTTTGTCGGCTATATTATGTGTATGCGGATTAATGTAGTAGTCTTTCATTCTTTGATAGAATTTTCCGTTCAAAATGAAAGTTGAATGATTTAATGGGGTCGGAATCTTGGGCTTTGCGTCGCGTGAAAGGAATTATAAATTTCTTCGAGTTTTCATGAGGTCACCAGATGGGATTATCCTCGATATGAAAAAGAAAACTATCCTGCAATCTATGCGGACGACAATAATTGATTCTTATTCTTTATCTCAATCTTTTATCTTCTCTAACTCCTATATTCATTTCTTTTCTCTCGATGACGGTTTATTTCTATTTTTGCTATATTTTCTTCTGAATGGATTGTTCTTGATTAATTACCGTGATCACTAAAATGGAGTTAATACATATGTAATAAATATTGGCGGATTTCGTAGCAAAAATAAAGCAACGGTTTCTTATTATTTTGTATTTCAATATATTGTTTTGTTAAAACTTGGCTAACTACGTTTAAATTTTTATAAGAGTACTATTATCAGATTTTTTTATATTTATTTTTAATATAGTAGTATATTTGTTCCATATTTTTTATATAAAATTGTGAATTAAAAAAAAAAACAGAAAAGAACCCTGCAAACGCGTGTTTGTGCCAATAAATCAAGTTTTCACGTTTGAAATAGGCACCCTTTGCGGGACGTGAACTACCTTCTTGAATATGGATGTTTCGGGAATATTTTACATATTCGCTTGAATTCAAGGAATGTTGAGTAGGGTTCTTGCATAGAAAAAAAAAATGTCTTACAGATCTGTCTTAATACATATGTAATTTTCTTGCACGATTTCAGAACATGAAAACAATGAATTATCACATTATTAAATATATAGTACAATATGTAAATAGATTTTTGCTTTATTAATATAAGAATAATAAAAGTCGAAGGACTCGCATTTTTTTTTTTTTTGGTTTATTATTTCGACTTAAGAGTTGAAATATTTCCTTTCGTTTTTTTTCCTCTCATTCATGAAAATAAAATGCCGTTTTTCCTTTCTTTGCGTGGGTTTCCGTAATGAAAATTTCCTTCCGGTTTTGGAGTAACGCCCTTTTTTGTTCCAACACGCACTCGCATTCCAGACGTTGCCAAACGTCGCAGTTCAACATAAACATTTTTTAATTCCATATATATATTTTTTTTCATCTCATGTTTTTGACGAGAATGTACGCATATTATTATACAATATATACACGTACGCTGGGTTTTATTCTACTACTGCGATACGATGATTTATCGTCGTAAGGGATAAAAAAAAGCGTCGGTTATTCGTCGATTTTTTCCATCGAACGTAATTTCGAAGCTTTTCAATTGAAATGTGGTTCACGTTCCTTTTTTACCGAAGTTTTGCCGGTTTTATTATGTGGAAGAAAAAAGTTAACAATATATATCTGATTTGTGCGTGTGCTCCTAACCGTTTCATCATCACGTATTGTGTTTCTGTATATTTTGTAAATTATTTCAATTATTATATTGTTTTATAATTCGATTGAAAATAGAAATTTATCTATATCGATTGGTTTTCGTTTGGCAAATACGTCTATTTGCTACTAGCAAATACGATTTTGTCGAATATTTTGTAGGCGTGCATCCTTTTTAGTGCCTGTATGAATATTGTCGTTATCTGTTCCCGTTTGGATGCTGTACGGGCCGGCTGTGCCGCAATGCAGACCTCACCCCATGCCACCCACAACCGCCCACAACCTTACCCAACCATGTCTACTTTACCCAGTAGACGACCTCCGACCCATTCCCAAAAACCGGCTCGATTCGAAAACTCCACGATTTCGGCACTCCTCCCGAATTTCCACACAACCAGGGACGCGGAGTTGGCAAAAAAAAAAAAATAAATAAAAAATATAAAATAAAACACCCAAATCCAACTCGAATATTTTTCTTCCAATTCATTTTCGAACTCTGATCGTGTCAATTAAATCAACGAAGCAATGTGTAAATCGATTATTAAAATATTAATTGAATTTATTATAATATTTCAATATATTATATAGGAGAGTTGATTCAATACTATAAATATATTTCAATCGATTATTACTCGATTATATATGTCATCAAATTGTATTTCGCTGTATTTGGTTATCGTTAAAATTCACAGGGAAAAAAGTATTGTACTATCGTTTATAGAGTGCAAATCCCGGTTTTCCACCAGAACGGAATAATTCGATAAAAGATAAATAAAATTCACCATTCAATCGAAATTCACCGAAACGTACAAAATATATGTTAACGCTTTTTATTAAATTTAACGAACGAACGTTTTTATATTAAATATTAATTTGATTATTACATTTTTTTTCTCTTTCAACTTTGATAGTTAAACCTAATAGTCGATTGAAATCGAAAATCAATCACTCTTTATATTCGGCGACTTTCTTTCTCCGCTTTTATTGCCCTTGTACAATTCCTTTTATGACTTTCGTTATTTTTTTCAAAGAATGCCACATTAAAAAGTACTATGATGGAAAAATCACACCATTTTCATCTTCGTTTCTTTTTAAATATTCACATTTCGCGCTTTTTCATATTAATAATATTCGTTGAAGGATCGCCGTAAATATATATATACATATTTGTATTTTTTTTCATATATATGTATTTATGCAGTATAATTTTGTTAACATGAATATCATCTTTATAAGAACGCGTACCAGAAAATCATTTGCATGTTTCTAATGTTATATAAGAGTAAATACAAACAGATCGTGTCGGTTTTAATCTTAATTTTACATTGATATTTTATCGTTTCTACGAGATTCTTATTCACATGCACCTTATGAATACCGATTTAATTGCTTAACATAAAACGATCGGAACAACTAGTTATATATATATATATATATATATATATATATATATATATATATCATTTTTCGTAAACACTAGAATTGTAGGCCAATATAGACGATTAATGTAGTCGTTAACGAAGGTTACAAGCGAAGGAAATGTTTTTTATTTTCATCTCTCTTTTTCAATGTCGACTCACTATTTGTTATATAAATTTTCAGATATTATTTTCAAGGTTTGCATTAGCGTGTCGTCTTATATATCTGTATATATTATTATTATTTATTATGTACGGTCAATCTTTCGTTAAAAATTGTCATAAAATACATTGTTATTACGTTGAATTTTCTTTATTATTATTTTTTTTATAAAAAATGAAATTTCCACTTCGTCCTTCTCTTTTATCGACATTAATTTATCTAAACGACGCTTTCGCACTTTATAACTACACTTCTTTTCTTTATTATTTTCAACAAGTTTGTTGCCCTTTGGTGTTATGCAGTATGAAAATAATAAAATACTTAACAAACTATGCTTCGAAGTATGTTTTTCGTAATAATATATAATATATTTTTAATATTATTTAATTATTTTATTGGCAATATTATAATAATTGTAAAAATAAATATATCGTTGAAAAATTCTGGAATACATTTTTTTTATATTCGTTGGACCAAATTTTTTTCTACTTTTCTCTATTTTTTTGCGGTCGTACATTTTTATTTATTTTCTTCGCACTATAAGCATAGTGGAAACGAGATGAAGCCGTTGAATTTTTTTTCACGACATCTATTTTTTTTCTAGCAAAATCACACACAGTCATATGTATTATTATTATATTTCAGCATTATCGCTCAAATCGTTTCCACATTTATATGGACCTTCATTTTTTTTCTCGGGAACGAACCTATTGTTATTTCGAGTTTTCTTATTCTCAAAAAAAAAAAATCTATAACACGCGTTACCTGCTTCTGCATGCATGACACCCTTCGTCCCAGTTTTTTTACGAGATTTTTCCGTCGTATAAAAGAAAATTTTTTTCCTTTCTGTTACTGAGGATTTTCTTTTTGACGTGTGCTTCTCATATTTTAACACGGAAAAGTCTATCGATAGTTGCGTTTATTGGAAATTCAATTTTATCATCGTTATTAAATGGTATATAACGTTTATAATATTGCAAATATCTTTCACCATTCTTATATTTCGCATTAATATTAATGTAACATTTTTTTTTATTTTGAAGCATTACAAGAACATTTTTCTCGTTTTGATTGATATTCGTAAAATAAAATGTTATTTTATCAAATAATAGCTAGATTTATACGTATTTTCGTATATATTTTTTTATATATAATATATAAAATGCGTATATAAATATATTACTTATATTTCGGTCGGTTGTTTTAACGTGAAATCATTTCGTTTTTATCAGATTATTTTGACAGTTTGAAATCTGAGCGGTTTTTGTATCGATATTGTTTTCCAATTTTATTTTTAATAATTCAGATGCGTATTGTTCATTATAAAAATGTATATATCTATATAATCCATACGTCATTTTCTGATTTATTACATTTTCTTATCATTAAATATTTTTTTTGAAGACCTTGTATAAAAATATATTTTTCACAATTTAAATATTGATTTTGTGGGAAATGGTTATTTTTATTGAATTATAATACTTGTGAATATAATTATATTAATTTAGTGGTTACTTGAATATCCAATTTTAATCGAACATTTGGTTCAAATTATAATAAAATATTTTAACACACATATACAATGAAAAGAAGTAATTAATTTATAAATTATATAATATAAAATAAATCAACCTCTTCATGGTTAACTTTTCTTTTCGAGTTTCGAACCTTTGAAGTTGTTAACTCGAGATCCAACTTTCAGATATTATTGCTTACTGAAGTATTTGTCATATCTACTAAACTTAATAATACATTTCAAATTGAAAAATATACATCTGTATTAAATTTTTGATATGGAATAAATTTATTATAAATATTCTAATAATTAATATATCAATGACATGATAAATAATTTTACTTTAAAGACACGTACTAATTGAAAATTGTATTTAGTTATATATAATTAAATTTCATTGATAGTTAAATTAAGTTTAAAAAGAAAATAGTGAATTTATTATATAGTTTTACTAAAGATGGCGTTTCCTCAAAAAAAAAAAAAAAATAACAATCACATCTTATGTGATCATATATTATACTTGAAATATATATGTTAATTTATATTATATTATATATGATTTAAAATGCGTTTATCGATAAACTTCGGTAAAATTTTACCGATTGATAAATTAACCTGTATTCCGTTTTAACGATTCGTTACTCGTTTTTCAACGCGCAACGATTAGCTTCCGTAACGCAATAAAAGCGTTATAAATGTATACAAAATTTACACACACACACACACATATATATATATATATATATATATATATATATATATATATATATATAAGAATAAAATATGTATTTAATATGATGTGTTGATTTGCGCGTGTTCTTCGCCACTCTCTATTTTTTGCACTGATTGAGTTGTGGAACAATCCGAGTTGGCCCTGATATGCTCGATACGTTTTATCTACATATTTTTTTTTCACTTATTCTTCTTTTTTTCTATGGTATGTTTAATTATTATACATTTTAAGTATGCGTCACATATTATTGTTAATCATTGCTATTAAATTTCATCTTATTAATTTTGCAAAATTATTATTTTTTTTTGTAAACTTTCTTTTATATTTTAAGTTAATGTTTTGAGTCGTTTAAAAATTATTATTTTTTTGGCAAAGTTGACTAATTAATCTCAAATAAACATTTTAGTTATTATAATAGTGTATATAATATTATAGTTTAATTAACGACTTCGTATAATAAGATAAATCAACACAATTTCGACTTTCGTTATAATTTACAAATTGTTAAATTACAAAATAAACGACGTATAACTTTATGTTAGCTCTAATGAAACAGTTATCAAATATTTGATACAGAATCAAATAAAACATTTTGTTTTGTTACGGGCTTTTAATAACTTACGTATACAGAATCTTATCTGTTTTATGAAAATTTTAATTTTGTATGTAGCAATTAAAATTCGACAATTTTCATAATGATCACATATCTCGGAAAGTTAAGAGTAAAAAAAAGAAGAAATACAGTTAGGTCTCGTTTTATGCGGTGGATACGTTTTACAGAAAGCGCATTAAAAAAGACACTTTACTTGCCTTGAATAAGTAGGGATACGTTTCGTAATTTTCTAAAATCGCATAAAACTAAAACAATGAGTTAAAATTAACTTAAAACCGCATAAAAAAGTTTACAGAAATTAAAAGAAATATTGTTTTCAAACGTAATTCATTTCATTTTTTGAAAAGTAATATAGTTTTATATTTTTTAATTATGAAAAGTGGTTCCAAATCATTTTCATCTTTAGAAGAGACTGTCTCTGCAATAGATATTTGCAGCGATGGATTTTCACAAACTTCATTCTTGTTCTGTGTTTCTTTACTTGTATCTTAATTAAACTTTGCTATGATGATTCTATTAATTTTTTTATGTAGCTCACGATATCCACACTTGCAGTTCTGTAGCTCACGTTATAATTTAAAGGCTCGTTCAGAATTGGGGTCATTAATAAGAAAACGATTTTCTAATTTACTGCAAAGTTGAAGATCTAGCTGTCCTTTTTATATCCATAAATGTTATATGTCAGTTGAATAAATGGGGTGAGCTTTGGGCGTTTCACGATTTTTAGATTGTCTATACTATATATTTGGAGAATTTTTTTAGATGAAATACAAACCGCACAACTTCAAAATCGCATAAAAATAATCCGCATAAAACGAGACCTTACAGTATACAGTATTCATTTATGTGTTGCAGCGAAACTTATTTTTTGTACTAATTCGTAGTTTTGCCTAACCAGCAAAACGAAATATATAAATTTATTTTCGACATGTCTATTTTATTCTCCTAGGCGAGGTTGGCTGCACTTATTTTTATTTTATTTCTCAGCATCAAAGCCAGTCACATAAGTGTCGTAAAGTCAACTGTTGATGAAAACTTTCATATACTCTATCAATATAGGTAAAAAATGTCCATTTTTTATTTTATTTTTTAATATAAATACTTTATATTTTTTAATCATTCCTAGACAATTTTGATTTTTTTTATTTTGAAAAAAAAAACCGACATCACGAGACAAATATTCATCACGGTTAACGTTTCGTACATTTATATAAATATTTATTTGTTAAACGTGAATATTTATGAACCTCTCAAATAACGAGTCACATTTTCTTATTAATTTCAATTTTGCGATTTATTTTAAGCTCGTATCAAAATATCAATATTAAACAGTGATATGACAGCTCTTTTTAGTATTGAATGACAAGCTTTCGAATTAACGAGCATTTATTTCATTTTTACGACGTCAAATCTATGATTAATTATATGTTCACCCTTTTATATATTATCCATTACTAAAATGTTTGATGTGTTATTGTGTTTTTGATAAATATTATTTTGTTCATATATTCTATGAAAAATATATATTTTTATTAAAAATTCAGGAAATAAATATACTCTTATTATCAATATGTTTATGTAAAATTCCATTCCGTCGGGAATTGAAGCAGTTTAAGTCATTTTAATTGAATTTACTTTCAAATTAATTTAAAATATTCTGTATTCTTTTTCCTAGTCTTTTTATGCATTGCAAATTATTCATTTCAGCCATTTGCGTGAATGTGCATTTCGTGTTTTAAAGTTGAAATGCCATCAACTACATCTGCCTTATTCTATAATAGTTTTACTATATAATGAACCTTTTTTGCACTAGAGTGCTTTTTTATATTTAATTAATATTCTTCCGTATTATTTATCAAGCGAATACTTTTATTTATATAATCAATACAAATCTATGAAAAAAAAATGTGTTTTCGCATTTTGATCAAAATATATATACAACTGTGATCAAAAAGTAAGGTGAAATTGTCATTTTAAACTCCCGGGCATTAGGAAGGCGGGTAAATTGTTAATTTTTTTCCTAGGTTGGTGGGACTGTCTATAATATTTGCCAAGCGTCTGTTTGTCAATAGGTTTAATTATCTCAGAGTTACACGTGTTTTTACAACTTTCGGTTCCTTTATCACAATAATGCACCAACCATGTCTGCATTGGTTTTTTGCGACTTTTTTCCAAAAAACTCGACTCATATCGTTCCGCAACCACCGTATTCGTCTGATTTGGCTCCGTGCGATTTTGGGCTATTCAATAAACTCAAAAGGCCAATGAAATTGATTTGGAAGAATAAATAAAGAATTTACATTTTATAAACAAATTCATATTACTCTTTAATCATAGTGTTATATATAAATATATAGCTAAGTCATAAAATATTTTACTATAATTATGCTGTATTTTATTTTATAGTTTCGAGATTTTGCTTTTTACTTTGAAAATTATTCATTTTTAAATTCTCATTTTTAAATAATTAAAAATGAAGATTTTTACAAACGAGGAAGTAAGTCGTCTGGAAACTTTAAGTACCTACTTAAATATTTTAAAAATAGCTTGGAACGATTCTTTGTGTTTCTGGGAATAAAAGTTTTTTCACGATGGTTTTTATTTATTTCCGAAATTAAAATTTACCATAAAAACCCTGTAAACTATATAAAATTATACAAGTATAACATATTACAATAAAATGATTATGTTTTTTAAATATATAAATTTTATAGTTAACTTGTTGCATAAATTCTCGTTAATAATATATTGTTATGAAAATACCATTTCGTATAGAAATTCTTTATATTTTTATATTTTATATATACTTATACGGTTTTACTTTGTTCTTTATTTCTTTAGTAATTACTTTTTTGATTGTCTCTCCGTTTAAATAATAATAGAACTCATTTAATATCGTAACCACGACTTTCTATAATAATGATGAAATCAATTATTTTACACACTATAAATTTCAATTTAACGATGAAAATACGATGGATTAAAATGTACTTTTTTTCGAATATGAAAATATTTTTTTTATATACAACGAAATCGCTGAAATAATTTTATATTATTTTTGTGCTATTATTTTAGTTACTGTGTTTAGTCATTGCATAAAAATCCATTAAGAAATATATATATTATTACATATTTTTTATTCCGTTAATATATACCATATCATAATAAAAAAAACAATCATTTTCATAAATAATTACCGCATAAAATAGTGATAATTAGATTAAATTTTATATATAAATATATATATACATAATAATCTGTTCTTATTTTGAAAGAATCTGTGTGGAAAATGTGAAAAACTTTCCGGAAAATTTACTTTATATATGTGCGTGGCAAAGACGCGATGTTCGTGCCGAGTAGAATTTGTTCAAGTTATTTGCATTTAATATAAATGGCAACGTTTTTCGAATTTAATATATATATAAAGCTTTATAAACGTGTACGAATGTTTACCAACACACACACGTATATATATATATATATATATATATATATATATATATATATATATATGCACACACATATATGTGTGTTTGCCTATTAAATATATACGTACATTTGTCGCCGAAAGAAAATTCCTTTTATGCGCCCTTAAATCTCTACTTTCCGCTTATGGAATCTGATTTTTTTCGAGTGTGTTTATCGCTCTGTTTGCGTTTTTATATATTTTATATATAATTTATACGTTAAATATTTATTTAACGGCATGATTTAAGTTTCGTTATTGTATTGTAAATGTTGTGTATTTTACACGCACACCTCCGATGTATTATTATATATGAAAAGGGCAAATGTTAGACTCACCGACGCCTCCTGGCTCCGCCTCCATCTAGTTCGCTGCTGTGTCCGGACCCTATTTTGGTGGCCTTGTTTTCTTCGGCCTCTGGTGGCCTCCAATTTTTGTACTTGGTTAGACCTCCGACAAAAACGGCCCGCTTTACAAACAACACTAAACACTAAGTTCAAATCCTTTCCGTGTCATAAATCGTTCTTTACTACCTTCTTTCTGAAGCAATAGTGTTAATAAAAAAAAAGCTTTCGTTTTATTTGTAATCCTTCTTCTTCGTTTCACGAATCAAAATTAAAACTTATATACACCGAATTTTTTCAACACTAACACATTCGATTATTATGTATATATATGTTTTCGCAGAATTACGCTGAAAGATAAATAATATTAAACTTTTGTATTTGTGATTTTATCTGTTTTGATTCTAAAATTTGTGCTTTTAATGCGCGATCATCGATACATTTCTCATTTCCTTTTAACGTCGATACAATATATAAAGTTTTACTTATAACCTTTTAACCGCTTAATTCTCATTATCGTTTACGATATTTTTATTCATCGAATTATTTTTTTAAATGTTTATGTTTGCGAAAATATTTTTTGGAAAATATCGAGATAAAAGTTATAAATTGCATTTATAGCAAATTTAAATTATTTTGATTCAGTTACGATAAGCTTATTTTTAAATTTTGCGGTTTTCGATTTTATAATGTTTTTTTTAATAATTTATAATATTACGCATCTCGTTAATATTTATCGGAAAATCAATTATTTAATGGCATTTCCGTTTACTTTATCGAAATATTAAATTAACAATGATTGTTTTCTTTAACAGAATTAAATCTATTTCTCGAAGTGTATTCAATGTTTAAAATTAAATTTGTCGAGTGAGTTCTATTTAAATCGAATTTAATAACCGCCTTTATGGATTAAGATTACTACAACGTATTGTTTTGTTAGAAAGTTTTCGATTAATTCATTTTATGATATTTAAATGTGTTCACCATTTATTGTTTTTATAATGACATTTTTTTTCAAAAAATTTCCCATAAGTTCGACACTAGAAACAGTCGAACTAAAACTTTAATTCTAGTCTTTCCAATTGTTTTCTATATTTTTCCCATAGTTTAACTACTTTCATTTTTTTTTCAGAATTAATGCAAAATATGATTTTTCATATTTTATATATATATATATATATATATATATATATATATATATATATATATATCGACATAAAAAGAAATGTGCAATGAAACGTTATAGAAATTACATTTAAAAAAAAAGTTATAGAAATTTTAATGACATAGTTACTATAATTCAAAATGGCTCCGTACTATTATTATAAAATTTTCATTCTACGATTAATTTATAAATTTAAAATTTATCAATATTGGAAAAAAAAATCGACAAATAATCTATATTAAAATTTGTATTATTTTAATGTCGCGCATAATTGTGGAATAATGTAATCGCTAGTCGCGCGTTAAATTGAGAAACAAAACGCCATATATTGAGTTTTAATCACACCGCTGTTTATACGCAATTAAAGGGTTGATGGTTGATTATATTAGACGGCGCACGAAAGGATTTTTACGATCTATAAAATCTCTGAAACGAACGAATATATTATTTTGTTCTTGTGCGCCGCATTATATATAATATAAATGTTATATATTTATATTCAACGTATGCAAATATATTCAAATATAAATAATTTTCTGTCGGTGGAAAACGTGTCGCAGTCCTAGAATATTGTACGATAGACGAAACCAAAATTGTTATTATACCAAAGTTATAATAGAACGCAACGATTATAATTATCACTAGTTTGCACTGATATATTAAATATATAAAAAAAATTGTCGATTAAGACCGATAAAGCTGCGATTTTTCAGCACACGCGAAACTATCGATGACGGTTGCCCGCGGCTAACTGATGCCATTCGGTTCTTGTTCACTCTGATTCTTCTTCGGTGAAATAATTGTAACACGAATAAAATACACACCGCATACAATTCAGTATGCACATGTGCCCGTTGTGCACCGCACGCGCGTTTTCATTATTCAAGACAGTCAAAGAGAGGGGGGGGGGAGAGAAAAAAAAACCGCTCACGCCAACTCGTAGAAATTATTAGCCGTGAAAATTTCATACTTCACTCGGCAATTATGTTGCACTAATGGCAAATCACCGTTATCGGGGCTCGACCATATTCAATTAAGTGGACCTCTTTATATACAATTTCTATTATCGTTATCACAAAAGTCCTGCAAGGTGCAAAAAAGCGTCGGAGGACAAGAACGGATAAAGCTCATCGTTGAAGTGTTAAAAATAACGTAGAGAATGATGAATAATAGCACTTTTGGTCATTATATGGATCAGAAAATTAAAGTTTTCTTTTCAGGCATTACGAACCCCCTTTGGGGGTAGTGTCGAGTTGAGGGAGTTGAAACGATGCGATCAGACAGGCCGAGGGTCTGTCCATAAGACTTGTAGATCCCGCTATGAATAAATGAACAGAGATACACTGAAATGCAATTTTTATACATATTTAACCGGTTCGTGTCTGTTTTAAATATAAATTTAAAATTCATCTATATATATATATATATATATATATATATATATGACTTGTTCCACTAGAACATTCCAATTCTTTCTGTCTTTTCTTCAATGGCCCACGTTCAACACACATATAATAATCTATCGTAACTTTCTTTCAACTATTTAACTTTCGATCTTTCCCTTTTAAATACCAAGTAACTGCACCTGTTTATTCTTCTCACGTAATTTTTATATATTTAATCGGCAATTGAAGACGTTTAAAATAACGTTTTCAGCGATGTCTTCGATTTTAAATTTCGAATCGAATAACGAGCTGTTTTGAATTTAATCGCTTTATTTATTTATTTTATACGTAGTTTATCGGAATGGTGAAAGAAATCAAACGTAAAGTTTATAGTTAATTGACTAACGTCGCGGTTGCGGTTGCGGTGAGTTGACTGTAACGCCATGTTTAACCGTTTGTAAAACGTTAACTTTATCTAATTGTCACACACATGTATATATATATATATATATATATATATATATATATATTTATAAGTAATGATTTTGAAAATCTTCAATATATTTTTTTTCAATACTTTTTATTTCCTATATAAATCTTCAAATAAATGGATTCTTGTTATGATAAACTTCGTTTTCGAGATAATATTTTTATTTATTTATTTTTTTTTTGCATGTTACGTAATATATTTTTATATACATCCCTTTTGATAGTCAAGTTTAAGATATTTCACAACCCCGTCTCTTTTGTTAAGTGAATTATTTATTGCCTGGTGTATACAATTTTATACGCTGCGTTGTTTTATACGCGTATTTCCGTTTGTAATTCTCGAACGCAAACTTTTGAAGCTTTCAAATTTTGCACATAAACTGACATTATCTTTATTAAGCTTTTAAACAATTTTATTTTTTTCATCTCACGCATCATTTTCTTCATTTTTTAACGTGATTTTTAAGATATGTACTTATATATATATATATATATATATATATATATATATATATATATATATATATATATATATATATATATATATATATATATATATATATACCATATAAAATTATATTAGATTAAATATTTTAATTGTATTTTTAAAAATAAATATATACGTAATATATTATGTATTTTTATATAATGAATATACTGTTATTAAAATATTTTTCTAAGATGTATAAAAAATTTATATCATTATTTTTTTGAGAAAAACGCGAAGTGAGTTTCAACGCTCCATTACCGATACTATTTTTTCTATCATAGATATTTATAAAAAAAAATGTGATAAATGATATTTGATTGTATTTATTTATTACTATATTTATATCACTTCGGTTTTTGTGATGTTTCTCTTTTGATACGTATTTATTTCGCACATATATATATTTTATGACTACAAATTTTCAAAATCTTTGAATATATTTTTTCCAATTTATTTTCTGTCGTCTGCAGCTTTCAAAATTGTCATTTACTTTTTTTTAAGACGTATCCATTTCATATTTTTTTCTTATTATATACAAATACATATTTATCTAGTTTACGTTTCATTTTGTTTTTTAAATATTTATTTTCTACTCAGATAATTGCCGTATATTTTATAAATATTTAAAAACGTAAAAAGCAGCTTTCAAACGGCGGCCTTTGAATAATTATTAACAGAGAAACTAATTTTTTCTCAATTGAGTTTTTAGTTTTAATGAGACCATTTTTCGCCGGCTTGTTCGCTCTCCCGAGTTTTCCCGAAATTTTCGCCGTAAAACAAGTTCTGTATTTTAGTCACTAAAAATAATAATTCATTTTTAAGCTTAATTTATCCAATTATTCTTTGAATATTTTTTTCATATTATATATATATATATATATATATATATATATATATATATATATATATATATATATATAATATATGAAGAGTTTGTTTTTGTTATCTTATATTAGATGCTTATAAAATATTTTCATATATTAATATTTGTAACATAATAAAAAAGAATTAGTTTAGGAACTCTTATTTTTCATTTTTATGATATTCGTAATTAATATTTTTTTATCAGAAAATAAATTAAAATTCAGTACATTTTCAATTTATTACTGTTATAGATATTTTTTTAAACAATTTTTTCTTATTGTTGCTAACGAATATTTTCTTCAAAAATACACAGAAATTGAAAGTTCTACTTTATTTTGTAAATCTAATTTGCTAAACACAAACTCTGACACTTAATAAGTTGAAAACTTTGTTTTGTCTTAGAACTCTAGTTTACTAAGAACAAACTACGACTCATGGCCGTGACGTATTATAAATCAGTCAGTCTATAAATTTAACTGATTTTTATCAATAATTTTCTCTTCTTTTAGCATTGATAAAGCCTTCACGATATGTGGTATAATTTTATTTATATATATATATATATATATATATATATATATATATATATATATTTTTTTTTTTTTAGAGAGTTGATAATGTTGACCAACTTTTCGCCATACGTTTATATTTTCACGTCATTCGCAGACATGTTCGCTTTTCTTCGTTAATTCCAACGGATTACACCATAAAAACACCGGCTACAATTTCTTTTTATCTTACTTGAAATAGGTATTCGATATTTTTTTTTATATACATCTCAAATATTTTTTATGATTTAACGACTTTAATTATGAAATTTTGTACTAATTGATATCCTAAAATATTATTTTTAATAATGATTTTTTTCTGTATTATATTTATATATACATATGTGTATAAATATGTCAGTATTGTTTTGTTGTATCGTGATATGTTTAAGAAAGCGGAAATTCATAGTTGTACAAAAAAAAACGAGTTCTTTCTCATACATGCGTGAATTTCAAAGAAAACGCACGATTGCTGAATTGGTTTTATCAAGGCGTTAAGAAGACGATATTCACGAAACGGATTAAAAATAACATTATTACTATCATTTGATTTAGAAAAAAAAAGCTTTAATGTTTCTCATTATTTATAAATTTATACGGTTCGTATTTGTGTAAGTAAAAGTCGATTAAAAAATCGATTGTCGATTAATTGAACGTTCGGTTCTAATGCTGAATTTCAATCTCGATAGAGGTAAACGTCAGTTTTTTTTTCACTTACGGTAAAATAAAATACCGTGAATACCGTTCGTTAATGTAACTGAAATATATATAAATATATATATATATATATATATATATTTGATTTTAATTGTTTGTTTCTGATCGCGAAATTTATTAAGATATATATCTGATAAAACGAAGATTTATATAAATATATAAATCTGTGTGTTTAGAGAAATGTATATTATATATGAATATAAAATGAGACGATAAAACACAGATAATTAGTCGCAAACCCCAGATATTTTAGTATTTTATTATATTATTGTCAAATAAAAGTTGTAACAGGTGTTATTTAAGCAACTTTTGAAGTTATAATTTTTTAATAAAAAGAATTTAGTTAAATTTTATTACTTAGAATGTATCATTTTTATATTTTTTTTATATTAATAATATCTAATAAAAATATTAGTTACTGTTAAAAAAAAGAAAGCGTTTTAGATGACACTATATAAATTAGTAAAATTGATGGTTTGACCATTATTTATGATCTGAAATAGTAAAATACTTTTTTTTATTATTTTACGGAATACAATGAAAAACTATCTTAGATCTTAAATCACAGTGGCGTGCGCGCCTAGAATAACAATATTTTTAACGCGCTTATTCGTAGGTCAATCAAGATATCGATTTATTTGCATATAATATTTATAGTGCGTGACCTAAATAATATATTATTATTATTTTAAATCATATATTTTCTTCATAAGTATTATCATTTATTTATAATAAAATCTTTCTTAATTATAACGTAAATAAACATTAAAAGTCTGATAAATATTCATATATACTTTGTTTCCTTTTATTTGATTTCTTTTTCGTGTGCCTGTTTCAAGCATACATTTTAAGTTTGTGAAACCGTAAGCTTTTGAAACTTATACTTTATGCATATGAATAATTGAACATTTCAAGTGGAATATTTTGCATTTTCAGTCCCGTTTTTATTATTTTGAATGCGAAACGTACTTTAAGAGGTTTATCACAAAGAAGTTGCGAGTTTTTTTTTCTTTTCCTCAGTAATTTTAAAGTAAGAGTGATGATACTTGTATCTATGTTATCTCGTAAATTCTCCCTTCGTTTTTTCTTTTTTTTTTGTTTTAGTAAAGTGAACCAGCTGATCCTCGTGATAGACAATGTTTCTTCGTATCTTTCCAACATCATATTTTTTTTCTCTCGTATCAGACTTTAGTGTTTATATACTTCTACTCATATATAACTTCAATGTTGTACGTTGTATATATTTTTATAAAATAGATAATTATGTTTACAATTAATTAGAGCGTTTGATACACTGACTCATCGAGTGTTTGTTGCCAATAACGGTAATTTCAAAATTGAAAAAGAAACATCATAATTACCCGTTAATTCTAATTTACTTATATAATTTTACCACTGATTTTCATTATTTATTATTTGCTGAAATTGTAATTAAACATGACAATGAAAGTTTTCCATTCGCTATTTTATTATATATATATATATATATTTTTTTTTTTTCGTATATTTGTTCCACAAGGTGAAAATTCAGTGTAAATATGTCTTTATTTAGAATTTTGTGTTACACCTTTACATATCAACCTGAAAACTTTAATTCCCATTGTCTATTTTGTTTTCTCATTAAGTATTTAGGCCCAAAAGGTGTTTACTATCTACGAAAGTTTGACCCTTACAGAGAATCTTACGAGGCTATTTGCCGATTTAAAGATTTTCCATTATATATATATATATATATATATATATATATATATACACGCACACACACACGTATTTTTTTTATAATGTATATTTTATTTTATATATATTTTTTTGTTGTTTTAGAAGTCACAGTCGGATATCGAGGCGGTTTACCACAATTAACTGTACCGCTACCCAGTCGTCGGGAATGTTGTCGTTTTACTTTGAGACCTCTGGGACACACTGTAGGAGATTTTTTAGAAATGCTGAGGGCGGAAGATCGCGGCATTGATCGAGCCCAAGTGACAACAATACGCGGTGTGCGATTAGCTGCATCCGATACTATTGAAAGTTTGCTGGAAGAGGATTTTAGACTCATAATTAACGATAACGAGTATTTTGTCAAAACGCCGAAACAGGTGTATATACTGTGTACATATATTTGTCGTTTTATTATTTGTATAATTTCATATTTATATACGACGATTATATTTCAGGAGCGATTATCTAAAGAAGAATTAGAACGACTTAGCGATGTGCGTAATCTGGTCAATCAATTGTATGCGGCGCTCAATGTCGGTGAACATCAGCTGAAGCAAGAGCGCGGTTTGAAAGCTAAATTGGAAGTTTTGAAAGAGGAGCTTATTCCGCTCGAGGAGGTTTCGTTTCGTTGTAATTTTGTTCGTTGAATTAAGATTTTTTTTGTAAACGACGCGATTTATGGTTTCGCTTTAATTTAATTGAATATAGAAAAGAACCGAACTGGAAATGTTGGCTACTAGACGCACCACGGCTATGACGTGGATCGGTTTGGGTCTGATGGGCGTTCAGTTTGGGGTATTAGCTCGTTTGACCTGGTGGGAATATTCATGGGATATCATGGAGCCTGTTACGTATTTTGTTACTTATGGTACAGCAATGGCCGCATACGCATATTTTGTCGTGACAAAGCAAGTATGTATATTATAGATTTTCATAATTATCTATTCATATGCTATTGCTATAGATATTTTCGCTCAATACATATTATTATTATTTTAAGGAATATTTCTTGCCCGAGGTAAAAGATAGGCAACATTTAATAATCTTGCATAAACAAGCGCGAAAATTGGGATTGGACGTGCACAAATATAATGCGTTGAAAGATCAGGTAGCTTTCGTTTATATTATTAATATTAATATTATTCGAGCTATATAAATATTTTTTTTATGTAATTTTAGATTGATAAAGTGGAAACGGATCTGCGAAGATTGCGCGATCCTCTTCAAATTCATTTGCCGCCATCGCACACCAGTAAATATGCCGAATTAGAAGACGTAGCCGATTTCAAAAAGTCACCATTAGCCAAATTAAAATCCATCTTAGAGGACACGAGTAAAAAAATCAAAAATACCACGACCACATAATGTAAATATTTTTTTTTTTTGATATACGTATATGAGTTAAAAAAGAAAGTTCAATCGACAAGTGTACGATCATCGATTTTGGACACTTCGATATTATCTTGTTATTTCTAATAAATATAAAGACACACAACTAAATCATCATGTTGAATGTTGAAAATTTATATTATTTATATATTCGTTTCGTTTTGAAAATCAGTATCGAATACTTCCAATACATTGAAACGGGGCTCCGAGTCATTTTATTATATTTAAAGCATTCTGGGTCGACTTTAAGGATTCGTACTGTGTTCAACAAATATTATTATTAATTTCAGAATCTTTATTATATATATATATATATATATATATATATATATATATATATATATATATATATATATGTATCAAAATATTGTATTTAATCTTTTGAATTTGACTGATTTGTAATCGATTTGGGTATTTATAAATATGTATATCAAATTTATAAAAAAAAATATTTTTTTGAAAGTTGGATATTATATTTTCTTTTCAAGAATACTCATTAAACAGATATATATATATATATATATATATATATATATATATATATATATATATATATATATATATAATTTTCAAAGTTAAATTATTTATTAACTAGTCGTTATAAATATTATATTTTATAATATATATTGAAATATTAAATTTACCAGTTTGTTTTTGATATTTACTTTCAAACAGAATGATTTTATTATATACATTTTATGGACGCATAATACTCGAATATTAAAGATGAAATAAATATTTACATTTTTAGATATAATGAAATAATATTTTTAATTTTGATCCTTTTTGATTTTGTAGAATATCTTTTTTCTCTTAAATTTTAGATATAAGATGTTCGCTCAACATTATAGGTTTTACGATTCATTATTGTAAAAATCGTATTTTGTATTACCTTATGTAATATATACAATATAATATATATATATATAACATATTGTATAAACGTTGTTCATGTTCACTTTTGTAAATTTAATTATATTGTAGTTGATTATTAAAAATGTCATTTTCTAATCGAATATATTTTTTGTACTTATTGTTGCATGTTATGTACAATTTTGTAAAAAAAAGAATAATAATTGTATAATTAATTCAAGATGGTTAGTGTCTGATTTTAAAAATCATGATTTAATTTTATTTTGCGTATAATTTGTGAAATATTTAACAAATTTTATTAACGTTGAAAAAAAATGAAAAAGATAAATTTTATACATCGAATTATAATATGTTGTGTATTTTCAAATTGGACAACCCTAATGCTACAAAATATAGGGTTGTCCCATATCTTATCGCTAAAAAAATAATAATAATATTTGTTAGCTTATTTTAAAACACTCATCGCAATTGTATTTCGGCGGCACGTTTACGGAATAAGGTCTCAAAAATTTACATTTTTTAAATTATCACATAATTTTAACGTTCAGTTTGTTTTTCTTTTTACCGCGCGTTTTTTAACCCTCTAGCGCGGCGAGTTAGAAATCGATTTTTAAATTAACATCGTCAATGCCTTTCTGTGAAATTGACGTCGCATTTTTATTTTCGTACTTCAAAATAAACCGCATTCGTAGATTTTATATAAAACAAAACATTGTTTTATTTTCTAATAATAATCCAATATAATATTGATAATACGAAAATATTTAAATATCTTCTTTGAACATTGTGATAATTATCGAATGTGATATTGTAAGCTTTGCGCACATTTACATATATATATATATATATATATATATATATATATATATATATATATATATATATATATATATATATATATATATATATATATGGTATATATACAGTGCACAATGTAATATTTTTAACTGTTTAAAATTATATATATATATATATATATATATATATATATATATATATACATATACATATAAAAATAAATTTATATAAATCGCACGAGAAAACTCGTGCGAACATTTTTATTTTATTTTATATTATTTATACGTGTTTGTGCTTTTCATTTTTTTTTTTGAAAATATCACGTGATATATTTGAAAATTATATTACAATACATTTGAAATTATAGAACGATTGTTGATAATGCATTTTATAGAGGATTGTTGTTTTTTATAGCATTGTAATAACAATAAAAATAAATAAATATCCAGTTGAAACATTGTCATGTGTCACATCCCTTATAAAATGGGCAGTGGAATATATATATATATATATATATATATATATATATATATCAAAATCTTTTTTACTAGGATTTATTATATACATATTATATAAATAGCGTTTCGAATAGTTTTAGCTCTTTATTTCGTTATATCTATATATGTATGTAATATTATTGACGAAAATATTTTATTTTATATAATTTTTCTAGTAATCTACTGTTCATTTTATTAGTGATTTGCAATTAGATGCAGAGCCTTTTACTACTTGTGACTTTTAAATGTAAGCTATATCGAATCGACGGCCTCATCGTTTACATTTTTATACGATTCTCCGCTTTTTTTAGGAGCGAGCTTTCATTTTCTTTTAGTGTGTTTGAATATATATATATATATATATATATATATATATATATATATATATATATATATATATATTAAAAAATAAAATGAATATTCCATAATCGCATAAATACAATCATTATTTCGAGCTTTCAATGGATTCATGATGTGGTACTATTGAATTTATATAATATATAATGAATTGTGTTCAAAAAACTACAGCACATACATATGAAGACCATACACAGTATATATGTGTGATAGTGTTTTGATGATATATAAATATATAGATTTTTTTTTGTTTTAATTAAACCATAAAAACTATATTTCTTTATCAGTGTTGTGTAAATATCCATGTTTTTATATTTTGTACCTATACATAAATGAATCTCACTATTCTAATTATAAATTTTATATATTGTGCCAAACTTTCACTTCCCTCTATATATATATATATATATATATATATATATATATATATATATATATATATATATATATATATATATATATATATATATATATATATATATATATATATATATATATATATATATATATATATATATATATATATATATATATATATATATATATATATATATATATATATATATATATATATATATATATATATATATATATATATATATATATATATATATATATATATATATATAATATGTAATAATAGTAAAAAAATAGTCCTTTAAAAAGTTACCTTATTATACTGAATTCTCAAATTTATTATAACTTATATAATAAATTTATATATTCAAATAACTATGTCCCTTTGTCTTGTCCATTTTTTAATATTTACATACTGTATTTTCTTAGACTTTAAAAAAAGATTCTCATCAGAAGCAAACAAAATTATTTATACCTTATATACAGGGTCAAACCATTGATATTTTAATGGAATGAAATATATAGGTCTTTTTGTTTCTCAGATATAGTTGAACATTTTTTTTTATTTTCGTTATTTGCTTGTATATACGATAGGCTTTTTGAACCAATAATAATATTCACACAAAAGGCGTTAATTTTTATTATATATTATATAGTACTTAATATTTAGCGGTCATTTATCATCATATCGCAATGAATACACGACTGATGATAAATAATTATTAAATTTCTTTATGGATAATAAATTTTTTCCACACATTGTTCTTCGTAATTGTTTGACTTTGTACGATTATGACATTGTAAATAGTGCAATAGTATTGTAGTTAGATTTTAATTAAATGGAAATATTGACTGCAAGTGCCTGTTTTTTTTTTTAATAAATGCTTCAAAACACTTTGTGTGGTTACATATTTCCTTTTAAAACTTGTTGATAATTGGATATAAACAATTATAATCTGTTTATAATTCAAAATAAATTAATTATAATTTACACCATATGCTTTTTTTATTTATAATTTAAAATCCTTTGAAAAAATTTTTCTCACTTATACACTACTTATATATATGTATATATTTTTTTTAATATCAATTGTTTTAATATTCGTATTGCGTTGTCAATATTTTAGTCGTCTAACTAAAATAAATTGTAAAGTATTGCGTTATTTTAAAATTTTGATTTATTTTAAGTTTATTTTTTATTACATAAAGGCTACCGACTTCCGTGCTTTTTTAATTCGTCTTCTACCGCTTCCGCAGGAGTTCTGGTTTTTGATCCAAATGGTATTAAGTCTATTGATTGCACATGCGCTCTCACTGAAGCTCCAGGTGGAAAATTTATTGTTTCTTCCCCTAGATTTCTAAAAATTGTACCACCCCTATGTCTGTCTTTATCCACTGCAAGAGTGCCTTGTGGTTTTCCTACGTGCGATGCACCATCTTTATCTTTTTCTTTATTTTTATCTTTATCTCCCTGATTATTGCCATAACTCCCGTCCTCATCCAAATCATCTAGGAAACCACTACCGGTGGTTATACTTGTTCCTCCCTGTCCCGTCGTCGTGGAGGAACCTGTAGGTTTTCCAGGTTTTTGTCCTTCTCCGAATATACTTGGTTTTCCTTGATTCAAGTCACTATCATTACTCGATTGACTTCCCGATGGTGTTCCCGGTCTGCCCGGCCTTATTGAAGTTCCAGGTCTTGATCCTATACAAAAACAATTTAATGTTATTTAATATAGATAACGATGTTGTTATATTAAAATATTTCTTAAATATATAAGTTACCTTGTTGAGTTGGGGGTTTGGATCCAAATATATCGTCATCGTCATCTGTAAATCCTCCAGAATCTGGTCTGCCACCACCGGTTCCAGGTTTACTGCTTATATCTAGTGTTCCGATACCTGTACCAAATTGTGAACCTGGTCTTCCAGGGCGTCCTCCTTGGCCAGGTTTAATATCACCTTGACCCGGTCTAGAACCACTTGGGGGGTAACCAGAGCTGGGACGATCTCCAGAACTCGGTCCAAATATGTCTGTATCGTCATCTTCCGTTGGTTTTTGTTCGAAACCCGTTCCACCATCACCAGTCGGTTTTGTACTGTCGGTTGGTCTTACAATCGGCCGATAACCATTTTGTGGTCTTCCATTTGTGCCAGGTCTAGTTCCACCTCCTGGTCTACCTCCAGGTTTTCCATTACCGTATGGTTTTTTATCTGGTTTTGTTCCATAACTCGGTTTTCCATCTGTTCCTGGTCGTCCATCGCCGTCTGATTTGTCACTATCAGTGCTAGGTCGTTTTCCATTTGTAGGTCGTCCACTACTTCCTGGTCGTCCACTGCTATCGGGTCTTTCACCGCCCGAAGGTCGTCCTATAACACCGCCTGAAGGTTTTCCATCGGGACGACCTCCGCTAACATCCGGTTTTCCACCAGGTTTTTCTGGTTGAAATCCAAAAATGTCATCTTCATCTAAATCGATCCCGGGTGAAAGTCCTATGCCAATATCTGTTCCAGGTTTACTGGAACTACCACCAGAAGTACTCGGTTTTTTATTATCAGAAGGTCCCGTAATTGGTTTTCCAAATATATCTTCATCAGAATCACCACCTGCCAAATTATCGGGTCTTTCTCCTTGACTACTGAAATCAATAGCACCGCCAGGTTTTGAACCAGGTCTGGTTTCAAATCCAGGTCTACTATCAAATCCCGGTTTGCTGTCGAATCCTGGTTTACTGTCGAATCCAGGTTTACTATCAAATCCTGGTCTACTGTCGAATCCCGGTCTATTGCCGAACCCCGGTCTATTATCAAATCCCGGTCTGTTGTCTATTCCAGGTTTGCTATCAAATCCGGGTCCATTGTCGAATCCAGGCTTGCCATCGAATCCTGGTTTACTATCAAATCCTGGTCTGGCATCGAAATCTGCTCCACTATCGAGTCCAGGTCTACCACTTGATCCGGGTCTATTATCAAAACCTGGTCGTTTACTATCAGTAAAACCAAAATCATCGTCGTCAGGTTTGTCAAATACATCATTTTTATTATCTTTATCGGTTGTGATTGGTTTTTTATTGTTAGCTGGAGGTTTTACGTGACCAGACGCTGCTGAACCCCCTGGTCGTCCGAAGACATCATCAAAGCCATCATCTTTATCTGCGAAATTGTTATCGTTGAAATTGTCGGTCGGTGGAGGGAATGGTTTATTGATGTTTGGATCTCGATAATCTGGTGCTGTTGGAAAATATGGCGGAACAAATGGAGCATCTTTATTATCTTTCACTATTCTATATCCGATTCCCGGTCCAGCTATATAATGAACAGTCCTAAAATATTTTAATATTTAATATTTAATGGTATCATTAATACATTACATAATAATAATAATAATAACAAACCTTTGAACTCCTTTATCATCCAAGAAAGTGTATGATCCTCTGACATTACCATTTGCATCACTGCTTTCTGTTCTACGTTGATCAGGACCAGCAGATACAAATCTTTAATATTATAATAATTCAAATTAAAATTATTTTTTTACATAATAAGAATGTGTATTAATTATTATTACCGATAAGATCCATCGAGACCTCGTTGAATAGAAGTATGACCTCTTTGTTTTTTTTCACCTCTTACCAAAGGTCCATTATAGAATAACGGTCCTATTGAAGTTGGATTTGAATCAGGATATGCTGATCTCACGTGAAATCCTGTATCTTTTCCGGCTATATATTCGACGTTATGTCTTTCTCCGACATCATCGACGAATGAATATCTACCTATATGTTTAATTTAAATGTATTAAATTGTTTTAAATTTTCTATTTAATATTTATGCGGTACCTGAAACATCTCCTCTTCTATTAGCGGCTTCTTCTCTATTATATGCAGGTGTTTTGAAACCGAACGAATAACTAGGATCTTCATTAGGATCAAAATAAGGATCGTCTTTATTACCGATCGGTCCTCTCGGTCTTTGATCTAAATCCATTTTACGATGAATATTTGGACCTCGAGCACGAAATCTGAACAGAAATTATTATTTTTGTATGTATAAAAGAGAATCAAGTTTTTTGACCTTGAAAATTGATCTTTAAATATAGATGAGATATAAATTCAAATTAATTAATTAGATCAATGAAAAAATTATAATTATGAAATTAATAGAGCGATTAACAAAAATCGCGATGTTGATAACGAGAGATTGGAATGTAATGCAATTATTTCTTTTTATTTTAAAGGTACTACAGGTCTCGGAGACTCCAAGTTTGATACATTAGACATCTTCAATCTTTTTCGTTTGAAGCTACTGTTTGGACGGCGATTGGCGAAAGCGTAATCATTTACAACATAATAAACGAAAAGGTACATTATATAATATTTAATTTGTGTTTTGATTACCCTCTGGGTCCAGCCGTGTAAATGGTTTCTTTTATGTTGCCTGATTCAGGATCCCTCGAGCCAAATCTTCCTCTGACAACATTATTTCTATTCGCTTGGCTAATATGATATGCGGCGCCGTCATCATCATTCGAATAGCTAAAAGTTGATTTTAAAATTATATTAGAGCTATGTCTAATTTGTTAAATATATATATATTTTTTTGGATCGAACATTTTTACCCAAAATCATAACTGCCGTCGCTGTGCAAAGTGTTATAGTCTCCGTCATTTGTAGACGATTTTGGAGGAACTTGTGTATGACATATAGTATATATGGTACTGAGTATTATCGATATTGAGACTATATTATTTTTACAACGCATGATCTATGAAGGAATATGAAAAAAAAATATATATATATATAAAAGGTGTTCTTGGGGTTTTTTTTAAACAATATGGCGTCGACTTTGAACAGGGAATGCTCGATGTGCGCGTCGATTTTTATGATTCTTATAATAAATAGTAAGAAAATTTTTAGTCTCTAGCGAACAATGGAAGAATGAAATTGTAACTTTGTTCTTTATAAACAAAAAAAAAAGAATATGGCGTTTTTTTTTAATTAATAATTATTTAACTGCGTTGATTTATCAATGGTGTGTATTGTGGTGAATATTTTTCCCACACGTCGTCGTGGAAAACGGAAGGTCGAACCGTAGAATCCGGGATTCGTACAATTCATACGCTCATTCATTGAGTTTTTCCTTTTAATTTAACAATTAACGCCGACAATTGTGTTATTATTGGCCATCGCGAGCCGCTGAATTATAATAAAATCCTAGTATATGCTTTCCATATATTCTATTTTATTCAATAATAAATTCGCATTATTTGAAAACAAATTTGAAAATATTATGTTTAAACCATTTTTGAAAATAAAGTTTATTTTTTAAATTAAAAATGATTACAATAAAAATGTTAAAAAATGATGTATTTATTACACACGAGTGTGACTCGGGTGTGATCAATAGTCATAAATCACATATATAATTCCCGTTAAGAGATTAATTTCGACTAATTTGAATTAATATTTTATATATTTAATAGTCAATTAATATAATCGTGAATAATTATCATAGAGTAAATTGTTTATATTTAAACAAATAAATCGTCAAAAATCAACGTCTCATGATTAATTAGATTAATATATTTTTTTGTTAACAGGTAGCAAATTTCCTTGACAATGTTAACGATTAAATGAGTCGGAATTAATATACTTCTCGTTATTAATGTTCAAAATAAAAAAAAATGCAAAAAAAAAATCATCGTCTAACGTCGTAAATTGAATTAAAAAAAGGCGTGGCCGTGAAGAAGATAGCAAATTATTACGAAGTAAAAATTGAGTCTTAAAATATTTCCTTCACGTTCGCAACCCTCAAGAGTATGAGCTTCGACGATTAGAGATGATTTATTATCACGTTTAAAAAGAATGTCGATAAAAAGCCTCTAAATTGCGTTGCTCGTAGATTTCAAGAAAAAAAAATATTCGAGTCTTTTGTTGAAAAAAAAAATAAAAAAAAATTCTTCCCACGATGACTAGTCAAATTAAATTGTACTAAATTGTAACATTTTTTTCTTGTTGAAGAAAAATAACTATTATATTATATTATAAATGCATATATTACGGATTTATTTTAAGAGATAAATATTATTCCGAATTATTGTTTTATACTTATATATTACATATAAATAAATGCAAATTGTTTATTATTGGTTGAAACTATCAGAATATTGATTATGTAAATCGGAACTCTTGTTCGGCGTTTATTAATGTGCATATAAATTGAATAATAATCTTCTATTGTCTGTGAACTGAATGAATATGACCGAAGATTAAATTAGAAATTGATATTAATGGTAAAGATGTATGTATTTTGAACAGATTTATGATTAATTAAAATATAAAATAAACAATTACACATATGCCCGAGTCACACTCGGGTGTAATCAATTGTCAAACTGCGTAAATATCTTTCAACGATAGATATTCGATTTATTTTTTATTGTTCTATCGTTTTGCCTTTTAGGGGTTAATAAATAGAGGTCAAATTTTTGAAAAACATTTTCCATACAATTTCAAGTTAATTTTCCAATGTGTTTTTTTTGTATACACATCTTATGTGTGTACGTATTTTTTTTTTATGTGTGAGCGCGTTTGTGAATAAGATGATAACAATTAGACATTATCTAACGTGAACTATGAAAAAAGTGGTATTAATTCTCATACGATTACAATCTTTTATCAATGCGAGGCTTTAATAATGGCGCGTATTAACCTTGCTGAATATTCTTTGTTCTATCGAAATATTTCCTTTTGTGGAAGACGCTGTGTGCCAAAAATGAAATTAATTATGTAATTGTACGTAAGATTGTTGTTGTTTTTTTTACGTATATATATATATATATATATATATATATATATATATATATATATAAGAGAAAAATTAAGACGGCAAATTTGGTCAAGAGGTCGGAAAAGCTCCATTATGTAACTTTCAATCAGATTCATATAAGAATTTTTGTTTTTATTATATACTAACATTTATATAGAGAAAATAAATTATGCGATAGATGAATAGTTAGAATTGAGAATTTTTAGATTCATTACAAGAAAAATTTAGAATATTTATAATAACAGAATGAATCAGGATATTATTGTGAAATAATAAAATAGTTGTAGGGAAGACCGCCAAAAATATGAACATAAAGCTGGCAATTTTCCTCTGCGGAAACATTTACAAGAACATTAAAAATATTAAAAAAAAATAAATAAAAATAAAACATATATTATAGAATAAAATTTGTTAACGTTCATATAATAAAATTTATATATATATATATAATCATTTATATACGAGCAAAGAACGTTATTTACGCGGAATCGATATTTTAATTTTGGAAATTATCCGCGCGCGTGTTTTTCACGTATGAAAATAAATGACCAAAGTGTTGCAAAATTGCCGGATTATTTTCGTCTTCATTTCGAGATTATGTACAAACAGCGGTTTTTGTGTTTGAAAATTTTACAAAGCCGAAGCACAAAAAGCGTCCGCTTTTATATATGTAAAGGTTGGAATTAGCTTTCCGAAATAGAAATGACCCCTTTTCACAAAAATGCAAACGATTTTTAAAAAGGCAATATGGAAAAGAGAAAAAAAAAGGCACATAACTACTAAGATCACAATTTATATAATCGGTGAGAGTTTATTAAAATTATATGTTTTAAATCGTTTTTAACTATGTTTAATATATTAAATGTGATAAAAATTTTGATTTTTATCAATATTGTCGTACACTAGGAGTAGAAAAAAATGTTATTGAAGACTATAGATCCTCAATCACGTAGTTGAATCCATGGATTTAAGGATTCAAGTATGAGCTGGAAAACAACGTATTCAATTTCGCTTTCACAACAATACAAAGGGACTAAAAGAAAAATATTAAAAAAAAACACTCTACATTTATATATATATATAAAAAAAACAATATTAATAAAAAATATCAAAATTATTTTAAATAAAATAAATCACAAAAAAATATTCTCAATGAATATGCGTATTTATTATAATCATTATATATAACACGATTTCGTATTATGACGTTCACACTTTATTATACACGATCGTCGTAGTAAAGAGATGAAAATTGCCGGAAAAATCCGTTCCGGGATTTTCCCAGGACTTCCGTCGTATGGAACTCGGATTTAGATATATATATATATATATATATATATATATATATATATATATATATATATATATATATAAGAACACGCGAGCGGATATTGAACGGATTTCACACTGCGACACATCACTTACGTTCCGTGCCGTATATACGTGCCACTTGTGCTTTTTGTTTATTATTATTATTGTTATTAATTGTGTTTTTTTTGCTCTATGGTGGCTGCGAACGGTTTACTGGTGCCTTCTGTACTAATCGTGCAATTTCATTGTTATGGCTTTTATACGTGTTTTTCGGCATATTCCAAATGCCATCCTTCTCTTCGCACAATCCATGGCAGCCTTCGGAATTTACACCGATTCCATCTACATTTTTCAGACGTGTATATTTGTCTCAATTGACTTTATATATATATATATATTTTTTTTTTCCAATATTAATTAACTATTTAATGCTCGGGTTCTTTTCACAAAAATGTAACCATAAACATTAGATACTTTATTTTATATTTAAAATGTACATTATATAAAAAATAATATCTAGCGTTCGACGAGTGTAGATCGTTCATTTATCATTACCAACTATAAACAATTTGAAACCTGCGAGCAGTGCTCGGGTTAGCGCATTCGGGCACGCGTGGCGCACTCCAGTAGCGCTCGTCTTAAAGCATTAAGTGGTTAAAATAAATAAAGAACAAAATCGTTACAATAATAAATTTGCTCTTCTAATTTTACGGTCAGTTAAAATGGTTTTTTTTCTCTGAATCCCGTAAAAGTTTCTTTTTTTTTGCTGAAAAATACCGTTGTAATAAAATAAATTGCGGCTTCTCGAGTCAATAGGGGATAAATTTGAAAACTTTTCAGACATAAAAAACAAAAAGGTATTTCGTTTCTTTATAATAAACGTTTCTACAATTGAGACAATAAATAATTAAGTAAATAAAAAAATAAATTATATATATATATATATATATATATATAAATTATTATTTTATATTTTTCAATTAGTTTTTATATCTATTGATAATAAGATTAAAAATTTATATAAATTTTTCATGTCATTAAAGGAAACAAGGTTGATAATATATTGATATAATAGTATAATATTTCGTAGAGGCAAAGTATCCATAAATGCCAGTTTTCATCAATTTACCCTTTAGTATTGGAGTCAAAATAGTACCAAAAAGTCTTCAGATGGGTTCAAAAATCGTTATCTCAACGAACAGTGATCCTACATAATATCATTTATTATCATCCTTGAAGATGTCGATGGAGAATCAGGCATTATAAAGACACAGTCCTTTTTATTCTAATGGTTGAAGACTTTTCGTCGCTAACATAAAAATACAAATTTTCCAAATTTAAAATATTATTTATTAAACTATTATCAAGGAAATCGATATGCAACATAGAAATATAATAATTTTAAATGTTAACAAAGAATGTGTGTATATATATATATATATATATATATATATATATATATATATATATATAATTTTTAATCGTAAAATCGAAGAGGACGTTTCAATCACATAATTGAAAAAGGATGAAACTGAATGAATCGCATCTAAGATATTGAGGATGAGATAAGAAAAGGCTGCCAATTTGATTTTTGCACCGAAAGACAAGAACGCAGAACAAAATGTTTATATGCGGATAATTGCCCTTCTCGTCCTTCGATGTTCTATTGAAAACAATGGCGTTTCGTTTTTTCTATGCACGCAACTGACAAATTCTATTACTTTCATTATGTACACGTTTAAATAATATTATAAACCGTGTGATCTTGTTACATTACCAATTTAACATAGTATATTATAATACAAATAGACAAGCGATTTAAATCGTTTGGCAATTGATTGAAATTGATAGTGCACGAGTCTCACTCGGGCGTAATCAATTTCGCATTTATATCAATTTATTCGTCACATACATTTTATTATTTAAGATATTTAAAGTAACGCTATATATTTTCGAAGCGTTCTGAATATATTTACTGAATACGAATAGACTTTCTAGAAAAGTGCATTTAATACCTTCGAGGAAAACAACGAGAAACTATTCAAACCTACAGTTTTCCCGAGGGAAATGAATAGAACGACAACATCACTTTCAGCAGTAGAACTCGGTAACTTTATAGATAATTTATTTATAAAATAACTTGTAGTAATTTATATATTTATCATATACCATATAATATATAATTTTGTGATATTTTAGTTGTTGCAATTTTAATATTTTTTTTTAAATTCATTCAAAAATATCTATTTAATTATAATAAAAAGATAAAATAATAATCCCTTGCGTTTTCTCATTTAATTTATTTTTTTATCATCCATCTATTCCCTAGACTTTTCGACAAAATTTAATTAAACTTTTCGGGAATATATAATTTTGAAATTGGCTTTCTGAAATACCGTTGATAAGTTTCAAGCGGTAAAGAGGACTGATATATATATATATATATATATATATATATATATATATATATATATGTGTGTGTGTGTGTGTGTGTGTGTGTGTGTATATTTTTTTAATAAAAACACCGTAATAAACAAAAAGAGAGTTTGAAACTATAATTTGCGAATACATAATAATTTAAACTAACGATACTCGATCTGCGGTTCTCAACATTAACGAAGGAGACAAGGTTTCATTTTTTTCCAATGAAAAATAGGAGAAAAAAACACACAGAAATTTGCCGTAATTTACCTATCTAATTGTTATTTTTAATTAAAATATATAATACATCAAACCCAACAAACCGTGCGACGAGCAGAAATTTGCCCATTGTTGATCAGATTTGAACAATAAAATCGACAAAAAACGAATGTTCACCACGAAAATACGATCGAGGCATGTTCTTTATTTTCAAAAAAAAAAAACGATTATGGATGGATCGACATTTTGGAACAATGACGTGAAAAAAAAGGACACATTGTGAACATTTTCAGCTGAAAAGGTTTTAATCTCGACATGGAAGCCGCTGATTAACGCTTCGAATGACATAAATCGGTTTCAAAATATCAAAGCAAAGTTCCGCCAAAATGTGCGATTGTCGTAATTATATAAATTAATAATAAGTATAATATATATATATTACAATACATTCATTTTGTTTAATACTTCTCAGAATTGTCTATTAAAAACCGTTATTTTGTCGCCGATATACTTTTGAATAATTCTATTTCAATTAACAATACATATTCAATGTCGAATAATATTATTATTCATGTTTTTTTTTATATATCAAATGTATTTTTTAGTCTTTTGAAACTATTTTTATTTTTTGAGTTTCGTAGAAAAATGAATGTATACTTAATAGTTTTAAATCCAACACCGATTTAAACGTTCAATTAGAAGTAACAATCTTATATTTATTGTTTCATTGTCTGCAAATTTTGTGAATTGAATTTCAAATGCTATTAAAAGTATTTTTTATGTAAAAAAAAAATAACTGAAACTATCTTATTAATTTCTCTAATAATAATTGATTTGATTAACCACTTACTGCTTAGGTTATTTTCACAAAAATATAACTATAAACATTAGATACTTTATTTTATATTTAAAATGTATATAATATTAAAAATATAAATATCTAGCGTCCAACGAGTGTAGATCGTTCACGTATCATTACCAACTAAAAACAAGTTGAAACTTGCGAGCAGGGCTCGGGTTACTGCAATCGGGCACGCGTGACGCTCGCGAGCAACGCTCGTTTAAAACCATTAAATGATTAATTAAGAATGAAATAACGTTTATTTATTTCGTTGTAGATTGTTGTTGAATTTTTTGAACATAATTCAATTAGTCAATGTTCAGTTTTAAGATTGGTAGCACATAATTCACTTTGCGCCATATCAAAACAATACAACGAAAAACAACAACAATACACGTAATAAAAATCGGATGAGCGTGTTGCGAAAATCGTTAAATTTGTCTATTTGATGGAAATCTATCCAGAATAAAAAAAAATGATCTTCAATAGCTTCACGCCTCGTTCATTAGAGAAGGTTTTTTTTTCGTTAGCATTTCATACGATAAGCTCGAGCGATAAGATAGCCGAAAAATGCAAAGGAAAAATATATAAATAAACGAGAAAATAAGAAAAAAATCGAAACGCCGACAGGAAATAAAAAAATAGCAAAAGCTCCACGAGCAATTTAACTTGCACAAAAGTAAAACGGTTAACCGATGAAAAATGCTCGATACCGATTTTTATCGTCGAAAACGAAAACCTTCAGAACGAAATTACCTTATAAATTTATCATTGTATACATTATTTTATTACCTTGATATCCTAATTGCAGAAAACAAAAATATTTTTACCCAATTTTTATTTTATAATATTATACTTTCGGATGGTTAAATTAACGAATTTCTTATCGGTAATAATATTTTAAAATAAACATATGTCGTTTGTGTTTTTCCTAAATTAGTTTTCGACCAATGTGGATTTAATTTTACGTAACATCCTTTCAATACCCCTGTTTCAAATATAGACAGAGCGGATATTAAATCCCGTTTCGTGTTTTCAATGAATGCTGAAATTTTAGATATCGAATAACGTTCAAAATGTCGAATTAAAAAAAATACTATATATATTTCATTTTATATCATATTTATTTATAGTAATATCAATTATATGATATTTATCAATTTAATAACAGAAATTGCAGAAAAAATATTATTAATATATAAATTATTCAGTCAAAATCTGTATTTCAATCTTTGAACGTTTATATATAATATTATTTTTAATTCAATATTTTTCTTATATTTTCACATTTTTTATTATGAAAAATAATCTTGAAAAGTTCTCCAAAATTTTTGATATTATAAAGTTTCTTTTATATTGTATATATATATATATATATATATATATATATATATATATATATATATATATATATATATATATATATATATATATATATATATATATATATATATATATATATATATATATATTGAATAAACACATAAAATTCTTTGAGATTTTAGACATAATAACTGTTACTTTTTTTCATTTGAAATTATGTATTTTCTTTAAAAAAGTTAAAATTTACGTTACTTTTTTTTTGAAATAGAATATAAAACGAAATATGAAAATATTATTCCGTTTATCCGAATTAATAATTAACTAACCGAAAGTAAACTAAGTAGACCTTTATCTATTTTATTATCTAGACAAAATTGTGTCGACTCGACAATACAATTTACAGACTTCATGTTTATTATATTAATAAGGTTTTCATGTACTTTTATTTCGAAAAGGGCATCTTAAGGGCGAAGGTTTTATTATCTTATAATACAATGTCGCCATCAAGATATTTATTTCAGCTATATATATATATATATATATATATATATATATATATATATATATATATATTAAAAAATTCGTTATAAAATATACATTTTTTACGATTTTTTAAAATTTTATATATATATATATATATAATCATCCCTTAACTATTAATATAATCATAGATAAAGCCGTTAAAAACGCGAGGACAAAATCCTATTGTTTACGGATCGATAATGTGACGTACAAAATTATATAATAAACACGATCACACAAAGCGGCGGACTTTCTCAAATTTTCATACGTACAACAAGGTCTACTTTCATTATTATTATTTATAATTAAATGTATGTGTATTTATTATATTATATTATATTATATCATACAATACAATGACATAACAATGCTAACACTTACACAAGTAAATAACACATTATGTATACGATATTTTTTCGCATTCGATATTTTAATATGAATATATATATATATTTATACATATATATATATAAATATATACATATAAATTATAGTTATTGTGATCGTGCGAAAAGACCATTGATTATAACGCTATGTATGCAGAACGGTTCTTAATACTGAAAAATGGCGAATGCGTTCTATTATTACATTATGTTATAATAAACGCACGTTCATACAATTTTAATTTTAATTTTTTTTTCTATTTTTCCGACGTCGGTCGTTGCCGGTGTCAAGGATCCCCATTTTGTTGTTATTAATGCGAGAAATTTGTTAAAAAAAAAATATATATATATTTTAATGGTAATAAATATACACAATATAAATCCGCGGTTATGTTTAGCCGTCGCTATATTAACTGTGTGAATTTTTTAGATTGTGACGAATATCGATAAAAATTTTATATATTTTTTTTCATATTTATTTTATATTAGGGTTGTTGTTGTGCGATCGATTTGTTAGAAATGTAAATATTATAAATATAATATATTTAGAGATCGTTAAATATTGTTAAAATGATATATACTACTATTGTGATCAAAAAGTAAGGTGAAATTGTCATTTAAAATTCCCAGGCATAAGGAAGGCAGGTAAATTTTAATTTTACCTAAGTTGATAGGATTGTCTATAACATTTACCAAACGTCTGTTTGTCAAAAGGTTTAATTATCTCAGAGTTACACGTGTTTTTACAACTTTCGGTTCCTTTATCACAATAATGCACCATGTCTGCATTGGTTTTTTGGGACTTTTTTCCAAAAACTCGACTCATATCGTTCCGCAACCACCGTATTCGCCTGATTTGGCTCCGTGTGACTTCTGGCTATTCAGCAAACTCAAAAGGCCATTGTGGGGACGCCGTTTTGACACGATTGAGGAGATAAGGTCTTGAAGACTATGACGGAAAAAGACTATTCAGACTATTTTAAGGACTGGAAAAAGCGTTTGCAAAATTGCATTTAATCGGACGGGGATTACTTTGAAGGGGATGAAATTGATTTGGAAGAATAAATAAAGAATTTACATTTTATAAACAAATTCACCTTACACTTTGATCACAGTGTTTTGAATTCAGATTTATTTATATAAAAGTATGATATTATGTTGTCGTATATGAAGATGATATCTGTGTAAATTTTGAAAATATTATCAATGTATTTTTTTTCTTTAAGGATTTTTTGGCAGGTGTTGTATTGTTCGATTGTATGAAAAAGACGCGATTCTGAACGCGTTTTCATGGCGCGTCCTTGTCTTTGAATCGGTAATTATTATAGAAAGACTCAACTTAATTATTCCATTCTTTTTTTTTCCTCTTGTTCGATTCCTGTGTCGACGACCTTCTTGATCTTATCAGCAGCAGCCGACAACAACGACTCCAACACTTCGATTATAATCTAGTAATCTAGAGACACGCGTAATAATATTATGTCAATGTTGCCGACAGCTTATATACCGTGATATTTTAATAGGTTAAATTCGAAAAATTTAATTTTCATTATTTTCGTAATATTTATCTAAAAAATATTGAGAATAATCCGTGTTATATTATATTTTAATAAATAAATAAATTTATTCCAGTACTATATTTTAAATACAGTAATTGCTTTATCAATCTCTATATATATTATATAAATACTAATAAAATTTATTTAATTCCTTGAATATTCTCTGAAAGTTTACTAAAAAGTCATTTCACGTTTAACGAAACACCTTATATCTGTTATTTATTATATATCAGAGGTGGTCAAATTGCGACTCGCAAACCACATGCGGCTCTTTAAAAGATTATTTGTGACTTATTTATTTTAATATTAAATCATTATCAAAAGAAGTAAAATAAATGTGTTATATTTTTAATATTTAAATTTAATACACATATTTTATACTTTTATTTCAAAAAATATAATTTATGTAAAAAAAATTAATACCTTTTTTTCATAGCTTGGCTACCCCTGTTATAGATTTATTTTACTAAAATCATCTACTGACAAGATTGACTTTCTAATAAATATATAATAACATTGATTGTAATATTTCAAATTACAACTAGTAATATTTCAACAGCGGAAAATATTATAAATTATCAAAATATATATAATATTTAGAATATATTTTTATATTAAATATTAACGTAAAATATTCTAATATATATCGTGTGCATGTTTCTAATAAGACTTTAATGCTATACAATGTTCATTCATTACTTATTTTACATAATTCGCGTGTCGAATATCGTTATTCGTCAATATAAACATTTTAATTCATAAAATGCACAACGATTTTCATAATGAATGAATATATATTTTTTTCTCCACATATTCATTATACTTAAATTTATACGACGTTGTTTTTTTTTTCTATATTTTTGACGTGTCACGGAATAATTATACGATATTATGTAAATTTGATTGTGCGGCGAGTAATAGAAAAGTACGATAATTTATCATCCACCAAACCTAGTCTAGTTTATTGTACTATAATTATTTGGAAATATATGGATTAAAGCTGAAAACAGCACATTCGGTAGAATTGATCGTATTTGTTTCAGTTTATGCATTCGGGTTAATTAAAGCGTCGGTTTAATTAATCATGCCAACCGAGCAAATGATATATTTTGCAGGACAATTATTGTGATATATTGTTATCTAATATATGGTAACCACTCAATGCTCGGGTTTTATTAATAAAAAAAATGATTTCTAGCGTTCAACGAGTGAATATCGTTCAACTATCAACAAGTTGAAACCTGCGAGCAGCGCTCGGGTTAGTGCAATCGGGCACGAGTGGCGCGCGCGAGCAACGCTCGTCTAAAAGCATTAAGTGGTAAATAAAAAATAAATCAATTTTTTTATTATATATTCTTCTTTATCAGATTACTTAAAATGATTTTTAGTAAATATATCCGGTGTAAATAATTCGCGTATTACGCGAAATTGAATGATTACTTTGCATAATGTATTTTTTTTAAACAATGTATTGTTAATATTGTAGCAGAAATGAAATTTTGCATCTTATGAATGATTACATCGGTCCAAAGATCGAGACGGTGATAAAAGTTTTTAAAAAATTTCGGTTTCGAATTCATCCATATGCAAATGTGATTGACCGCATAAAAATGACCACAATTTAGGCCATTAACAAGAATTACGCAGAACAATAAATTGAATGGATTGATGGTGCAATATGGTTATTGTAAACCTATTTGGACCTTCACCTGGAAGTTTCCAACCGGAACATATTTTTTTATTTTATACACTACGAATATTCCAATTGAAGATTTTGATACTACTTTCATGGACCAATAATTTGTTTCAAGCTAAAATATATTATAAAAAAAAAACGTAATGCAATTTGTTGAATTGGAGAATATCATGGAAAAATTTCTGATTTTCTTATAATGTGACATCAAATTATGAGGCGAATTAATAAAAATCTAGAGCATTTTAATTATTAACTATGAAATACGATTTTTTTGTAATCATCAAAAAAAATTGCACTGAACGATTTTGTATGAGATGTGATTTAGAAAAAAAATTCAAAAATAAAAAAATATGTCTATAATTTTTTTTCTTAGTTATACTGATATTTTTATAAGATAAGTATGACACCTGTGTAGTAATCATTTTTTTTCCACATAATTGTTATTGTTTAATTTGTGATAAAGTAAAAATACTTTGTACCTATTATGGAAATATATTTAATGGTAACATTTTTTTAATTGTAATTAAATTTGATGTAGTTTCTATATTTAGAAACAAAAGAAATAATTGAGATAAAATATACATACTATTAATTAAAATATATTTGATAAAAATCAGAAAAATCTGTCAGTTCTGTTCAAAATTCACTAAAAAATAGTCACGTCATGTTATCAATATTACTTTTTGTTATCATTTAATACTTAATTAATATATAAAAAAATAATTGTAATTTAAAGATGAGATGATTTGATAACCAAAAATTAAATTAAACCATATTTTTATCATACTTTATCTTTGTAGCTATTTTTTTTTACAAATCTATTTCAACGTATCTTTGGAGTAGATAAAATAGTTATAGTTTTATATTTTAGATTATAATAAATATTTTTGTAATTGACATTAGATGGCGGTATAATATTTTTTTATATTATTAATTTAATAAGAATTTTACTAAAAAAATATATGAAAATCATTTTTAGTAAAAATTTTACTATAGAAAAAATATTAGAATTGATATGGATTTTTTTGATTTTAAAAAAGATTTTTCAATACCACTTTAAATAATACTCTTTATATTTATATTTTTTTTATCCAAATCTGTGATTTTTAAAATTTTGATCTCATATTTCTTATCTATCTTTTAATCGTCATTTTAAAATTTAATAAGATTTCTGTAAAAAAATCAATTAATATCACAGAATTATTTTTTTATGTTTTCTTATTTATAATCAGAGAACAATAGAAATTAAATAGTAAAATAATAATATCGAACAATTTTCGGACTCTACAATTATTTAGTATTATATCTAATATGAAGATTTTTCGCATATTTTTTTATAGATATTTAATATTTTTTGTATTTTTTTATAGATAAAATTGATGTTATTTTTTTGAATTCAACAACTAGAAAATAATAATATTTTATAAAAAAATATTAAAAATTTCATAAATTTATATTGTGATTTAATATTGTAATAAAATAAAACGATCGATTTTCGACATAATTTTTGTTACAAATTTTATATATTTATATACATTTTATACATATAAAATTTTCAAGAACTATACAATAAATGAAGTTAAAAATAATACTATTATTTTTTATTCTAATTTAATGGTTATGTACAAAAAAAAAATAACTGTACACAAGCATTTGATATAATATTAAATATATTTATTAAATTAATTCTTTTATGAATTTATAATAAAAATTATCACATAATAAAAAAAACAAACATAGAACAGACAACTGATTTATAAGAAAGATTACATAGATAATTTTTTTAAATGAAAATAAATTTACAAATAGACGAACTTAGAATATCAGTAACTTTCAAAATCGACTAAATTCGAAAAAAATACAATAAATTAAATTATGATATAATTGTTTGATGAATTTAATAAATTTTTAATATTCTTAAAAATCGAAAACGTTTCATCGTTGCATCACTAGGATTATTTTATAATTTGATAATTATTAATTTTATAGGATTTTATTAATTTTTACATGATATTTAAAATAATTGATATCAAATTTTATTATAACAATTACCTAGTGACGTCGTTCATTCTTATTACTTCGACGCGCACGCCCGAGTGTAACTCGGGTGTGATCAATCGTCTCATTACGCACATTCATTTTTATATATTGTGCACATTTATCGTTTTATTTGTTTCTACATAATTTTGTCAAATGATTAATATAATTAATTATAAAATATTTTCTGTTGAATGATACAATATTAATTAAAAAAAAACGTTTTGTGTCAATTTCGTGAGCGACAATCTCTCAAAAAAGTAGAAAGTGAATCGTCAATTTTTTTTATTTGATACAATTTTAAATGTATCTGTTAGATATTAAATTAATGCGAAATAATGAAAATAATTAATTAACAAATGTGAAACTAGAGACCGGAATTGCCGCAATATTCGCCGATCCTGTCCGAAATACACTCGAAAACGTCGAACGACACGTCGCAATTTCTTCCATTATCTATATTAAAAAAATATTAAAAATACATACATATATATATATATATATATATTTCAATTAGACGTATAAAAATAATGAATTTCGTTAAAACTGACCGATGGGGTTCGTTCTTGAAAACATGCTGTGCGATTTCATTAAACATTCACGACATGCCTCAACTGTGGCCATAAAATATCCACGTTCATTCACACCCTCTGAATAAAGTCTTACTAATCCTTCCAACGTTGGAAAACCGAAGCCATCAACCTAAAAAAAAAAATAAAAAAATAAAAGTAATACAGGTCAGTAGTATAGAAACATTAGTGCATAGAATTCATGTGTGTGTAACGATATTACGATTAACGGTCTCGGTCTCGTGATGTAATTACATTGCCATAGACAAAATTTGGATCATTTCAATCTATTTTTGTATACCAAATGTATCTTTTTTTTTACAATTTAGAATTGTCTACGATGTTAATTATATACCATAAAAGTATCGTAATTTTACATAGTGTCAGTGAAAGGCGAGTATAAATTCGCACAACATTTTGAGACCTTTGAGCAAATCGCAATATATGTGTTTTAGACAATTTATATTTCGTTATAAATCTTATATATATATATTTAACAATGATATTTAGTTCATTTTAAATAATTTAATTTCATCATAGTATATTTTCAAAATCGTGTACTTGTTATATATTGACTAGACAATTGTCTGTGGAAATTTGATATGTACTTTAACCTTTAGTCTGCCAGATATGAGATTATTACTTATTTTTAGTGTTTGTATACATATATTTTAAGATTTCAAAAAAAAAATAAGTTTAAAATTATTAATAAATAGAGGAAAACTTTTGTGAAATATGATTGCATGTACCGAAACCGAGTTATCTCGTATCTGGCTAATCAAGATATGATAATTTATTTATTAAAATAAGAAATATCTTATTGTGTATATATATATATATAAAATAAAATACTTACTGCTTTCACTTTTCTGTAAACGCATTGAAGAAGACACTGAAAAAAATTGAATATATAAAATATATGTATAATGTATAAAAATTATTTTATAATTGATATAAATACGATAATTTTGACTATTTAATGAAGTGTTAGATTAGAAAATTATATATAATATGTAAATAGAACACCTGTTGATGTAACAATGTACAATGTAATGATAATATAAAAATGTTAAAATGTAGGAAGAGTAAAAGAAACAGGTTTATCCGGTGGTCGTTGAATAACTTTTAAGCATCCACTCGTAAAGGGTGTTGCAAAAGTATTGTGCAACAATTGCACGCGGAAAAGGGTTCACTTTTAGAGCAACGTTTCGTTTTAAATGACCCACTTAAAGTTGTTTTACACTTTTTCTTCTTTTTGCACGAGACCGAAAGTAAATGTAAGTCACGTCTCCGACTCGGGCAAACGTCTCGGGCGAATCCCGCAAGTGTAATATACGTATGATTTAAAGGCGTGATAAATTTCGAATAGTGACACTCAACTTATTTAAAAATATTATTCGTTTTCACTTATACATATTTTTAGCGTTTAATATATCTTATAAATCAAAATAAATTATTCCGGTATATAGTTAGTTCGTGGTGGTGTAGCATTTCTATTTTATGAAATGCTATTTTATTTTTAAAATTTAATCTTAAATGATATTTTCAAATCAAAATATAGATCCTTGCCATGACAAAATTAAACTTATTGTTATATGATTTCATATAAAATATTTCAACATTTACGATACAATTTTATTTTCGACAGTTTGACCTCTAAAGGTACAACTATTAATGCGATATATTATAATTTTCACCTGTACGATGTTCGTTACCTTAAATATATTAAATTTTATATATGATTTTAAATTAAATATTTTTTTTTTATAATCATCACTTCAATTAATTAGAATTTATTATTTTTTTATAATAAATCTGTTTTTTTTATTTTAAATTCATTTCAGTAAATTATATACATAAATATATATTTATTTTTATATCAAAAATATTAAATGTATAATAAAAAGATGTATACTTTTAATGATCTAAATACAAACTATTAGTTATAAAAATATGCTATTACAAGAGTTTTTAATTTTTTTTCAGCCATTATTTATATACTAAAATTATTTTAAAAAATTCTGTATCACAATTTCATCATTCAATATTATATTTATAAATAATAAATATGATATTCGCGATCGGAAATAAGATAAAAAAAATATAAATATCGTATATAATGCGATAAATATATGATATTTTCGATAACACTATTGGAATATATCTTCGGAAATTATAATTTTAAATCACCCTATTGACGTGTTACGACAACAGTATTTTTTTCGTATATATATATATATATATATATATATATATATATATATATATATATATATATATATAGCAATCGATATATTGAACGCTTTCAATAAGGGTAATATTACCCTTAGACGGGGGTTGAAAATTGAGTTGAGAAACGTGACATATAGTCGTACATAACTATAATATAAATGTTGGAATTTTCAGACTTATATATATATATATATATATATATATATATATATATATATATATATATATTATCAATTTTATATATTAATACGATAATAATTACGGTCGATTTATAAAAATAAATTATTTTTTAATGATATATATATATATATATATATATATATATATATATTTTTTTTTTTTTCAAAACTAAATCACGACATGCGAAATTTATTTTTGTAAGAAATAAAAACTGGCAATAAAATTAAACGATGGTAAAAAGTGATATACAAAGTACAAGGTCCTCTTGAAGTGTACTTTTCACTATTTTTTTTTTCTTGAATCATGCGACCTCATTTTTATAATTTTTCCACTTGTAAATATCGAGCAATATTCAATAGTATTTATATATATATATATATATATATATATATATATATATATATATATATATATATTTTTAATCACATTTTTAATTATTGTAATTAAATTCGTTGCCGTTTTAAACGCGATAAAAACTTACACCGGCTATTCTTTTCTCATCGTGAGTGAAAGGAACTTCTCTTTTGTTTCTTGTTCTCTGTTCCGGCATCATTTGTTCTTCTTTGATCACATCCAAAGCCTCTGTAAATATATAAAAGATTATCAATTATATTATATTATCATACGATTTGCGTGAAAACGAACGTAATTTTTCTATAAAATCCACGTGAAACGAGTCATTCAAACGCGTCGATTTATTTATTAATAATTTAATTTATTTTATATATATGTATATATTATATACATATATAGAAATTTAGTATTGTGTAATCGGACGCAATATATATGTAAAATTTCATCATTTTATTGAGTTATTTTGTGAAATAAAATTGTATATTCTCTTTGCATTTACAGTATTGAAAGTGAACCAGAATAACAAGTTGAAAGCGGCATGCAATTATTTACAGAAAGTTAAGAATAACTAGGCTATATTGGTCCATACATATATATATATATATATATATATATATATATATATATATATATATATATATATATATATTATATTTATGTGTTTTATTATACTGATTTAATATTTTTTTTGACATGTAAAATATCTGATCTTTGTTATGTTAATGTTAAAGTTAAAAAAAAACTGTTAAAAATTCGACGACTAAATAATTCATGCTATATGAGAAAAGTTGCGAAAACGTATATATTTTTTTTTTGTTTTAAACCGTAATATATATTATTATAATATTTTAAGGTTGAAATATGAACGTATGAATTTAAGAGAAAAAATATATGGTTTTAAATAAATTTTGATATAAAGTATTATTGTATAAAAAACACAACACAACAATTGTCTATTGCATAATTTGAGTTATACAAAAAATGTAATTTATTTATATTAAATTGTAATTATAAATAAATGAAAGTTTCAGCTCAAAAACTAAAAAAAATAAATAATCGTAACCGCATCGATTTTCTTATATAAAATGTAAATTATGTTTCATTTTTTCCGTAACGAAACTTTATTAAAAACATGAAATTTCCTCAAATTATATATATAATACTGTGAAACGTTTTAATTCAGTAATACTTCATAAATAATTATGCATTCGATTATTTTAAAAGCAAACGAAAAAATTATTATGATTATTGAAAAAAAAATATATTAAACCAATAAATAGAATTATCGACTTTTATTTCGACATTTTCATGCATTCGTGAAAGTCAAACAGGTTCCGTTAATATTACATTATTTTATCAAATACTTTTATTGAAATGAGCACTTTATTATAATTAATAAAAATAAAAACCTTCGACTGTTAAACGTCAAAATTTACTTAATTGTTACGATGAATATTTTTACGATGACAAAACAAATAGAAAGTCATAATTGCGACAAAAAAAAATAAAAAACGAAACTTTATCGCAATAATAGAAATATCTTTTTATTTTTCACTTTTCACAATTAAACCGTTGAAATTGAAGGTTTATAAATAGTCAAAGAACAATGCAACACGATTATGATGAAAGTTTCTTGCGAAGAAAATGGAAAATTGAATTTTTTCGTCGTCGGAAAGAATACGATATATTTTGGACGATCGATCCGTAATTTTTTTTTGTTGTTGTTGTTTACTTTCTTCTAGACTATTTGATTATCAAAGAATATACATATGTATATGTATATATATATATATATATATATATATATATATATATATATATATATATATATATATATATAAAGTCGTTGTTTCCTTTTTCGTGTTTTAAAACGATCGATGGAGACCAAAGTTGAACTGTTGGCAAAGAAGATTGTTGCGAAATGGAAAGTGATTATGCGCACCGCTGTTCAACCAGAATATTCGCAACATTTCCTAGTTTCTTCATCGAATCGTTGGGATGAAACCCTATTTTTTTATACATCTATAAAATCATAGAATATTTTAGAGAAAAAATCTCTTTTTTTTGATATATATATATATATATATATATATCGAATCGAAAGCGAACCTCGCTAATTATTCAACGATCGTTCGCCATTCCGACAATAGTTGTAATTTTGCAACGTTTCTCATTTAACAAGGTAGATCTATTCCATAAAAATTATACGCTCGGTTGAATTGCGCATTTTTAACGATCATTACTGAATATATATATATATATATATATATATATATATATCTAGATGAAATAAAAAAAATATTCATAGTATAGAATTATTTTTTTTAATATATGTATAAGTAGATCGGCGCCATTTAGTTCTAATGATGCAAGTTAATTATTTGTGCAACGTACAAAATGGACCGGAAAATTTTGAAATATTTTCAACTTTAATCAATGATGAAATATTTAAAATTCATTACGATAATTTTTTTATATTGAGAAAATGACCTATATATATATATTAATTAATATATATTTTTTTATTAAAAAAAAAACTCGCAAATATCTACTATACGATTCTGTAAGAACGTAATAGAAATCCGTGAAAAACTTATAATACGTATAATAATACCTTAGAAAAGAGGATTTCATTGACCTTTTTAGAGAAACGGCAAGTTTTATTTTTCTTTTCGCAAAAGATTTACCGGGATTTAGATAATCTGGATTTGTAAATTGAATACCTGTCGAATGCACAGGTACAAATTCGACGATTTTGCACGAGTAAATCGACTAATTTACTTTTATATCGAGTAAATCGACTAATTCGAAAACAAAACACGAATCGAAACGCCAATTTTAAGTATATTATTGTTGCCAATAATGTTAAATTGTTTTAATACTAAATTCGTATGCCAAAACCCGATTTTGTATTATATCTTACAAAAATATATTTTTGCAATATACTGTACTATATATAGAGAGATTTCAAAATTTGAGATACTGCTGTATATACCATATATGAAAAAATAAAAATTATGTTCCATTAATGTATCATAAATTACTCTGTGATTTATAGCAAAAAAAAACATAATTCTCAATATTTTACTATATACATGTTTTGATTTCGTGTTCGTATGAAAGATTAAAGATTACATCAAATACTTTGATCAGAAAGTAAGTTGAAATTGTGATTTAAAATTTCCAGGCATTAGGAAGGTAGGTAAATTTTATTTTTTACTAGGTTTGTAGGATTGTCTATAACATTTGCCAAGCATCAATTTGTCAAAAGATTTAATTATCTCCGAGTTATACGTATTTTTACAACTCTTAGTTCCTTCAACATAATAATGCACCATGTCATACTGTATAGGTTCTTCGCGACATTTTTGCCAAAAACTCGACTCATATCGTTCAGCAACCACCGTATTCGCCTGATTTGGCTCCTTGCGACTTTTGGCTATTCAGAAAACTCAAAAGGCCAAAGCGAGGACGCCGTTTTGACACGATTGAAGAGATAAAAATCGAATCGAAGACGGTCTTGAAGGTTATACCGGAAAAAGACTATTCCGACTGTTTCGAAGACCGGAAAAAACATTAGCAAAAGTACGTTTTATCGGACGGTGATTATTTTGAAGGGGATGAAATTGATTTGGAAAAATAAATAAAGAATTTACATTTTATAAACAAATTCACCTTACTCTTTGATCACACTGTTACACAATCGGAAAAAGAAATTATAACATTAATGATAATAAAAAATTAACGTTCCATTTTTTTTAAATGTGTTTTAATAATGAGCACAAAATTATCTTTGAATTGTCACACGATTTCATAACAGCAATTAACAAATATATACAGTCCATGAAAGGCTATTCAAAAGTATCAAAAGATCGCCATTAAAAGTCAGCCTTTTTGTGTCGAATTATTGCGATATTACAAAGAAATTCAATAAATTCACGGCGATAAATCGGTTTTTTTTGTTCTTATGAATCGAATTTCTGACAAATCCTATCGGAAAAATTGCAAATTCGCTGTGATCTCGATTCGATTTTAACGACGTCGATTTCATCACGTATCCATTGTTATAAATCGGTGTTTGAAAAATTATTTTTGTCACCTTGAATTTGAGTTTTTATCGAAAAAAAAATAAGTATAAATAGAATAATTATATTTATATATATATATATAAAAAATCTAGTTCAACACACGCAATCGTATGAAAATTTTGTACTAGACGTTCACTCGAACATATCATCCGTTTTCCGTTAAGATCTATGGATACTGATTAATTTTAAGGACAAACGTTATGAAATATGAATATTTTTATATTTTTTTTGTAAGATAAATACCTCTTAAAATTGACAATTTGATTTCTTCTTGACATTGCGTTATAACTCTTTCGATTTTTTGTGGTGCCGTAGGCGGAGATTGACAACGTTTTTCCTATAAAAAAAAAAACATAAAAATTTATATAAAATTCAATACTTATTTTTGTAATAAAAATAAATATATTATGTGGATTTATATTTTAAATAAAATACGAATGCTAAATTTAATTATTGTTTTAAATATCAAAATGTGAATCAAACGATTTCGACAGTGATATTCAACCTTTTTTGTTCACGGCTCGCATTATATATATATATATATATATATATATATATATATATATATATATATATATATTTATATATGATATTTAAGTGGTTAGTATGTGATATATAAAATTATACATTTAGGAAGAAATCTCTCAAAATTTTCAGAAAAATATGTTTGATTAAAATTTGATAAAAATATTGTTGGTCAAACTCGACTTATTATTCTTTATATTGTTTTTTGTATTTAAAAACACGTAATTTTATAATCGAATTTAAATCGATTTCGAATATCGAATCGATCCGATATCGAATTAACGCATATTGATTATCACTGATCAATAACAATCGGAAGAAACTAACTAATTGAGTTGTTTACCTTCGAAATATAATACAATAATGATATAAATATATCGAAAATTTTTGTGCACGATAAAATATTTATTAATACAAATACGAAATGTGTCGACGATTAATATCGAATATTGAACGATACACGTACCAAATGTAATAATAATAAATATCGAATTTGTGAAGGTCACGTTTGAACCATGACAGTAAAAGTAAACCCGACAACAAATCAGTCCACATTTACATTCATATCGGATCGGATTGGTTAGTCACGGAATGAAATCAGTTTTTTTTCTATAATAAAACCAAAAAAAAAAAATATATGCAATCTTTCTAATATTAATTGTCGTTATGCAGTATATAAAATTAAGAAAGTGTGATAGTGTTCGATATATTTCTATACAAAAAAAATATATTATTTTAATTATTAATTATTAAATATATATATATATATACATATTAAATTCTAAAACACTTCCTTTATGTAAAAATAAAAAAAAATATCAATAATTTAGTCGACAAGCCCACACATATTAATGAATACAGTTTGAATCATCGGTCGACATTTACCACGTTACCATTTTTAGAAGTGCTGTACTGCCTCGACTTTCGTATGAGATAATAATATATTGTAAAAAAAACAAAGATTTTTGTCAAAATCATCAAAATTAAAAAAAAAAATTGTTAATTATTGCACTATAAAAATATTATACATAATGTGGTTTGATTTTTGGAGATTGGTCATACCCGAGTGCGACTCGGGCATTGGAGGATAATATAAATATGATTTACCACTGTATTACTGGATAAAGGAATAGATCCTTCGGATGGCACTGAAGCAAATGTTATAATAGCACAATTTAAATATAAAAACACTGAAAGCACAAACATTGATCGAGTGGCTGAAACCATTTTGAAACTTGCGTTTCGCACGCCTAACAAACGCAATACCACTTTAACCGATCGTTATATTATTTATTATATATGTAACAATAATAAAATATATAATTTATATACATATAATACAACGAGTGAAATAGTATAAATATGGGTGATTTTGGAGGACGACGTTCACCGACGGCGACCGACTGTTCAACTTTGGCTGAGAGAAAAGTAGGCGACATGGTTATTTCTTCGAATGTGCAAAACAGCTGTAGTGGTGGTATATACAACCTGACATAATGAAATTTTCGTTTACAACAATAATAAAACATTGATACATTATGTTGTTGTTGTTGTTGTCGCACTTGTGCTTTTTGTACTAGAAAGAAAGTTACGCGCAATTAACGCTTACATTTTCCTCATCTCTATTATATATATAATATATATTTGATACATTTTCGTGAAGTAAAAACTAAAAAAATGCATTCTAATTAAATAATGATTAAAAAAAAAATATTTTATTCTGTAGATATATCAATTAAAATGTCGCCGCGTAACAATTAAATTCAGTTGAGTACTTTATTTACAATCAAATAATATTCATTATCGTCTCATAATTATTTCTGATATTATATGATAATTTATTGTAAAAAAGTTTTATAAAAATAATGTATTTATTTCTTTTTCGTAGTAGAAAAGTGAGAATTTTATATAGAAATAAAATAATATGTAATAAAGAGTATTAATTTTATATGACAATTTTAATACACATAATATATTAATATAATATTTATTACATAAAATAATAATAATATTGATCATAAAATAGTAATATTAATCATATTGTTTTTATATCTCAATTAGTGATAGGTCAATGAAATCACTTTATATCCTATTAATTTTCATTATTAAGGTGATATTCGGTTGATATAATGTAATAACTTTCTTAACGCGTTATTTTTCTTTTTATTGCATTATAAAAAATATGAAATAATTATAATAGTTCAATTTATAAATGTTGAACATGTGCGAAATAAAATTCAACCGCGAATAACATATGAAAATTACTAATGACTAGGGTGACAATCTGTTGACTTTCAAAAATAATCATTGTATAATTTTATGATAAACGATGATGAGATCAAAAGTTTGAAACGTTTCAAATTAAAAAATCATGACGTTTATAAATTATGCTAAATATGAAATGTTGTAAATTATTGTGAAATTATGAGAAATAATAAAAAAAAACAAGTAATTGAACGTAAATTATTTTATCGACATGCATAAATTAAGTGAAAGTCCGACATCTGAGCAAATGTTGCAAAATTTTCCATAATTAATCGCATATCAAATTTTATAACCTTGAAAAATCAACATTGTTTCATTGGAAATTTTGTATAATGGCCGCGATTTTTTTGACATTTACATCTATTTTATTAAATGCATAATTTCGCATCGGATTAAGGATTATTTTTAATTTGAATATTGAAAAAAAATGCGGTTCTTAAATAAAATGTCAACGAACAAACATATTGACGATGCGTAATATTTTACACATATTCATTAGAATAATGTCGTTTTCGAAAAAAAAAAATATTTTAACATTATTAAAACCACTGCTATTGTAGTTGATATATAAAATTAAAAAGTTAATTACAAAAAAATAATATATATATATATATAAATATATGATAAATTGGCTACTCATGCATATTAATAACAAGCGTAATAGAAAATAGACATTAATATATGCGTGAGAAATTACTCTTATTTTCAATTAATTAATGAATGATTATTATTTGATTACAATTTTTTATTTATAAAATATAATTTTGAACGATATACTCGATAGAAAATAATATTGAGTCGGTTATGGTGATGGATAATTACGATTTGTGATTGCACAACAATTATTACCGATCGCAAATGAAAAATGGAACGGAAAAACGCACTAGTGAAAGTTTAACAAACATTTTTATATGCGCTGAATTCGTTTCGCGACATGTTAAAATCGATTATAATATATTTATATTGCGGTCTATATATAGAAAATTAATAGATGTAAAATTTTTAGGCGGGAAAATATAAATCGAAATCGCCATCGGTCACGGTTTTTTGAAGATCGGCTTTCTAGCATTTAAATACTATGAATGTAAAACATAATCAAAATTGCGAAACGATAAAAGATGTTCCTAGATTTTTTTTGTCTATTTTCGTATTATTATTATTACTATTTTTTACGGGAACAATCGTGTTTTATGCGCGTTTATTAAATATGCGAAATTGCGTCGTCGTTCGATTGACACTTTGAAAACAATTCTCGGTTTCAAAATTGTGTTTTTTTTATTATTTGCTAAATCTAATTATTCGTGTAAAATATTGAATTTTTTTTATATAATGAAAATATGTATATTTTCATTGCGTATTCTTTTGAAATTACATTGTAAAAGTGACACACATCCGTAACGGATAAAGAAACGACAACCATCTGTCAAATAATACGTATTGTTTGACAGCTAATATTTATTAAGAATAACGATGACAAACTGCTTGTGTGTGTGTGTATATGTATTCTTTATTTATTTATTTTTTGTTAAAAAATTAGAAATTTCTCTTTATAGATAAAATAAGTAGCGTAATAGTCATGATAAATATAGGTAATAAGAGAAATAGAAACATAATTTCAACAATAAATTGTCTATTAGGTAATATGATAGATTTTTGCACTTTAACGGTAAAATTTAAAAAATAGCAAACATTTCCTATTTTGTTATTATTTTTACGCCATTTTTTTTTCAAAAGTTTTTTATATGTCACAATTTATTTTTGAACTAATAAAATATGACTTAAACGTTTACGAGTATCACTAAATATTATATGACGCGTTTGTATATGCAATATATATATATATATATATATATATATATATATATATATATATACATTTGAATTTGCGACACACATTTATCTATATAGGACAGTCGAAGAATTGCTATAAAGCAACTGCAATTCAATTCTCTTGAGAAAACGAATACATTTCTGAACATCAAATGAAATATATTATATGTATATGTTATATACATATTTTTTTAGAGATGAGAAAAATGGAAATAACGAAAAAAGCGTGCATATTATATATATATATATATATATATATATATATATATATATATATATATATATATATATATATGTATATATATAAAGCGTAGGTTGAAAAAAAAATAGATAAATATAGAAAAGACAAAAGTAAAAGGTGTCCTTATAAATCGCGTGTTTCATATGAATTTTGTTCCGAATCACGTCAAATGCACATTATTACACAATTTGCGATTATAGAATCGCAATCGAGATTATAATCTTTAAACAATGGTGATACAATTGGTCGTACAAGTCGTACTACGTGTGCATGTCGTTATTATTGCAATTTTCACGATATTAAATTATATATAAAATAATTAAAAGTGTGTGTGTGTGTGTGTGTGTGTGTGCGTGCGCATTTTAGATTAAAATGTTGTGACGCGTTTGCGAAACGGAGAAAACTTTCCATTTCATATATGAATATGCGACCAGGAAAATGAAAATGACGACCATACATATTTTTCATAGTCAGCCATTTTGTATATTGTTTACTCGAAAAATGGCGGAAATCTTCGATATATATAATACTGTGATCAAAAAGTAAGATGAATTTGTTTATAAAATGTTAATTATTTATTTATTCTTCCAAATCAATTTCATCCACTTCAAAGTAATCCCCGTTCGATAAAACGCACTTTTGCCGACGCTTTTTCCAGTCCTGGAAATAGTTGGAATAGTTTTTTTTTCCGATATAACCTTCAAGACTTTCTTCGATTCAGTTTTTATCTTCTCAATCGTATCAAAACGGCGTCCCCGCATTGGTCTTTTGAGTTTACTGAATAACCAAAAGTCGCACGGAGTCAAATCAGGCAAATATGGTGGTTGCGGTACGATAAGAGTCGAGTTTTTGGCAAAAAAGTAGCTAATAACTAATGCAGTATGATATGATATCGTGATGAAGGAACTAAGAGTTGTTCTACCAATATAGGAAAAAATAAATAAATCATCTATATTTGATAAATTTGATTAATTTATCTTTTTTTATTATAGCGATATATTTTAAATATACGATTATCTCAAAATATGTTGATATTTTGCAAATTTCATAAAAAAAAATACATGCAAATTTCATTTGCATTCATAATTTACACTCGCTTACCTTTTGAAAAATGTTACCTTTCGTCATTTATATATATATATATATATATATATATATATATATATATATATATATATTTTGATATAAAGAAACAGAAGCTGTAAATAATATAAATCGAAATGAGCGTCTTAAATCGAAACCAAGAATGAGGGTACCAGCATCAGTGATGGTCGTTTATAATATTACAATACAATGACAAAAATTTATTTACAGTATATACAATTCGAATACGCATTAAAATGCACATATTTTAAAGTCCAATTTTAATTGAATTGTTATTATCGATGTACATTTTTATTATTTTCACATGCAGTCATTAATTTTGATCGTTTAATCTATTTTATGATATTTTTTTTTATAATGTATCAATTGATAATTTTAGAATAGAAAAAAAAAAAAATATATATATATATATAGCATATAACTGTTTAAGAATCCGGTTTATAAAATATGATTAAATTGTTCTAGAATTCATTCATTTTATATAAATATATATATAAATCAATTATTATTATTTTTAAATTATGATTGCAAAATGCATATTATTTTACGACGTTTTATATTATTATTTGTACAATAAAATAGTAAACTTTCCCATCCCAGATTCATGTTGTGCAGATTTTTGTAATTTTTACGAAATTATTTCTATAGTAATTCTTTGCTGCGAATACAATATATATATATATATATATATATATATATATATATATATAAATATATATATATATATATATATATATATATATATATATTTATATATATTTTCTCACTGAAAATATTTAAAATATAATCTATATTATTGCGTAATATTTTCGAACAATGATATTTTTTTTTCAAAAATGAATCGAATAATTTGACACTTGCTAAATTATTACGATGATGAAAGTGTTCAATAATAATAATAAAAAATAGTTATATCACAATTTTCCTTCCTTTTTTAAAATTAAAATTAAAAAAAAACATCAACATGGTAATTTATTATATATTTTATATAAATTATATTTTTATTTTTTTTAACGTCTGTAGGTTGATTTCAAACTATATAACTAAAAAAAATCGAATCACTTTCTTTACAATTATTTTCACGAAATAATCATTATTCGATCTGAATGTTTTTTTTTTGCTATCATTATATAAAATAAAAATAACTCTTTATTATGTATATCGTTAAATTTTCTTTTTGCGTCCCCCTTATTTCCGGAAAAATTAATTGATGTCCGTCGATTAAAATCGAGTTATTCTATATATATATGAATACATACATCAAAAATATTACAAATGTAATGGAAATATTTATTTTTAATAAATAATCAAAAATAATAATGTTAACAATACAGTCATTAATATTAAAAAAACGTATTTGCATGAAAATTAGATATATTTCTTTTTATACATTATTTTTACATCACAATAATGGTAATGCTGTCCAAATTCCATATACATTAAATAAAAATGGTGGAAATTTATATTTGATTTTTCAAAGATAATATTTATTATTTTTTTCGTAGGAAAATTTATATTCATTGTTTTTCACTTTCTTTACGTGGTATTGTCGGATTTTCCATGATCACTTTGTATTAAATATATTATATATTTTTTTTGAATATATATATATATATATATATATATATATATATATATATATATATATATATATATATATATCGTATACATTAAAAACGATAAGATTAGTTAAAATTTTCGATTAATACTGTGTTTTATTAAATACAAAATTTAATCAAGATATAACCGTGAAATACGAGGTTTACAGGATTACAAAATAATTTATATTTATAGCTTTTATAACAGGTATTATATTTTTGACATTAATTAATAAAAATGAGAAAAATATTTTTATTCATTTTTATTAACAGTAAATAAATAAATATATATGTATATAAATATATATAATATTAAAAAAATAGATTATATTATGATTATTAAAAAAATAGTTTTTTTTCTCGAGATGAGATAAGATTTGATGCTGTTAACTCGTTCAATGTTATTTCACTATTGTTTAAATATCATTGTTATAGTAATATTTATCACTATTTTTTTTAAGTATAGATAAAAATTTAATTATTAAATATTATTAGAAAAAAAAATAGTGTAAAAATATTAACGATACTAATAAGGTAATAAATATATTATATATGTGACCCGGTCGGTAAAGTGTTAAATCAAGGTATGCAATTTGGTATGCAATATAAATGTCAGTTAGGTTTAATCGTTCATTGTTATATGAAGTAAACGAATAATCGTTTTTTTAAATATAAAAATAAACACGTTTTCTTATCAATTACATGTTGATTAATAAAACTAGTCTCATAAACGTGTTCACCTTTATAACGATAGCATTTATTTATATATCAATAAGAAAAGAATAATAAGGTAAATTTATAATTTTTACTAATTATTTTGACATATTTTTTTTATAAAATTATATATATTTATATATATATATATATATATATATATATATATATATATATATATATATATATATATATAAATATATTTTTGTGTGTATATATATATATATATATATATATATATATATATATATATATATATATTATGTATTTTTTTATATTATAATGAGTTTAAAGATTAATATTCGAAAAAGTAATTGATTCTTAATTATTAATTATTTATATGAATATACATATTTATAAATCGTCCGTAATTATTTCATTTTTTTCGTTGTTTCATACGTATTTCTAATGTCTTTTTGAGATTTAAAGCATAATTTTATAGGAAAAAAAATAATCATAGACCGATTATAATTTATATCTATAGACCATTATAAATAAATATAATTTAATAGTTTAAGAAAACATTAAAAATATTTTTTTCATAGTATCCAAAAAAAGACACATCACTTATGGACACACTTAATACATCAAACAAGTGAACCGTTATTAGCGTTGGTTCACTCGATTTTCCTGTTAAACCTTTTGACTAAAAAAAAAAAAATAGACAACAACCTGAATTGTGGGTGGAAAATTGCTAATCTGACGTCATCAACTAAATCTAAATCATGACTATTCTTCCATGTCACGCATATACATACTTTACATAATTACAATCGAATTTGATGCACTCTAATTATTTTTTTTTTCGTTATTTTTTTAAATAAAAATATACATCGTATTATAAATCGTGTTATTGAATATTTAATCGAATGGAATTATAATGCTGCAGCGTTTCATTGAGCCTTCAAAGTGGACATTTATGGTTCGAAGACTCGATTTAGAAGGTTAAACTTTGTATTTGCGCAACTAATGCAGTGTCTCGAGCACACTATTTAGAAATTTAGATTGTTTTTATAATTTCCATTAAAAAAATATATATATATGTCGAAATGGACGAACTAATTTGAAATAAAATATACGATATAAACCGACGTTGACGATCGTGTCACGCTCTCACACTAAAGTCATCAGATGAATGCTACATTATTTGTATGATTTCATATTAAATGACGTTTACAACTCAAAATATACATTATCGTAATGTCGGCGATCAATTTATTATTATTATATGTTTTCCTGTAAAATATTTCAGCATTTACGATTCAATTTTGCTTTCTTAAATTTTGACAGCTGCGGTACAGTAAACGCGAACATAACCATACTTTTCGCGACCCTAATTTTATAAATTTTTACACGTGATTTTTAATTATAATATTTTTCTATAATTGTCAATACATAGAATGAAATATATATAATATAAACGATAATTAATATTAACGCTTATCTTTTCTTTTTATAGATTCAATATTGATATTTTAAAATAAATCACAACGATGACAAGTGTGAAAGAATTATTTATTTTCAAGTTTTTTTTGGTAGCCGTGTGGTTTGTGTCCGGATTAATAATTAATATATCACAGGGATTTTTATATTTCACTCTCAGAAGATTCAATAAATATTTATATAGAAAAATAAATTATTATTTCACTTATGCTCTTTACAGTCGTGAGTATATATTATTATTATTTATTTTATATCAAATTTAAAATGATAATCACAATTTTCTTTTCAGAGCAGGTTTTCCTTTACGATTGGTGGTCAGGATCAGAGCTCACATTATATATGGACGAAAATGATTTTCAAAAATTTTACGGAAAAGAACACGCGTTATGTTTAACGAATCACAGTTATGAAATCGATTGGATTACCGGTTGGAGATTAAGTGAAAATGCGGGTGTTTTAGGTGTAAGCGCTTTTTATATATTTATATATAATTAAATATTATTGATGAAAGTATAATACGAGACAAATGTTTTAAAAATATCAGTGTGACCTATATTTATGTTATATTAACCTTTGCCATATGGCGTTAATTTTTTTTATTATATATGTATATTTATAATAATATCAAGTGAATGATTTATAATTCGAAATTTAAAAACATCGTGTATTTGTAAAGCTATAAATATTAATTAATGAAAATTTAATTTAGTTGGTAAGAAGAGATTTATAATATACGTGTCAGAATTTTGGTTTATTAAATAAAATTATATATATATATATATAAAATATTATTCTCATATTAATGATGGATTTGAAGAGATATATTTATTTATTTTAGAACTGTAAGGCATTTGTGAAAAAATCGTTCGTTTACATTCCTACTATCGGTTGGACAGCAAAATTTTCAGAGAGTATCTTCTTAGAAAGATCATATGAAAAAGATAAGGCGACAATTTTAAGACAAATCAAAGATATGAGAGGTTATCCGGATCCTATATGGGTAGATATTTTTTTTTACAACGTGCACAATTTTTATGTTGTACTTGTCGCGGAGTAATAAATAAAAATGATTTTTTTTTAGTTTACAATATTTGCAGAAGGTACGAGATTTTCGCAAGAGAAACACAAAATATCGCTAGAATTCGCCAAAAAGAGAAATTTACCCATTTTAAAACATCATTTATTACCGAGACCGAAAGGCTTTATTGCCACCTTAGAAGGTATAAGGGGAGATGTTAACGCTTTATATGATTTTACGATCGCTTTTAAAAAAGACGATAAGGTGAAATATTATAATTATTTGTTTCATTATTATAAAAAATATATATATATATATACATATATAATTAAATCAAAAGTTACGACCGACATTATTGACATTGTTAAGTGGACATAAATTACATGCTCATGTACATGTTGAAAGAATACAAATGGAAAACATTCCCACTGATGAGGAAAGTGCCATTAAATGGTTGTACGAAAGATACCAAATAAAGGTAAAAAATAAAAAATAATAATAGATATCATTTTGAGAGATTCGTTCTAATTTTTTCGAATTACTTCAACAGGACAAAATAATGGATTCCTTTTATAAAACTGGCGATTTTTTCGTCGAATCCGGAATAAAAAGGGTTAAACCGTCCAAATCGTTTCCGAGACCGTTTTCATTGATAAATGTTATTTTTTGGAATATTTTAACATTAGCAATAATTTTATGGTATATTTTAAGCTTGATCACGAACGGAAATATATTGAGTATTTCCATATGTATTATCATTTTTGTCGGATGTAAGTTTGTTTTGATTATTTTTAGAAAAATTAAAAATAATAATACATAAAATAAAATAAAAAAATATGTTAATTTAATTTCAGTTTATTGGGTGATGAATTTCTTGCTCGGAATGTCGATGACCGAAAAAGGATCATCTTATGGAACTAAAAAAACGAAAGCAGATTAAATCATTATATATATTTTTATTTTATGTATTGTATATATATATATATATATATATATATATATATATATATACATATACATATATATGGTATATACTTTTAAAATGTAGATATTATTAATAAATTATAATTTTATTATAGATATTGTAAATATTTCATATAGACGTCGATTTGAAACGATTTCTTATAAGAAATATTCGAAAACAAAGACTACGGACTTAGCGGAAAAAAAACAAGAATTACTAAATCAATATATTCTTTTCAATTTTTTATATTACAGTGAGATTATAGAATTTTATCACACAAAAAATAAATAACGATAAATACGATATTAATCGCATCATTAGCAAGAGCTCAAAGTATTTTTTTTTGTGCGAAATCGTGCATTTTAGAAAATTGTTAATAAATATTTTTCAATTATAAAAACGACAAATTTTAGTATAGAATTGTATAATAATGTTTTGTTCTAGAAAAAAATAAATAAAATGGAAGTACGCATTCAATGTGAATATGCCCGAAGAGATCGTTTTACCGCGAAAGTGTGCTCTCATCGTTATGAAATATTATGTTAACACATCTTTTGCGGGTTGAATATAATAAAGATTACTCTTGTAGCGTAAGATATTGAACAGATTTCAGAAAACATTTCGATTTTAAAAAGTTTAATGTAATATTCAAAATTATCCGTTGCATTTGGTGTCAGTATTTCGTATATTGTGATTACAATCTCCCGCAAAAAACGTGGTAATATTTTGAAAATTTTTTTATATTTATCATCATGTTTAATATAATAATATTTATATTATTTCATACATATATTTATATTAACTTAAAAATTAATATAAATAATATTTTTATAGACATCTGTGTAAAAAATGTAAAAGTATTATATAGTTCGAATGTATAGTTGTCAAATTGACCGGTAGATGGCAGCATAGGTGGCGCTGCGATCGGTGGATGAAAAAAATGTTCTATTTATATTGCGCGCGTGTGGGGAAACGTCAAGGGCGGTGAGCGCGACGTGTTCACTACGATTGGCTTATTCGCGTGCCGCGGTTCGATCTTCGACCACGTCATGACATATTCCTCGACGCGCTGTCAGTAGCCGTCGTTCTTCCGAAGGAGTCAGAGCGTACGATCGCAGACAACCGTGTTGTCGCACTTCATCGCCGACAGGTATAATTCACATTGTCATGGTCGTTTTTTTTCATCGCTTACGACTATCAGAACGTTTGAGTTTTACATTTGTCTCTATATATGGTAAATCGGTGAATCTGCTATCGTTATATGCACCCTCATCTACAGCCGACCGATTTCTACGATGGGCACATTTTCAGCATCATCATCATTATTATTATTAATAAATATCTACATAATAATTAATATAATATATTAAATTTATATTCTTTCAATAAAATTTTTGTAAATTAGTTAAAATTTTATCGAAATTTTTAGTTTAAATCCCACAGCGTATAAAATTACTGCGCGATAAAAATGTAACGATAATTAAATACATTTTACGCGATATTTGTAAATCAACGTCACATGTTAAAAGTTAGAAGTTTATATTTGTTTTACGCTTCTATTCCAAGTTATCGCTTTCGAAACGTTTATATTTATTTTAATGTTCTTTGTTGAATTTGTTAACCTTTTACGATTATGATGGAATATCGGCTTCGACGGACGACACGGTTCTCTGTTAATTAAATCATCTCGACGATGAACGAAACCGTTTCAAGAAACGTCATCGTTTTCTTTTATTCGATGTGTTTTGTGCAATTTTTTTGTTATAATAAATTACACTACAATTGCCATTTATTGGCATGAATTCGATTTGTATACTTACCGATTTTATTCAACGTTCGCATAAAGATTCGCAATACATAGTATTATATAAATAAGCTATGCCAAAATCTTAGTTATAAATAGGTTTTCTTTTTAAAATTCGATTGGATATTTTTAATAATTTATCTTTATTATATTGCAATTAAATTTAAATCGGCTCATAATTTTTGATTTAAAATATTTTTTATAATTTGGAATCTTTCGTTTTTCTCTGAGAAAAGTCTTATAAACTATAATTATTTTTTAAACTTGCATCATTTTTTTTTGTTTTCCACTTTATTAGAAAAAGATATCTTTATTTCTTCATTACAATTATTTTTGATATTTTGATTTTCATTATAAACATATTCATTATGTTTATTCAAAAATCAAGATATTTACATATCTTCATAAATATTTCAATATGCTAATTTTGTATTTGTTTTATTTTTTATTTTTAACCTTTTTTGTTTATAATATTGGTATATTACAAAATAAAATTAACATTATTGTTAAGTTTCTTCTGATTAACTACTATACTTTAATAAATTTCATAGAAATTTTATTTTAATAATGCTTGCTGCGTTATAGTCGTCAATTAATTTTGTTTTTATATCGACATTTCAATACAAATTATACAACAATTATGTGCTATTATTTATTTATGGGTATTTACTCAGGAACTCACTTTTTTTTTAAGATTCTTTAAATTGAAAATACTGCAAATATATATAAAAATTAGTTTTTCAAATTTGATCTCATTTTATAAAATAAAACAATTTGAAAATGTACTAAATATTCTGTGATATAGTTTTACACGTTAGTTCTACTAGATTTTTTTTCGCATTTTTCTTGATTCATATTTCTTTGGTTAATAATTATTCCTTGAAAAAAGCAACCTAAATTATTTTTCATATTGTGAGTTGATAATCAAAAATTAAAAATTTGATTTTATTTTTTTTTACTATATTTGCTTAGCCAGCATTTTGGTGATCATGTTGGTAATTAATATTTGTTGTCAGTCCTCTCAAATACATTTTTAGATCATTTTTAGCTACTTTTCTTCAGATGATAAAATATAATATAAGATATATATATTTATATATATATATATATATATATATATATATATATATATATATATATATATATATGTATATATATATATATATGTATGTATATATATATATATATGTATATATATATATATATATATATATATATATATATATATATATATATATATATATATATATATATATATATATATACATTCATAATGCATTGTAATATATTTGAATTATGGTGATTTTTTTGTTTTTTTTAATACATTTTAAAACTTCTGTTTTATTTATTTATCATAGTTAAATATGTCTACTCAGCTCATACATTTTTTATAGATTTTAAATTATTGATATTTTTTATTATTATCAAAATAATAATATTAATAAAAAAAAACATGTGAAAATGTTGCAATTTATCATTATGTGTCAATATTTAAACAAAATTATGTTAAATTATAAACTATAATGATAACATTATTTGTTTGTAATCAGTATTTTTAAACGTTCTATGATTTTACAGTGCACAAAAAAAAGAAAATTTTTTTTTGGACCTTCAATAATTTTTTTTTCTCGTGGCCTCCATACAAATATACTGTTGTCTCTTAGGAGGCCTTTCGAAAATCGTCCCCCTTTCTTTGACCTCATTTAAAAATCATTTGCAAATTTTACATCTTATTAATTTTGTGGTGTCATTGGAATTATCATGCACTTTTAATTAAAAGAATGATTAACATTTACTTTATTTTAATATTTAGTTTTATAGTATTTTACTAGATATTTATACAGTTAACTTTCATTGTGAAATGGAACTAACACACTTTACATTTTTTATATTTTATGAAAATGATTAACTTATAAAAATGTTAATCAAAAGTTTTTTGATTTGTTATCGTATGGATTTATTTGATTTACAATTTACAAGTGCATTTAATAACCTTTACACATTAAAAGTGTTTTAAAATTTTATTCGTTCAATTTTGAAACTAGTTTGTATCTACGAACGATGTATCAAATTTTAAAAATTGAAATCATATTAAAAAAAACTATTATCAAAGTTTAGAATTATCTTTTTAATCATATTTACATTGTTAATATAGTTTCATTTATATATATATATATATATATATATATATATATATATATATATATATATATAATTTAAATTTTTTATATTAGAATTTTATGTTGTATGAGTAATTTTAATTAAATATATAATCGAAATAAGTTCAAAGACTGCGGACTTTGTTTATAGGTATGGCAGTAAATATTTTTTATCTAATAATCGTTAGCAATATTAAAGGCAACATATTGTCAATATATGTACAATATAAAATTATAATATTGTATTATATATATATATATATATATATATATCTATATATATATATATATATATATATATATATATATATATATATCTATATATATATATATATATATATATATATATCTATATATATATATATATATATATATATATATATATCTATATATATATATATATATATATATATATATATATATATATATATATATATATATAATAAATAAGAATATATAATTAATTAATTTCAATACAAGTAATGACTTTTGTTCTAAATACTTTTTAAGTGTTTTATAAAACTATATTTCAAGTACTCATACTTTTATCGTTCCTTTTTTTTCATAATTTTGACCTTAAAAAATATCTGCATTCCAATGGTCAATTTTTATTTGTCAGTGCTGTCATATATAAATCTCTACTTTTTGTTAAAAAATATATACGTATGACAAAAAATCTTGTTTGCATTATGATCTATGAGTCATCCAATAATCTAGACACTTTTTACATTTGTATTATTTATTCAGTCATATATTTATAATTTTATATTTTTATTGCTAGGTATTTTTTTTAATTTTGAGATAAATCTATTAAATATTTTGTAGAAAATCTGCGTCGTAATCTTTGTAATTACTCGGTTATTGAAAATATTTGATAAATTATGAGTAATATTTATATTTTGTATTATAAGGTCATGGCGATTTTATCAAATTTTAAATACTAATAAATAAAGTTTTTTGAACAAAATCAACTCGGATTCATTTATGTGATACATCATAGTAACGAGATACAGATATTTTTTTCAGATTCTTATCTGTGGTTTTTGTTTTTGATGCTGTATAAGATTACATTTCATAGCAACATAACATTTGAGTGACTTACAACTTTTGTGTGGTTTTTATACAAAACAAATATAAATAGGTTGTAAGTCCTATTGTATTGTATGAAAAAATATCTTATAATCAATTTATTAAGGATTTAAATTTTTATTGAATGTATTGAAATAATTAGCAGGGCACTTAGCAATAATATTTCATAAAAAAATATAATTACTTGAAATTATATTGTAATTGAATAGATATTTTAAGATATTTTTATCAAACTTTAAGAGACGTTGTTGTTTTGCGTTATTTTAATATAATCTAAAACCAGTAATTTTCAAGGTTAACCACTTTATATATTATGCACCATATATATAAATCTTTCTATGATTATTTTAATAGTAAAAACTAATAATATCGTTTTTTTTCAGAATATTTTTTTATATGTAGTCAATTTCGCTAAGTTTTGAAAATGCTTAACTTAAAGGCTATTCAGAAATTAACAGTTATTCAATTATGTTTTGCAATATCGTTTTTTGTTTCTGGAATCATAATAAACCTTATGCAGGGGTTTTTATATTTCACGTTAAGGAGATTTAATAAATATTTATATAGAAAAATTAATTATTATCTTGCTTACTCATTTTATTGTCGTAAGTATTATTCGAATACATTTTACTTTTTACCACATTTTATAATTAGTTTATAATTTATTACTATTTTTTTTTTAGAATTAGTTTTCATGGCAGAATGGTGGTCAGAGTCAGATATTAAGGTATATATTGATAAAGATGATTTTAATAAATACTATGGAAAAGAACATGGATTGTTATTGATGAATCACAGTTATGAAATTGATTGGTTAATGGGCTGGCAATTTTGCGATGGAATAGGTGTATTAGGTGTAAGTAATTTTATATTTGCGTTAATTTTTACTTAGTTTTTTTTTAATTATCGATATTTCTAAAGAATTATATGTATATATAATAATTTATATAAATGATTATTTTGTAGAACTGTAAAGCTTTTGCAAAAAAATCTATTCAATACATGCCACCGATTGGTTGGTCATGGAAATTTGGTGAATATGTGTTTTTAGAAAGGTCTTTTGATAAAGATAAAGAAATTATTTTGAATCAACTTAAAGAACTTGGTGATTATCCTGATCCAATTTGGGTATGTACACTTTTATAAAAAATTTAGCAATATATAGGTGATAATTTAAAATTCGTATACTAAAATATTAAAAACATTTTTAGTTATTAATATTCCCAGAAGGTACGAGATTTTCTAAAAAAAAACACGAGACTTCTCAAGAATTCGCAAAAAAGAATGGATTACCTATTTTAAAATATCATCTTACTCCGCGTACAAAAGGATTTATTACTAGCTTACAGGGTATGCAAGGAAAAATTAAAGCCGTTTATGATATTAATATTGCTTTTAACAAAGACGATGAGGTAATTTTCATTTTAATTTCAATGAAATAACGTAAATGTTTTGTTATAGATTGTCGTAAATAATATAAATATATTATTTTCAGGTATCACCAACAATGACAAGTTTACTTAATGGAAAAAAAGTTTACGCTCATCTACATATTGTTAGAATACCAGTTGAAACCATTCCAACTGATGAAGCAGAAGCTGCTAAATGGTTACACGAACGTTTTATTATAAAGGTAAAAAAAAATAGATGTTTTCAATTAATTATTGAATACAAATAATCCGCTATTTTTAATTCACCATATAATAATTTTCGAATATATATAAAAAAACATATTTTAGTAATATTTTTATTTTTTATTATAAGGATAAAATGCAAGAATCATTTCATAAGACTGGTGATTTTTTCACTGAATCTGGTGTTAAAAGAATTACGCCTTTTAAAATGAATCGGCGAAAGTATTCTTTCATGAATATTATTTTTTGGAACATTGTGATTCTCGTGCCAGCTCTTCAGTATTTGCTGGGGTTACTTTTTAGTGGTGAATTATTGTATTTTTCTATAGCTATAACGATTTTTACCGCATGTAAGTATCGTACAGAATATATTAAAATATTGCATTGGAAAATAATATATTTATTTTTTTACTATTTGTTTGCTCTTTGCTTTCAGTCTATGTAATGTTGAAATTATTAATTGGAATGTCACAAATCAGCAAAGCGTCATCATATGGAGCCGAAAAGAAGAAAGCATAATAAATATATATATATTTACATTACATTTGCTTAGCTGATATACTCTATATGTATATGTTCAGCATTTTTTGTCATTAATGTATTCGTACATCATTAACAATGATACATAGTAATATTTTTATTCCCACATTTAATATTTTTCTAATATAAATGTATAACTTCCACAATGTTGCCAATGTCTTTAAAAAAGGTGAATGTTTATGTATATAATTTTTAAGATAAATTTACAAACAAAAATTAGAGAGAAAGTTGAATTTAACTGCAAATATTTTCAGCAGTATGCAGAATGTCGTGATTATTATTCTTTCTTTTTCTTTTTCTTCGACAATAATTCTGCGAATTTGCACAGCTATTTTATTTTATATAATTTTTATTTTTTATACTTCGTTTACATATTGTGGTACGTTACGTTGAATATAGATGATTAAAATTATAATGTTATAAAATAATATATATATATATTCCTACTTGTTTTTTTTATAACGATATTACCATAAAATTGCTTCCAATTTTTAAAATTAATCATTTTATTGCTCATGTTAAGACATTTAATTAGTTAAAATTGCTGCATGCGTTAACTTCATTAAAATAATAATTGGTTTATTATATAAAATCGGCAGGTTTATTTATGTAAATTCTCGATATTGATTTTTTTTTTATATTTACGAATGAAAATTCTCTTGTTGCATTATTATATATATATTTTTGCGTATTTATTCTATTTTGCTCAAACGTTTGCGCAGTTATTTTTTTAATGTGTACATAAGTTATTTCGTTTGTTGACTAAATTCAAATTTGTTGGCGCACAATTTTATATTTTATCAAATATATTTATATAAAATACTTATTTCAAAAGTTTTACTCTTTTTAAATTTTTATATTATATATATATATATATATATATATATATATATATATATATATATATATATTATGAAAATTGACTATTTTTTCCTTGTGGAACGAATGTTTATCGAAGAAAGTATATTATATGAAAAAGCGAGTTTTTATATATTTTTATATTATATTTAAATATATAATATGGGTATATATAAATTGTAACTTTGTTATATGTGCGTATTATAATCTATTTGATATATAATTATTTTTGGCCTTCGGTGTGCGTTTACATACACACATACATATTTATATGTCTTGATTGTATGTTTTTTTTTAGATCAAAAAATAATTTTCAATTGATATTTTATTGAATATTTAAAAAAATGAAGTATTAAAATATTGCGTATTCATGTTTACATAGATATTGGTTTATATCAGTGTTGTTGAAAGATTTTATTGTAAATTAAAATCTAGCATATTACAATGGAAGGTATATTTGTAGTTGAAAATGTAAAGAGACTGATTTTGATTTTTTTTTAATATAATACATTGTAAAATTTGTAATAGAGTTCAATGTTATTACATATATGTACAATGTAGTTATTGTTTCACATTTTTACTAGTTATTTTTAAGAAATACTTTCTCTATGTGAATAGAAGACAAAATTTTACTACTTATGAGTTCATTGTTATTAAATTTACTTTTTCTATAAAATAGGTTGTGTTACTATTATTTCCATATTGGTACAAATAAAAAAACGAAAATTAGCAGGTTCTTTTTCTTATATTTGTTGTTTTCAAGTTTTCCTGTACATACAACAGATTTAGTATTATTTAGAATCAATTAGATATTATTATTATTATTATTATTATAATTATAAAATAGTAAAATACTCGAATATTGTCTTATGATAAGACAATATTTTATTCATGTCAGGGAATTTCCATATTACTTAATCTGAGAATGAAATCGAGCAAATGCATTTGAAGTTTAACCTCACTGGGTTTGTTGGTAACATAAAAACCTGGAACACCGGCTTTCTCCAAAGTAACTTGTTGATCACTAACCTAAAATATTAAAAGCGATTTTTATGTAAAACATATGTAACATAATGAAAATTAAAAAAAAATCTATTATATATATATATATATATATATATATATATATATATATATATATATATATATATATAAACGATAATATTAAGCTTAGAGCAGTTGCAGAATGGATTTATTTCAAGATATATATTGCTTATTCAATTTTATCATTAACATTTAAGCATTATTTATTTTGTTTTTGTGTTGAGTTCACTGAATTTCATTCTGTATTATGAATTTTTCACTTATTTATTTTTACAAAAAAAAGGTCAAACCTAAACTTATTTTTATAATTCTTAATATTTTTTACAAACAAAAATTTCTGTATTCTGGTGGTTTTTTTCTCTTCCTAGTAATTTATTAAGTACTTTAGAACGGCAGATACGATTTAATATAAAACGCTTATTATTTGTTAAATAACAAAATTGATATATTATGTTTACTCAATACAAGAAAATAAATCATCGATTGTTAAATCTTAAAAATGTAGTTTAAATACTTATATTTCATCATAAACGAGTGAAGACTTCTTTTAAAAGAGAAACTACGTTTTATATGTTTCCTATTATGGACTTTTATGTGCTGAATACATACTTTTTGGTCAAGTTGCAATATCAATTTCATATCAGTTTGTTTCATTTCCTCTTTGTGTTTCGTTTGTAACAATAATCTCTGTTGAGTTTGTTCATCAGAAGAAGGGGTTCTAATTATCATCTCTTCTATTTCCACTGTAATATGAAAAGTAAAGAATAAAAAAAAAAAAACATTTAAAAACTTGCATATATATGTGGTTAGAGGTTAATGTGAAAAACAGACGTTTATGCCTTTCGACGATTTGTAATCTTTGTTGGTAAATATGCTTTTCGGTTACATGTTGAATTTCCATTAATCCTTTTACGATTTCAAAGATTGTGTCATTCAGTAATGAATTTGCAAGACCCGAGAGTAATTCTATGGGTACACGCATTTGATATTGACTAGCGCAAAACGAATAAAAATTAGTCGGATCTTACAAATATATAAATCTGATCTATTATTACGTCACCTACGGAGGTAGTTCTCTGGCCATATTTTGCAATTGATCTAATAAAAAATACAATTTTCTTTGTAAATCTTCAGGACTAGGCTCTTTCACCTCCATGTTTACAATTGGCAAAATCTAAGCTGTTTTGACATTTATGTTATTGGTCTAAACAATATTTTTTACAATCTCACTTATATACATTTTTACATTTTCTTGATAGAAATATTATTGAATATTTACATTATTTTTAATTTTAAAAATATTTATATTATTGCATACAATGTATGTATTAAATATTATTATTGTATTTTATAAAATTATAAGAAATTAATATTTGTTTACAATGAAAAAAATATCCCATGTTTAAAATTTATAAATATTTCGAAAAAATGATAATGTTTTTTATTTTTATAGCACATTAAGATCTTAAAATAAAATTTATTTTTATAAATTTTTATTAAATGATTTAGAAAATTAGAGATGTCATATAAAATATGTTGGTAGGACTGTCGGCGATTGTCAGTGCGCCGTTGCAAATATGTGTCATTGTCAGTTGTGTTTTCCCGTGTATCGGTGTTTTTGTTCGCGCGCACATATTATGATAGCGCAGAATTATTTCAAGGACAAGAAGCGATGTTCGCACGATCGACGTTCGTGTTGATCGTTTGTTATTTGTATATTTACGATTGCGTCGTGCTGCCGGAATTGTGAGCCACGATTCTATGTCGTTGTTACACCGTAACGCCATTGTTCTCTTGATGTCGCGTTGTTTCTAATTTTCAGAAATTTTTTCGACGACGTCACAATAATCAACAACGAGACGGACTGCGACGTCGCCCTGCGACAATTCGCAGAGGCCTCATCAAATTTTACATATTGCACCGTCAGATTTTCGCGTCCGATTCAGATATGCGGACGATGCGTCGACACTTATACGGACCTCCTGAGGAGTCACGAGAACATTTTGTCCGCTCAAGTCAACGGCACCAAGTGCAAAGATAAACTCATCAACGTCGATCGATTGGAAGTTGTTGAATCGACATTTTTTGACATGTTAGACATGTGGAAGAGAGGTTATTGTGATAGTGAGTAACCTCTGTAATTTATTTATTTTTTAATTTATATTTTCTTGTACGTTGACTAATTTAATTATTTTACGTTAATCGATAATTATTACTTATGTATATTATCATCAATTAGGTTTTTCATTATTGAAATATAAATCTATAGAATGATTCATTCACTTTATTAAAAAGGATTAGTTTTATGTCGTATTCTACGTTTTATTTATTATTTTTGTTATTCGTTTTTCAGAGTGTTTCGATTGGAATGATGGAAAACCGACACCATCCAATCAAACGAAATTATTTATTTCATATTTCGAAACCGCAAAGAGTTGTATAAATAATCATACACAAGATATAAATGTTAATAATACAGATAAGATATGCGAAGACTGTATGAACGACTATATAACTCTGAACTCATTTTATGAATCGTTAAAGGGAACTAGTGAAACCGTCGGAATCTGTATGGACATTGTAGACGCTGTATAAAAATTATTCTTATATATTTATTAATAAAATAATGCTAGATTATTTTTAATAATCTATTCAATTTTAGATGAATGCTACGCGATCTGTTTGGAGTGACGTTCTTAATTGCTGCCGACTTCGAAGAACTCCCGAATTAATATTTTTGTGTTGTACAGGAGTTGTTACTGTTCTACCGGCAATATTTTATATATTAGCCAGACTTTACTGCGAAAGTTCTTCAAAGCCAAAGATTATCGGACGTATGTATTTTAATTGATTTTTAATTATTCTTATATACTTTATTTATAATTTATCTTTTTTTTTTTTTTAGAAAATCGTCTTGCTGAAACTCTTCAGTGTTCACCAAGTACATCTAGAATGGATCAATAATAAACATGTTCCATATTGTTGATATTATATATATATATATATATATATATATAATTGTGATATGAAATTGTATTTTATATATATATTTTTTACATAGATATATTGACTTGTAAATAATTTATATGTATTACGAAATATATAATCAAAAAAATAGTAACTAAAGTATAATTTGAATATTTTTAATACGAGTATAGTTTTATTTTATTAGCTAATTGTGAGGATGTTGTATTGAATCTTTTTTTTTCTTAATAAATGTAATGAAAAATTTAGTTTTGAGGCGTCAAATTTAGACAGAAAATAATTAAGATGGCAAGTAAAGATACCATAAATTAATACAATAAATATTGACCAATATATATGTGATTTTATTTTCAATTTATTATTAATGCTATAATTTATTTTAATACATGGATATCCAATATATTTTTCTTCTGCAAATATGTCTTAGATCATATATAAAATATCAAGTATATTAACTTAATAACATATTTGAAATAGCAAGAAAAAGATTTTTTTCTACACCTTAATAAAATTGTTATTTTATAGCACATTTTAATTACTTTTTATTTTGTTATTACATTTAATTATAAAAGACGCGCTATATTTTCAATTATTTAATAATACAAGAGCTCTCAAGTTTCATGATTGTTCTGATATATTTTTTATAATATATTACAACTAGTTACCAATTCTATATAATACTTTTAGATATAATTCTTTTCTAAGAATTTAGAGATTGTAGCATTTTCAATATATTCAAATTCAAGTAAAAATCTATCCTAAGGTGTACACTATTCAATTAATATTAATGCGGGGAAAAAATACAATTGAAGACATGTGTTGGCAATATTTGAGTTTTTTAATATTTTTCTAAATTAATAACACACACACACACACACACACATATATATATATATATATATATATATATATATATATATATACGTGTGTGTGTATGTATTATATTCACAAAATCCAAAATGCTTAGTAACATATTTTAACATATTTTTTTAAACACGTACACACATATAAGAAATAAATTAAATAAAAATGAAATACCTATAGTTTATATATACAATTGTTATTATTATATTATATATTTATAATACTATAATTAATTTAAGATACTATTAAAATTTATATATTAAACATGAAAGTCTATAAGAGAGCAAGTATATAATTGTGAATTGTCCATTATGTTAATAATAGAATACTTGTTAAGGTAAAAATGTATATAATTATTTTTTTAACACCTTAAGTTATCTATGTCGAGCTTTTTTATTATTGTTTTTCTTTGCACTGCTATTGCTCGACGTCGTGGGAGCTTTATGTTTATTATTAGACGGCGTAGTATCATTTGATTTAGGTATCAAACCTAAACCTAAAACCGATTCCTTCTCTTTCGGCGTGCTAGGTCTGCTGTCTAAACCGGATAGTAATTTATCAGATCCTAATTGTTTTTGTATATTAAGAGGAGTGTTTGGCGTCTTCTGGTTTGTATTAAATTTTGTCGATGGAGCGTTGTGGGCGAGAGTTTTATCCGAACCCGTATTTCCATTGTGGGTATGGTGTTTTCCTAGGATTTTCTGTAAGATTAAATTATTTTAATCGGTATAGAGCGAAATTATATCGCAGTATTGGTTATTGTGAAAAATATTACATTTGAACCCATTTGCGTATCCGACGAATCGTCATAAGTCTGAGAATCCGTTTCGCTATTTCTCTCGGCTGAAAACGAATACGCATTAGTAAATTTGCTACGATATATTATTAAAAATTATTTCGATCAAATTACTTTTGGCTTCCGCGGGGTCCACCAATCCGCTTACGGCCTAAAAAAGGAAACGAAAAGAGATGTATCGATTTATTTCTTAATATTTAGAGATAATTTGAAATCGAGTATATTACGGCCATCGACGTTATGGACGACTTTGAAAATAATCGTTCCGCTTCTTTGAATTTCCTATTTCTTTTATCCGCTTTCGGATTTGTACTTTTATTTGTGGTCAAATAACGGTCCCATCCGCGTATGATATTTCCGTATAGTTGTGTATCTTCTAAATAAGAACCTTCAAAAGCGTATATTTGTCTTTCCAAATTTGCTAAGTTTTCCTATAAAAGACAATATGAATTAGTAAATATCTAGATAAAAAAATGCTCGCGAAAATGATAGATCGTTCTCGATTTCTTGTTATTTTTTGCAAACAATTCGTTATCATATTGAAACGCGCGAGAGTGACAGAAAGAAATATTGATAGATAGGAAAGTAACCGCAATCTCGGCCTTCCGTTTGACGAGCTCGAGGAGCTCTTGTCTTGTGTCGGCAACACTGGCTCTAGGAGTCTGCGGTCCCGCTCCGGCACCGGCGCCGACTCCGGCGGTCGCTCCGGCTCCGGTTCCGGCTCCCTGTCCGGCTCCAGTACCGGCTGCGGCGGCTGCCGCGGTTGCGGCCGCCGGAGCCCCTTTTGCAGGACGAGAGCATCGAGCACCTTTACCGTCTCCGGGACCGACTACAGCCGGCGAATGCACCATATTTATTATTTTTCAACCAGCGAAACGCAATCTCCCGCTCGCGACGACTGTCAACGATGACGCGACTCGCAATAACACCCTTCATTACGGCCATTACCTTAAATCATCCCTTTTTTTTTATTTATATTAGCAGATTTTTAATTATAATATCATTTATTCTTAAAGTTTTTCATTTATTTTCTACTTAACCAAAATTCATATTTTTATATCATATATATTATAAAAAAAAAATACATTTTTTTACAAATGGAGATAATTTTGTATGAAATTACATGAAATAGTTTTAATCCTAATAATATCTATAGCCACTATTATCGTTAATATTTCTTAATAAATGTTAACAATATTAGAGAAATTATTTAAAAAAATACGATTTTTTAAAATTATTATTAATATTGCAATTCTTTGTAAATCAATATTTTTATTTTAAAAATATTTAAATTATATATGGTCATAGAAAACTGTGTTAGGTTCGTTATTCTTGATGTTGATCTCGGTCAAATGTCAATTTGAACGTTTTTCTTTTTTTGATTGATCTCTAGTTCCTTCAAAATTTTGTCATCGATAAAATGAAAAGCAATTATGTACCAAGAGTAACTCAAGTAAATTTATAAATAAAATTAATATTGTTCTAAATTACTCTTCGTCCGTATATTTTTATATTTTGTGATTGTCATAATTTTATTAATTTTAGCTTGACGCATCGCAGTTAGACGAAGAAGTTGTAGAATTGTTGAAAAGTCAATTGACAGAATGTACCAAATATTTATCAGTAAATACGTTCATTTAAGTCGTTTCTTCTTTTTTATAAACGTTTTCATTAATATATTTTTTTTTATTTTCAGCCTGGAATTTTAACGCCTTTAACGCCAGAACTAGAATTATTGTTGAGATCGGCGATTTTTAAATTTTCCATATTGCAAGCGGGTAAAACGTTTGGCCAACAAATGCTGTCGTTGCAGTATGATGAAAAATTACTATCAAAAAGTAAAATGTACTGGCTATTTGGTTATACAGTATTGTTAAAATATATTAGAGAACGTCTTTTCTTGTCGTACACGACGAACGATTCCGTTCAGAGGTTGTTAGCCGTTATTGAAAAGTTTCAAATTATCGGAGACTTTCTTAATATGATAAGATTTTTGCAATCTGGAAAAAAGCCAGCTTTAATAGAGTATTTATTAAATGTGGAAATGAATAGTACTAAGAGAATAAGTAATCAATACACGGACTTGTCTTGGACAAGAGAATTATTATGGCACAGTTTTATTGTATAATTCACTATTATTAAATATCATTTATAAATTTATTGTTTTATACGTAATTCGATATTTTTTTAACGCTTTTAGGAATTGTTTGGTGTTGTAGCACCGTTATTGCAAACAAAAATTGTCAGGCGCATTATTAGAGAAAGATCTTTAAATATCTTTCGTAAAAATAAAAATGTGTACTCTTCGTTTGTAAATTCCAATCCAGTTTTGAATAAAGATACGAAATGTGCCGAATGCAGAGAAAATCCAATATTACCACATTTTATGGGCTGCGAGCATATTTTTTGTCATTTTTGTCTGCAGGTAATTTAAAATATTTATTTAATATTTTATATTAATTTTGATTACGCATTTTATAATGTTATTTTCAGTCAAATAAACTGGATAATCCAAATTATAAATGTCCTTTATGCGATTATGTTGGAGATACAATAATGCGAGTATCGTGCGGATAACATCGTTTTACTTTTTACATATAAATATTGTGCAATTATACGATTTTTATAAATAATATTTTTATATTCGTTTTTATTACAATATGTAAAATTGTTATTATTGTTTAATAAATTATTCTGTTAAATATATATTCATATATTAAAATACAATCTAAATGAATAAAACTTTATTGTAACATATTAAAATAAGAGATATGACACTCTTTATCACATTTAAAAATATACAATAATATATATTTTGTATACTAACTGGTAACCAATATTTCAATAAGAGTGAAAACAATGTATTTAACATTTACAGGTACAAGTAAATTAATTTCATAAATAGTACAGTGTCATTATATTTCGTCGATATATATATATATATATATATATATATATATATATATATATATATATATATATATATATATATATATATATATATTAATAAATAGTTTTATATATATATATATATATATATATATATATATATATATATATATAAATTATACAAATGAAAAAAAAATTAAATTAAATATAAATTATGGTAATACTATTTATAAATATAGTTCAATTTATTCAAGATATATTTACGTTTGTTAAAAATTAAGAAGTTGTAACGCAATTTATAATATATATATATATATATATATATATATATATATATATATATATATATATATATATATATATATATATATATATATATATATATATATATATATATATATATATATATATATATATGAGAGTTTTTATATAAGAGTGTTAAGTGAAACTAAAGTGAAACGAAATCGGCTAGTATTCTCTAATTCCTTAATGAAATTTAGATCACTTAAAATATCTTTTTCGACATTGATTGACTTACACGTTCGCGTAATATATTTTTATCCATATTTTTGACAATACTTCCAAAAAATAATTTATAACATTATTATTATTATAAGAGTTATCTACAACTAAGAGTATATTAGGTACTTGCAGTGTGGTGCGTTTTTTTTTCTTACATTATTATTATTATTATGTTTTTTTTTATATATATAAATATATACTTTTATAATTTACTTATAATGTGCACATGTTACTTAAATGTTGTATGATGTATTCAATGAAGAGATCCGTGACCATCTTTGCTGTTGCTGACGGTTGCGTGGAAACCGCTCTGCCAATCGGCCACATAATCCACAGTACGCACTGAACCATCAGGTTCAACCAATGAGTATTGTCCTGAAATTATTAATTGAGGATTAATCATGTGCTATATATTGAATTTAAAACGGTTTGATATATTTTAGTGTCTTGTAGTTTTTTTTTTAATCATGTGAAATGTGTTTAAATTCTCTTATTAACATTATACTGTTGAGGATGCAAACGTTCAAATACTTGTTATTAACATTACAATATTTTAATAATTATAATAAGCAGTTTTGACTGTATTATTTTTTTTTACAAACTCAGTTTGACTCCTATAAAGAATCAGCTCTATGACACATAAAAGATTACCATATTTTAACAACTAGTTCCTATTTTGTACATCATTTTGTGATAACACAACACGCAAGAAAAAAAAAGAGAGAGTATCGAATATAGAAAAAAAATTAGACTATTTTTTTTTATATTCTATATACTCCTTATTTATTGTATTTTTTTCTCAGTATTACACGTTTAATATTCAATACGTAACGAATATATATATATATATATATATATATATATATATATATATATATATCGCGTGAAAAGTTGATTAACCGGAAACATTTTACTAAAAAAAAAAATAAATAAATACATATAAAAACCACCTTAGATATTTGCTCTAATTGAAGTAGTGAAAGATTAATAATAATTTAAGATACGAATATACGTTTGTCCATTACGTAAAAGTGTTCCAAATTGAAAAAAATGCGGTAAGCCCGGCAAACATGGCTTGGAGCAATGCAAAAATGTTTTGTTATGTTCTGGTTTCTATTTTTTATTTTTTTTTATTTATTTTCGTTTTACATTTTTAAGTTACCTTTGACGACGTCGCCGTCTCGTTCTTCTTTCTGATGCTTGATGTCACCGGTGTGAGGATCGTTTACCGAATATTCGAACGCATACCGTGGATGATCGTCCTGTAATTAAAAACAATATGATTATTTCATTTGTAATCTCGAAGAAAATTCTATGTATAAAATATATTAATTACTATATAATGGGTAATTGTTTTCGATATGTACGAGGTGTATAACAATGCGAGAAAGTGCAATTATCAAAAGTGTGAGGTGTCAACCTTGAGGCTTCTTCCTTAGTCGGTGACCTGACTGACATTCACGCAAGTCACGGTGCTTTATTGGAGCTATATTAGCGTGCTGATCACCAATAACAATGATTGCCATTTTCGCAATTACCCGGTGCAATGTACTTGCCATCGGCAAAACATTGACCTTAAGACGAATATGCTTTACAGACAAGCTATTCGACATTGCGCATTATGATTCAATACTATGATGTATTTATATTATTTTCTTAAAATCTAGATTAAAATACTAAAAAAAAAATATTGTGTTGTCAATATGAGGTCTCTAATATTGCAAGACCAGAGACAGATTTTTCTTTTGTAATCTCCCCTTTGATTACTTCTGATTATATCAGACACTTTAAGATTGAATTTAGTGTGATTTTAAATGATTATTATCTGTAGAATGAAATATAAAAATAAAATGTACTTACATAATAATCGAGTTGTTTTGTATGAACGTTTTTAACAATTAGCGGAGCTTTTGCTACTGGAGCTGATACATATTGATTGATCAAAGCTGGAGCTGGAGCTGCTGCTACTATTGGTTTGATATAGGCTGGGGCGGCTGCAGCATATTGTTTGATTATTGGAGCTGGTGCTGCATATTGTTTGATGATAGCCGGTTGTGAAATTACGGGAGCCGCAACTTTAATAGCCGGTGCTGAGTAATGTTGGATGGCTGGTGCTGAATATTGTTGAATTGCCGGAGCTGAATAGTGTTGGATGGCCGGTGCTGAATATTGTTGAATAGCTGGTGCTGAATATTTTGCGATTACTGGAGCAGAATATGAATGAGCCGCTGGAGCAGCAGAGATGTAGTTTTGATAAGCTGGAAGTGATGATGTTTTGTATGCTGTTGAAGCTACGTATGCTGGAGCTGCAACCGTATTGTAAGCTGGCGATGAGACGTATGATGTCGTAGCAATGTTTTTGTATAGGGGAGCTGCAGTTTTATATGATGGAGCTGATACGTATGAAGAAGAAACAACTGGAGCGGCGGAGTAGCTTTGAGATACAATCGGTGTTACATATTTTTGTGCAGTTTGAGTATAATATGTTTTCGGAGCCACAGGAGCTATGTATTGCTTTTGAATTGCTGGAGCTATATATTTAGCGATAACAGGAGCTGCGCTTACTTTTCCTATAATAGGTGTTTGCGCATAAGCCAGATTTGAACTGGATACGTATTTTGCTGGAGATTGAGCATAAGAAGATGCATATCCAGAACTGTAGCTAGCAGATGATGACGAAGAATAACCAGAGTTGTAGTTAGATAATCCAGCAGATGTTGAATAACCATGTCCCGATGGTATCGAAGAATACGAAAGACTGGGTTTTAAGTATGACGTAGACAATATTGGTTGAGCTACTGCAAGTTTTGGTATAATTGGTGCCGCAGTTTCATATTTCAGTCCCGACGACAAGGACGATGAATAAAGACCAGCTTTAGAATAGCTAGAAATTGTAGGCGCATAAGATAAACTAGGAGCAGCAGCGGCAGAATATTTAATTCCGCTGGTTGTCAATTGAACGGCCGGAGCTGGATATTCGTAACCTCCTCCATGTGCTCTATTATTACAGTCGTTTGGAAGTATAACATCTGGATCGTAATAAGCGAGACCACCCTTCACCAGTAAAATAGAGAATATGTACAGCTTCAACTGAAAAGCAAACATAAACGAAAAAAAAAAACATTGTAGAACGAATAGACATATAATTTTATTGACGTTAGAATTTTCACCGATATTGGATTAGTTAATTTTAATGACGGAAACGCACGTGAAAATCTCACATGTCATCTATGAAGTGTTCGATTTTTATAGCTTTCTCGAAATCAAAAATCTGCACAAAAACAGCTTTCACAAGTCGATATGCGATGCTTATGTTAAAAATAGTATCGAATTCATATAGGTATGCTTTACAATGTGTATTCTCGAATTATTACGATTTTCGAAAGCGAATTTTAAATATAATAATAAACGAGACCATTTTGTAACAAATGTAACGTTTATTTCAATGATGAATCTCTTTTTTTTTAATTGTATTATTATTATTATTATTATTATTATTATTATGATAAAGTGAAAGTAATGACTTTGTACATTTTTTTTTGATTAAATTTAATATTCAATTAAGAAAGTTTTAGTTTTCAAAACTTTTTTTATTTTTATTGTGAACGAACGAATCTGTTATATTATAACAGATTGATTTTTCCAGATACTAAATTAATCGAATTAAATTTATTCGATAGATATTTTTTTTAATTCATATGAATAAATATTGAACAAAAAAAAAAAAAAAAAGGAATTGATTATAAAAATCGTTAATGAGCTTATAATTGTAGGAGTAATTAATGTTGATTTAATTTTTTTTATATATTATTACAGAATTCAATATTTATATTATTCTAAATTAATATATGAAATAAAAAAAATACACTACAATCACTGATGTATGAAAATAATATAAAAATTCACAATTGATATTGTACAATGGAAAATTTTCACATTATTAAAAATGTTATATATATATATATATATATATATATATATATATATATATATATATATATATATATATATTATCACTGATTTACTGCGAAAACTCACCATCGTCTCCTGATACAGTGAACTCTTCGCACCGAGAAAATGTACGATAAAAAGCGTACAGTATTAACACCGCCACAAATACAACGATAAACAATAAAAATAATTTAATATAAATCGACGTGAAGGGTGATATATAAGGGTTGTTGTATTATATACGGTTGTAGACGTGTTTCTGAACCGTTTCGAACCGTCTTTAAACAGTGACTGGTTGATACTGATATCGGTTGATCGTCTTTTATACTGGTCCACTTTACGGTTTCAGTTGCAGTTTTCGGGGGAGGTTCTGTGACATTACGCTAACCGACATGTAAAACGTATTAATCATTAACAATTCTCACTATCGCCAGTCAAAATTTATTGTAATTGCACGTAATTGCAGAATAATGTCATGCGGGGAATGCAAAATAAAAATAATATAAAAAAAACGTTGCAATCAGATCAGACAGTAATATATATATATATATATATATATATATATATATATATATATATATATATATATATATATATATATATATATATATATATAAGATGAAAAATATTTATATGATCATCAAAGTATATTAAGTAATAATATCAAATTGATAATAAAATATTTTTATAAATTAATTCAGTAATTTACTTCAATAATCTATCTTCATTTGCAATTTATTTTCATATATAAATGTAATTAATAAGTTTAAAATGTGTCTAAAATTACGATTTATAGAGCGTATTCGGTATTTAATAATGTAGGGGTGGTCAAGTTTTTTTGATAGTCCGTGTCATTTTATAAAATTTGTAATTTTTCGCAATTAAATACGTATTTTTTAAAATATATTTATTGTAAAAAATACGTGTATTGAATTTAAATATTAAAATTAAACACATTTTTTTGTACATTTATCTAGAGTCACAAATGATTATTCAAAGAGCCGCAGTTTGGCTACTCCTGTAATATATAAACATAATGTATATATTATTTTTTATCTTTATCATAATTCACAATGGCAATTGAAATATAAATTTTAATAAAATATATAAATGATACATTTTTTCCTAAATCTGGTACATTTTGCGACATCGTTTATGAAATCTTATATAATACATCAATTATATAGTAATTTTTAACGTTCAAATACGCGTATAACCTTGATATTCATTATTTTTATTCATATATTATAATATATAAAGTGAAAAAAAAAATGTAAAGTACGCAATCGTGTTCCACTTATGATCTGTCAAATATTAAAGTCTTTATATGGACATTATGAAAAATTAAACGTTCATTTTTCGTGTAAAACGAAAATTAATTATTTTTTACAAAAAGAAAATGTTTCTATAATATGTTAAAATAGTAAATGCAAAAGAATATTTATAGTTAAACTTTGTATGAGATAACTCGATTGTTATTATATGAATATGTCTAAGATGTAAAGTTCTTAATAAGAGTTTATAAAAATATACATAAAGTGTATTTTTTTTGTAAAAAATATTTAAATAAAAATCCTTGATGAGATAGTTTTATGATGGTCAAAATTGATATATTTTAACGGAGTTGAGTCGTTAGCTCAACGTTAAACTTTTTATTCATATGAAATTTTAGATATATCGTCGCCATTTAAATTGAAATATATTAAACAATACGAAAGAATTAAATTATATTATTAATTAAAATAAAATATTTTGAAATTTAAATTTACATCATGTCATACTGCATTGATTTTACGCGAAATTTTTGCCAAAAACAAGACTCATATCGTTCCGCAATCGCCGTATTCGCCTGATTTGGCTCCGTGCGACTTTTGGCTATTCGGCAAACTCAAAAGACCAATGCGGGCACGCCGTTTTGACACGATTTAGGAGATAAACACCGAATCAAAGAAGGTCTTGAATTGATATTTTATAAACAAATTCACCTTACTTTTTAATCACTGCGTTATAACATATTAAAATAAAATATTACACAATTTCATCGTTAATAAAATTCGTATAGAATTACAATTACTATTCCAGAGAAAAAAAATCGTATATATTTATATTGCACTTATTCAAGTTTGACTGACCTCAAAACTCGGATTTGGCGCCATTTTTTTTTCTGTATTTTCAATAAAAAGGACACATATTACTATGTAAATGTGCTCTGAAATTACATTCTAAATTACGATTTTATACTCGGAATCCGTTACGATTTGTTGATAATTAAAATTTCTATATGGTACTTGAAAAAAAAATCATGTAACTTTACGACTGTTACAATTAGAATGCTGTTACACTTTATGCACCCACACTAATTTTTTTTGCAAATTAGGAAGTTTTTAATGATTATTATGTAAATATATATATATATATATATATATATATATATATATATATATATATTATAAAATAAAAGTTTAATTTTATTCGTAGATGTTTCGCAAAAGAAAATATTAAAACAATTAAAACTAGTCATTTTTTAAAAGTCGTAAACATTTCGCTAATTTATATGTAGATTTTAACGATTTTCATTTTACTTTCTTACGCATTTTGTGCGACGATTATTCGATGTTATTATATTTTTTATTGTTTATATATATATATGTGTGTGTGTGTGTGTGTGTTAAAAGGCATAGTAAAAAAAAATAATAATAATACGAATACGCAATTAAAAACACTTTCATTTCAAAAGTAATTATATTTAATGGAATTATGCGATTTTAGTTAATGGTCGTTTGATGTATTACTATGACACAAAAATTTTAATTCGTAGATTGTGAATAAATAATATATGTCGTATTTTTGTAGAAAACTATAAAATCTTTATTAAAAATGATTTATAGTATTATTTTAATAATGCATATAAAATATTGTTTATTATCGAACTATTGAAAGAAAAATATTTCAGTTTGAAATATATTTTAGAAATAAATAAAAATATATACCATATTATATTATAATATTAATATCTGTTTTTTTTGTATCATTAATTGAAAGTAATAGATAATTTCCGGAAATTACAATTACATTTACATAATTATCATCGGATTTATCAAGTATATTTATTATAAGTATTTTTATTATACTAATTTTATTAAATTTTCACAATTATATTGACCGTGAAATTGATGATAAAAAACGATAATTATTATTAACAACTGAGGATTGAAAAAAAATATCATTTAAAATATATGTAATGCTGTTTTGTAGAAATCAAAATTTAGAGAAGTTATACTCAAAATGTCTTTTATATATTATTGATGATTTTAAATATATAAAAAAAGATTAGGAATAGTTTCTAAAGATTTTTATTCGATAATGATCTGTTTTAAAAGATGTATTGAAGTTTTTGAACAATGCCTATGAATATTATATTTGTAATAATAGTACAGTTTGTTCAAAAAGGAATTACGATATAATATTGTAGATTTTTTTTTCATATAAATATAGATTAATAATACTAATGACTAGTGTCGATCAAAATTGATTTTTTTTTGTTAGTTTAAATTTAAAAACGTGTGGGTTAAACGTTTACCGAAATGGAGAGAAAATTCATAGCACGTCAATATGTCGATTAAATAAATAATATATGTTAAGTTTCAGTAACAGAAAAAAAAAGGAAACACATTATTTACATATAGCAAAAACGAAGGGGCTCTAATAATTATATTTATATATATATAAAATTATTTGGATCAAGGGTGTTTTGTGTAAAAGTGTTTCAATTACACGGTCATACATGCAAAATTTTATGTGACGGAAGCTGATGAAATTTGTCGAATTTGTTTATTTTATATTTTACTTATCAAAAAAAAAAACAGTGAAATATATGTTATATTATGCAATGAATGTCTTTAATTTATTTTTAATTCGATATACATTAAATAATTATCATAATAAGGGTGAAATCGTTTAATTTTTTTTTGAGTACAGATATCAAATTTATGTTCAAGAATAAGATATGTTGAATAATTATACGATAAAAATTTTTAAAGCATTAGTTGTTAATAGTTTTGATGATTTATATATAATGAAAAATATTACAAAAACGATTGTATAAAATATTTTATAAATACTGAAAGAGTATATCTTAAAAAAAAAGATGTAAAATTCTCAAAAATATTTAAATATCAGTAGAAAGACATTAATATTAAAAAAAATTGTCATTGATATTCATTAAAATAATTCATTTATATTTTTAGATTTATTATTATTACATTTTTTTTAATCCTTAGTTTGCTAGATGCGAAATAATTTAATATAAATTATGTACCGTGAAAAAAAGAAAAATAACGCGCGTTAATATATTATTATAAATTGATTAATATCGATAATGATTAAAAAATATATATATATTTGTAAATAAAAAAAATATTTTTTTTCCGTGAAAAATCATAAAATATACAACGTTTACGTAATGAAAATGTCAAGCGATTTTTAATTTTTTTATTCTAATATAAAAACAGACGAGCATTGGTAATTTGATACTATTTTTTTTTTACTATAACATTAATCATATTAATAAAAGTCACAGTTATTTGGGTCGTAATTAAGAAAAAAGGAATTTATCTCAATTTTTGATCTGATTGAATTCGTTAATCTGCTATTGCGGAATAAAATTTGACACTGCGACTGAGTTTATGAAACTGATTTTTTTTTCAAACTAATCGAACGAGCACATTCTTATAATGATATCAAATATATATATGTATACAAATATATATACGAATTTTTTTGAAAAAGTCGATAATTTAAATTGATACATAAATAATTAATGTTACGTTGAATAAAACAACAAAAAAAAAACGAACTCGACTCCCGTTATAATTTATTGTTAAAAACGTATGTAATGTCGTATAAAAAATATATATCGTCGATAATTTGGCAATATTTTATTTAACACGTAATGTTATAATAATCGCCATATAAGCCGTCGAATTAATAAATCATCCGTTAACTGGATAGTTAAAAACGATACGTTGTTATTAAGTTAAGTTAAGCGAGTCGGAATCGTTTGTGTTTTATTTTTCCGCTTAAATATCTGATCATGTCAACGACAATGTTTTATAACTTTAAAAACGATGTTATATATATATATATATATATATATATATATATATATATATTAAAAAAAATTAACATTCCAATGAACACAAAGATCAATATGAATCCATATAAACATTTTAAAATCATAATTTTAAATAAGTAAAGTTCTATTCTTTGTAAATCTCAGATAAATTTTCGATATTTTAAAGTGAATTTATTTTCATTTAAAAATTAAAATATCGGTACGTTTAAATTTTCATACATTTCTGGACAAAAATATAATTGACAACATATATATTCTGGAAGAATATTATTTAAATAATAATTTGTTTAGTTAAATAGAAAAATAATTGAATGAATATATAAAATATATGAAATGTTATTGTATTTTATAGTAGATTTGTCTATTTGAGACAAATTGTGTATATATGGTAGAAGAGTTTAGTTAATAAATAAAAATAAGGATAATATAATCAAAGTTGGGATTAGATGATGAAATATTATGTCATTTTCATACGTAGAACTATAAGGTAAATGATTATGATGTTGATAAATATTTGATATTTTATATACAAATCTCAAAACAATATTTTTGAAAAGATTGAGAATCTCTATTATATATGGAATATTTTATATAATAATAGTTCAGTGTATTTTATTAGAATAAGCGAAGATTTCAACGAGCGAGTAAGAATAAAAACCAATTTTCATATTATTATTATTTTTTATTATGATAAAAATTCGTTATAATTTTGTCGTTATCAAACGATCCAATTATTCAGAATCGACGGGCAAATATTTGTGTCGTTATATTTAAAATTCACTATTCAAGTATGAATGACGAAATGTGAGCTTAACTAGTTTTTCTATACAATTTTACGATGCCACGACAAAAATACAAGTGACGGGATAATATATATATATATATATATATATATATATATATATATATATATATATATATATATATATATATATATATATATATATATATATATATATATATATATATATATATACACGTTTATATTTATTTATATATATGTATATATAAAAACATGTACGTGAACATTTCTAATTGACGAGCTAATAATAAGTGCGCGAACCTGTAATTAGTCTTGGAATTCACTAGCAGAGTGATAGAAAAAAAAAATAGTAAACAAAAAAATAAGTGGGTCAATCTAATAAACGTCAATAATGCTTTTCACTCTCCGACGATTGTGCATCGTTATTAATTAACAACTATCGCTAATTTTTAACGCATTGTTTCCTGTATTTTCTAGTTTGTTTTCTTTTTCATACTTTATATTTTTACAACTGTAATCAAAAAGTAAGGTGAAATTGTAAATAAGGTAAATTGTGATTTTTTTTCCTAGATTGGTAGGACTGTCTATAACATTGGTTCTTTGCGACTTTTTTGACAAAAACTCGACTCATATCGTTCCGCAACCACCGTATTTGCCTGATTTGGCTCCGTGCGATTTCTGGCTATTCGGTAAACTCAAAAAAAGACCAATGCGAGGACGTCGTTTTGACACGATTGAGAAGATAAAACCGAATCAAAGATGGTCTTGAAACTTGGAAAAAGACTATTCCGACTGCTTTGATGACTGGAAAAAGTGTATTTTATCAGACGGGAAGTACTTTAAAGGGGATGAAATTGTTTTCGAAGAATGAATAATGAATTTACATTTTATAAATAAATTCACCTTACTTTTTGATCACAGTGTTATGTAACTATTATGTAATAATTTATCAGGAATTAAATTATAAAGGATGTAAGAATTCATAAGGAAATGATTAATTATTATACGATTATTGATTTGTACATATTTTATTTATATCTTTTATTCAAAATAATCTAGATAATGTGCGGACAATTATGATAGACCAGTATAGAAATGTTAATAAATTTCTATAGAACATATTTAGAATACAGTTTACGAATGATTTATTAATATTTACACGGATAGAAATGTGTAACAATTGCATAGATCAGCGATTCTTAATATTAATAATAAAAATAAAATTTCATATAAAAATTAATTGTCATATAGAATACACGTTTTTTTTATTATAGATAAAAAATTCGTAATTATATATATATTTTAAATACGTATTATTTCGCAATTACGATTTCACATCAAATTGCTAGTTTATAAAAATCATTTTGAAAAATAACTTTTTTTTATATCATTATTAAAACACTTTCTTAAACATGTTTTTTTTTTGAAAATCTCAAATATATTATTTTTTGTGAAAATCGAACTATTATAACGTATTATAATATGGTAGAGATGCAAACAATTTTTTTTTGGTCTATTTTATAGACAAAAATTACGATCGAAACTAACGTTTAATTGGTACTTGGAATTATTGAAATGTGCACGTTTAATACATCGGAATGCTGTTTTTTTATATTTAAAACGTATATGCATTGCGTTTATTGCGATAACTAGATAAAAAGTAGATCAATTCTCATAATATTTGGTACGTCACTCAATATTCTCTAAGAATTGTTGATAAAAAGTCCTCCAAATAGTTGTTTGTTTCGTTTTAGAAATTTGGAACAGATATATGATATTTTTATTATGCGACACACAAACAAGCCATTATATTGTTAGTATTTAATATATAATTTAATGGTTTTCAATATGTATCAAAAAATATTTTTTTTATTTTAAGGATTTCAATTTTTTATAAAATTAATATAATAATATAAATTTTTAAAATGAAAAAAATTATATTGATATGAATTAAGTTCGTAAGTCAAAGTATTGTTATATAGAAAAATTCTAAATATCAAAAAATTGATGAAAAATATATAATTTTTTATTCAAATTTAAATCTAATGAATTTGATTCACAATGTTTTAAATTAATATTAAAATTATATCAAGACAAAGATTGAGTCGTTAGTTCTATTTTAAATATTCATTCATATTATTTTTATGCTGAAATACTCCATTTTTTTTAAATATTTGTTATATAAAAGTTGGAGTATCTTTAATATATATTATATATATCAAGATATAGAATCACAATCGTTTATTTATGATTTTTTTTTCGATGTGCTGATAGCGAAATTGAAATCGAAAAGATCTTCGAATGCTTTGTAATTTCGTAATTGCCCGAGATTATATCGTAAAAAAAAAACAATGAACGATCGATTTTTCGAGCTTTTCGTGCGAAGTCGAGCTTTCCAAGCTTCGAGAATAAATTAAATATTTGACAAACGAAACGTTTATCTTCCGAGTAGAAATAATAATAAAAACGCGTAAAAGAAATAACCGCCCATTCGACACGTCAATTTGTGATTTACGACTATTTTCTAGTACTAATTTATTTATTATAGTTTCGTGTGTAATTTCGTAATAATTATAATAACATATGTATCTTGTAATGCGCGGTCAGTCCTTTGTTTTTTTTAAACATATATTTTTTTACATTACTTTATAATCATATAAATAACTTTCACAAGCGTATTTGTGTATTTATATATCGATTAAACACAATATTAATCGGCGAATTATCATATAATTATTAAATTTATTGATAAATGTGCCATTATATTATCCGTTATATCGCATTATAGTATTAATCTCATTATTAGTAGTAATTTTGTCATAAAAGCGATATAATTAATTGTCGCTAATTGGTTAATTATTTTGTAAATCTATTAATTGATTCTTGCATTGTCATTAAGAGTGAGAAAGTACGCAAAATTTCAGCTCCATCAAATATCGTAAAGTATTCGAAAAATCGATTACAAAAGTCCACTCAGACAAAAAAACACTGTGATCAAAAAGTAAGGTGAATTTATTTATGAAATGTAAATTCTTTATTTATTTTTCCAAATCATTTTCATCCCCTTCAAAGTAATTCTCGTCTGATAAAACGCATTTTTGCCAACGCCTTTTCCAATCCTTGAAACAGTCGGAATAGTCTCATTCTAGTAGAACCTTTAAGAAATTACTCGATTCGGTTTTTATCTCCTCAATCGTGTCAAAACAGCGTCCCCGCATTGGTCTTTTGAGTTTGCCGAATAGCCAGAAGTCGCACGGAGCCAAATTAGGCGAATACAGTGGTTGCGGAGCGATAAGAGTTGTAAAAACACTTGCAATTCAGATATAATTAAACCTTTTGACAAACAGACACTTGGGAAATGTTATAGAAAATCCTACTAATATAGGGAAAAAAAATACAATTTATATGCCTTCCTAATGCCCGGGAGTTTTAAATGACAATTTCACCTCACTTTTTGATCAATGTATGTAGTATATAAGAGTGTGTAATAAAAACAAAACATAGTTTCTAGAAATCCTTTTCTATTCGTAAAAAATACTGATAATTCGGCGTGTACAAGATTATTAACTCTAGTATTCTCGGAATTGTGCATAACAAAAATTGACCCACATGTATGTGAATCGATGACGTGACGTCATTTGTTTATTATGACTGCGAAAAACTAAAAAATCGTACACAAGAGAAACAAATCGACGGAATTTGACCGCGACAATTTCTCAACGGTAGCGAGGTTATTATTTTTCGAGGTGATCGATATTCGAAAACGTACTCGATTAAATATTATTATATATTATGCAACGAGAAGACGGCGTTCTAGAGAAAGAAATATACAAACGGACAGATGGACAGAGATAGATAGAGAAAAGAAAGCAATAGTAAAAAAAAAACAAAAAAAATTAGTAATAGACGTAATATGTGCATCGAAAATGTTGTCTATGAATTGATATAAAATTGCAGGCGACGCCAGGATGTTACATCATATGGATCAAGTGCTCTGCTGGATACTTTGCCGAACCATGGTTAATTCGGAGTAAACGAGTTCGATTAACGATAACGATTTAAATGCCGATCTCACTAAATTTATTTACCGTATAAATATATATATATATATATATATATATATATATATATATATATATATATAGATAAATTTTTGATAGCATCGAATGTGATTTTGAATTTATTGCGCTCCGTTAAACTATGACATGTTCATACTTAACGATTTGAAGGTTTGTGAATATATATTATATATACTGGTATTTTTTTGATTTATATAAAATGCTCTATATATATATATATATATATATATATATATATATATATATATTATTGTGATCAAAAAGTAAGATGTAATTGTCATTTAAAACTCCTGGACATTAGGAAGGTAGGTAAATTGTATTATTTTCCTAGGTTGGTAGAACTGTCTAACATTTGACAAGCGTCTGTTTGTCGAAAGATTTAATTATCTCCGAATTACATGTGTTTTTATAAATCTTGGTTCCTTCGTCATACTGCGTTGCCATATCATATCATACTGCGTTGGTTCTTCGCGACTTTTTGCCAATAATTCGACTCATATCATTCCGCAACCGCCGCATTCGCCCGTTTTGGCTCCGTACGACTTCTGTTTATTCAGCAAACTCAAAAGACCAATGCGAGAACGCTGTTTTAACACGTTTTAGAGATAAAAACCGAATCGAAGAAGGTCTTGAAGGCTATACTGGATAAAGACTATTTCGACTGTTTCTAAATGATGCTTTATAAAGATTAATAGGAATAAATAAATTAAATTGCGAACGTTTATTAATTATTGAGATAAAATACGATTAATAGGTTTTTTTCCCACAATTTAACGATAACGAAATTGTTATATAAATATTATAAAAAAAATAATTTACTGTGCACTTTTAACACATCAACTTATTTTTCAATATCATAATTAAAACATTAATAGTTTGTAAATTCGATCACGTATCTGCGTTTATAACGTGATATAAAACAATTCGCAATTTTTTAAGAATTTTAATCATTTTTTTATAGACCTGTATATATATATATATATGTTAGATTCTAGACGAATGTGGCAAACGTGACGAAATTCGAACAGACGCTTAAAAGATAGACAACCGCAGTAGCCGCAACAGCTACTAGTAATCGGTTACACGAAAATAATTTAGATCTATAAATTTTATAAAATAAAAATAGATAAAATAACTGGTAATTCTAGAGAGTTTATAAAGAAATGTTTGCTCGTCGATAAAAGGCAACGCGTCGAATCAAATAACAATGTAGCATAAAATTGTAACGCTATATTTTGTAATAATTGTTACTAGTACGAAAGTTACGATTTGAATTATAAAATTTTGATAGATAAAAAAAATAGTATATATATATATATATATATATATATATATATATATAGTGCATGTGGGACATAGAAACGTCAATGTGATCGAATGTCTCTAAAAATCGAGTAAAGATAACAGATTGACATTACTAATGAACGCTTTTTGTATTAAAATTTCATACGTGCCATTCTAGTAATCTAGTTCAAATTCTACGATATCGCGATCGAACCGTCGTAATTTTTGTATATTTATCTGATCTTGCTTAATAATAATTTTTTGACCGATTTTTTTCTATTTTTTATTTTGTATATATATGCACGGTTCGCTTTTGAAAAGTGTCACTATATTGTATGGGAAAAACGGTCGATTATGTTATAATGATAAATTTTTGTGATAATATATATATATATATATATATAAATCATGATTGAAAAAATATTTTATTGATATATTATATATAAGGGCAAGATCTTAGAATTTAAGACAATCTAATTATGTATGAAAATATAATACAAAAAAGTATGAACAATGTATATGAATTGAAAATATAAATTATGAATATTTATTGAGTTAGATCAAGGACCTCCAAAATATGTATTGAAATTATAAAAAGAAGAATATTAATTCAAGTAATGGAATAACTTAGAATTGATGAATTAATTTTATAATAGTATTCCTCGTCCGATAAAAAACACTTTTGCCAACGCTTTTTCCGGTCCTCGAAATAGTCTTTTTCTGGTATAGCTTTCAAATCCGTCTACGATTCGGTCGTCCCAGCATTGGCCTTTTGAGTTTACCGAATAGCCAAAAGTAGCACGGAGCTAAATCAGGCGAATACGGTGGTTGTGGAACGATATGAGTCGAGTTTTTGGCTATAAGTCGCGAAGAGCCAACGCAGTATGACATGGTGCATTATCGTGTTGAAGTTAAACCAAGAGTTGTAAAAACACGTGTAATTCGGAAATAATTAAATCTTTTGGCAAACAGACGCTTGGAAAATGTTATACAGTCCTACCAATCTAGGAAAAAAATTACAATTTATCTGCTTTCCTGATTAATGCTTGGGAGTTTTAAATGATAATTTCACTTTACTTTTTGATCACAGTAGTATTTTTATTTTTGAGAAATAACAAAAAATAGTATAAAATTAATGAACACATCAAATTTTATTTTATATTATTAACTTTTCAATATGATAATCCGGAAATAGATTATATTGATATACAAAATTATATAACAAGATTATTTAGATATCAAAAAAAAAACGTCATTGTTTTGTTGTCTTATGACATCACATATTGTATCGGATATATTTCGTCATCATATGATAACAATAAATCACGTAACGCTCTACAAATAATCTTGTTTATATCCAATAACCGTTATAATAATCATTTTTATTTTATGAACGTACACACACACACGACATAATGAGCTTTTGACATGTCATTAAGCGGATGTAATTCGCGTTTGTAAAACACAAAAGATCTCGTTTTTCAACGAAACGATCCGAATAGATCAATAGAGCCGGCGTATATATATATTTTTTTCTAATGTTACGCAAAAAATATATATTTATATATTATATACGCACAAAATAAATATGGAAAGCGCTTATTTTTTTTCTTATCTCAACAACGATATCGTATATTATTCTTATAAAAATCGACGGTGTTAAATTTAATTTGTCCATAAGTTTGTAACTGTTGACGTTTCGAAATTTTTCACTTGAGATATTTGGACGAGATTATCGATCGACACCTTGAATGATTTCTTTACAATTTTAAAGATATATATATATATATATATATATATATATATATATATATATATATATATATATATATATATTATATTATGCTTTCAACAAAATAGATTATCTATGTCCGTTAAAATCTTTTAACGGTATTTAATATCCTTAAATTTTATCTATCGATAGACCGACTAGATATAAATTATTAGAAAGTTTTTTTTTACTATTGAGCGGCATTAAAAATAATATTACGCATTGTGTAGTAATTTATATTGTTACATGATTAAATTGCGCGTAGAAATATATAGTTGTAATTATAATAATAATCGATTAACATTAGTTTAAAAAAAGTTTTTTTTTTAATAAGATATTATTAATAGTAATTTATTTTTTTTATGAATATAATTTTAAAATGTATATTTGAAGTGTCGTTTTTTTGATCTTTCGGCAAAAAAATCATATATAAAATGATAGAAAAAAATTGTCTATTCGGTTTTGTAATAGATAATTGATAATATTCGTTAAGATAGTTATTTGTCTCACATTAAATTACTTCAAATATAGTGGAAAAATTGATATATGAAAATTTATATTTTTTTTTCACAACTAAATAATATATATATATATATATATATATATATATATATATATATATATATATATATATATACTTTCACTTTTCATCGTGAAATCAAAATTGAAACTTCGAAAATATGCAGTTCGGATAATGGAAGCCGTTTTCAAAACGAAATCATAAATTGTTTATTTCACATAAGAGTTTTCGCAATTTATTACCGTGAAATGAGTTCACATACACAACGTTTACGTTTATAAAATATTCAACGCGACCAAAACGAAAACGAATTATAAACGATAATAATAATAATAATAATAAATAAATAAATAATCAATATAAATAGAGTGATTTTTTCAAAGGGATCGATCGTTTCGTACGAAGTTTATCAATGGAGTAATTAATCTTTTTTTTTTTAACGAATTACATTATTCGTGCTCGTTATATAAGTATAAAATTATGTTGAGAAAACGTCAAATTATTACTAGTCTATCTAGAATAGAACTGGATTTCGATAGAACTGAACCGGGTCCGAATATTAGAAGAAAAAAAAATATCCGTAAGTCGACCGAATGAAATTATAAAAAAAAAAAAATAAAAATCAAAACGACGCCGACTGAAAATAGTTCGCAGATATTATACGAAGCGATCAGAACGCGAAGGATACAAATGCTAGTGAAATTTCATGCTCAAACATCATATTTAATCATTCATTACGAAGATTGACTATATAGAGATGAATTTTTTGATCCACATTTAAATATATATATAATATATTTTAAAATTATTAATATGGATGAAATTGATGTGTAAAAATACGATTTTATACACTTGTATCGTGCGAATGTTTTGACGATAATTGCGCTTGACAAGTGTGCTGCTTAAATTATCTAATAATATAATAACAAGAACTACTGTTCAGGTGAAAGCGTACATTTCCGGATAAATATATTTATCTATCCGTATAATATTCCCTCATTATTTACCCGATTTTAAATATATATATATATATATATATATATATATATATATATATATATATATATATATATATATAAATATTTTATTTATAAAAGTCAAATTTTCGGCGATCGATTTATTCAATTTCATAAATTTAGATAAGATTTGTCGTATATGATAAGTTTGTCGAATTTTTTATCGTCGCTAAAAATCAATATGTCTAAAAATATATTATTATTATTTATGCAAATTATATATATATATATATATATATTTTTTTTTTGTTCGCGTAGCGATTATGTAAAAATGCATTATAAATTTATAAATATAATATAAATTAAGAGGTTAATTGCATAATTTGAATTAAGATGAATAATATAAAATAATGTTGTATGTTCATATCAAGTGTTCCAAATTAGAATATGTATAGAAATGTTAAAATAGTTGATGTAATAATTCAATTCATTTAATATTTACATACGAATTGGATGACTCAATATATATTTTTTTAAATAATAATAAATAAAAATATAATCGTAATTTTTTTATTTAATTTATATATATTTTAATTTAATAAAGATATGTGGTATTTTCAAAGATGGTTTATCGAATTATTTGTTTAATTAAATAGTTTTTTTTTTTTTGAAGATTGTATGGAGAAAGTAGTCTTCAATTTATATTTACTTATCTTTATCGGTTCCGCGTGGCTAAAACATTGACAATGTGCATACAAAGTGTCCAACTGTAAAATTTTCTTATTTAAATTATATCACGAATATATTAATATTATTAGTTTTAAAATAAAATTTTTATTATTAATCTGAATTAATCGCCAGTAGTTTAAAATATATATATATATATATATATATATATATATATATATATATATATATACATATATAGATTTTTTTTGAAGGGTAAAAATTTTAAAATAGTCCATATTATACATTTTTTTCAATCAATCAATCAATAATAAATATACAAAAGGATCGAATATTTAATTTTTATATAATAAAATGAAAAAAAAATGAGGCCAAGGTCTTCGATGTTTACGCCGTTTATGTAAATGAATAGCGCGTTCGGGATATGAAATTATATTATTTTTTTTTATTTTCAATTATAGATTACGATTATTTATAACTTATTTCACGCCGCACAATATTTATTAGCCGTGTTAATAGTAATTTAGTACTTTGTAATGGATAAAATTGTTAATTGCGTGGGAAGAAGGCGCCATACAATAAAACAAAACATGCCGAAATATTTAATGTCGAAATAACGGCACTCCATAATATAAATAAATAAATAAACAAACGTGTTTCTAATATTAAATTTACAATTAGAAACAAAAAATACACATGCAATATTATCACGTGTTAAAAAACTGTTGGTTGATTGATGTTTTTGTAATTATACGGAATGCCGTATAAATTAATCTAATTAAATTCGGCATTTTTCAAAGTGTAAAGTGAAATTTTATTTTATAATATCGCATATGATTTTTTTGAGTATTATACAAATGTCAATAAAAAAATTATTAAACTAAAAAATACGTATCACCCTTTATTCTGTCATATTTTTCATTATAATAATTTATATAATATATTTTTTTCTATACGAATTCTATATTATATTGTTGTAAAATAGATTAATTGTATTGATGCGTATTTTAAGAGATTATTAGTATTCATCTCCAACAGTATATTGTTTTTTCATTTCTAAGTATTAAATTTTCACATGAAAATTCAATGTATAAATAAATTTTGATAATGTTTTAATATTTTAGATCAGGTATGGGGAACCTTTTTTATTTATCTCATAATATACAGCATTAAACAAAAGAAAAAAGGTTGCACTTTTTAAGTTTAAATGATCACATGCAATTTTTGGAGATTATCATTTCTTGCATTAGATTATAGATGAATGTAAAATATCTACCTATTATTATTATTTATTTGCATATATAATTTATAATTTATAAAATTCAGATTTTTTTTCACAAATTTTCACTATTGTTATCTAGAATATATATGAGTCATAATATGACTTGTAATCTATTTTTTTTTAGTTGTTCTACAAATATTCTATAAAATTCTTAATTTTAATTATAATATATCTAAGATTTTCATTATTATTATATAATATTATATATATATATATTTAAACATCGACATATTAAATTATCGAAGGTTAACAGCGTATATAGTAAACCGTTTAATCGTATAACTATATCGGATGACCGCGCCCTTTTTTTTTTCATTTAGTAAATAACGAAGGCTTTGCTAGGCCTAGATCTGGATTAATTTAAAACGAATAAATTACGTTAAATTATTATGGAAAATGTCGTGTCATGTGAAACGATTTCGTTTCGAGAAAAAAAAAATACTGGCAATTTACGTCTTTTCTAAATGTGTAACGCGAACGATCTATATTTAATATTAAACGTATATGTTAAATATTTGCGAAACTCTGCATCGAATTATCTAAGAATGATTATATTGAAAAAAAAAATTATAATTTATGTGAAATAATATCAATAGAGCATAAAATATAATTATTTTTTATTATACTAAAATATAATTCTATATATTTATAAAAATAATGCATTACTGTTAAAAAAAACTGTCAAAGCATTTAACCTACATATAAACATGATAACTCTTTTAAGATTTTACATTCTATTTTTTTTCCTTTTATGGTATTCAATAATCAATTTAATATTATTAGTCATCATTGAGAAAAAAAAATTAATAAAATCACAAAAAAATATATTTATACTCGAATAACACATGTTATAAATTCTAATATCATCATTATATATATATATATATATATATATATATATATATATATATATATACATATATATATATATATATATATATATATATATATATATATATATATCTATTAATTATATATAAAGATATTTAATAAATAGTATACAAATTAATTTGTTAAAATTATACACAGTTAATTGCGTCGATTGTATGCGAAAATTTGTAGCGAATTAATTAATAGTAATGTTATATTAAATCAATTGCAATTTAATCTATCGATTTAATCTAACACACACACACATGTATATTATAATATTAGGATATTTGTGCAATAAAATTTACGACACAAATGGGCTAAATAATAATTAAGTATTTTTATAAAAATTTAACCGATCAAAAGGTAGTATAAAGTATATTAAAAAAAAATTATGAAATTTTAATACTTTATTTTTGTGATTTTAATCGTATTATATAATGAATAAGCAGTATTGATTTTTTTACGATTTATAAATATATATATATATATATATATATATATATATATATATATATATACTGTTTCAAAAGTAAAAGAATGAACGTTGAAACTGGGCCATATCAAGTATATATGTCTATATGCAATAATTTATGCCCTTTTATATATATATATATATATATATATATATATATATATATATATATATATATATATATATATATATATATATATATATATATATATATATATATATATATATATATATATATTAATTACTTAAAAAATATTATATATATATATATATATTATGGAAATAGTATATTTTTATTTTATTTTGTATAAATTTATATTATATTGATTTTATGCGAATTTTATAAATAGAAAAGATTCGCATTATTTGCAAATATATATATATATATATATATATATATATATATATATATATATATATATATATATCGGTGTCTAATTAGCTTGTGCACTATTGATAATTGGTCTATTACACGTTCGGTCATATATCAAAGTAGTATTAAATTGGATTGAACTAAATCGTTGTACACGTTCGAGATTAAATGCGCGCTATATGGTCAAAAAGTTTCTGGAGTTGTTGGCGATTGTGATTTTAAATATATTTTTGGTTATATATAAGAGTTAGATATGTATGGTTATAATGATTTATGCGTTTATATATTTTGCAATATTTAATTTTGAGGACATACAAATTGGCAAGTGGTTGAATCTATATTACAGTTTATATTTTATTATACTACTGTGATCAAAAATTAAGGTGAAATTGTCATTTAAAACTCCCGGGCATTAGGAAGACAGGTAAATTGTACTTTTTTTCATAAGTTGGTAGGAATGTCAATAACATTTGCCAAGTGTCTGTTTGTCTGTCTGTTGTTTATTTTTACAACTCTTGGTTCCTTCATTTCGATAATGTACTACGTCATACAGCATTGGTTCTTTGCGTCTTTTTTGCTAAAAACTCGACTCGTATCGTTCCGCAACCACCGTATTCACCTAATTTGGCTCCATGCGACTTCTGGCTATTCGGCAAACCCTAAAGGCCAATGTGAGGACGCCATTTTAACATCATTGAGGAGATAAAAGCCGAATCGAAGAAGGTCTTGAAGGCTATACCGATAAAAGACTATTCCGACTGTTTCGAAGACTGAAAAAACCGTTGGCAAAAGTGTGTTTTATCGAACGAGGAATACTATTATATGTTCTAATTGTTATACATAAAACTAATAATTTGACTCTTTAAAAATAAATTATTAAAAAATATAACATAATATTAAATTGGTGTACTATTTTTTTTTAAAAATGTCTTAATTTTTATAAAAATTTAAATCTATATAAATTTGGAATTTCTTATATATTTTAATGATAACGAATTTTTTTGGTAACAAACGTTCTTTTCTATGAATTGTATGTAAAGCAAAACTTTTGAATCACGAAATGGTTTCCTTCACACGATTCAATTCAGAACACATATTTACATCATCGGTAAATATTTTTATAAATTGGAATTTATCAAAAAAGATCTAGTTAATTGAGAAAAAAAATACTATCCAGTCTTGTCAGAATTAAGTAACGTTGACATTTTGTATATAGCTTTTTAAACTGACAACGTATAAATATATAATTTAATAACATGTCCTGGATATTTACTATATTATATATGTGTACATATGCAAAACGAACATATCCTGGTTGTATTTATATATATATACCATATATATATATATATATATATATATATATATATATATATATTTGCCGAAGGCTTTTATGCAATATAAAGAACCCGTTATTAAAACGTTGTAATGTCCAGTGCATCGAAAGTGCATTCTACCATTTTAATCTAGTTATTTTAGATTAAATAATTAAAATAATGATCGTATAATTAGTATAAAATAGTTTATTAAAGTATGTTATATATATATATATATATATATATATATATATATATGTATATGAAGAAAAAAATTGAAATAAACTATTATTAAAATCACTATTAATTTTTAAATATATAATTCCTATTTTCACATATAAAATGATAATGATGAGATCAGATATGAAATAGTTAAAATTTACCGGTTTTTATATAACGTTTTGTTTTATTTTATAGATGAATAATCGATTGTTGCTTGAGGGTAAATTTTTTTTTTGAAGAAAAATAATATAATATTGCTTTCGATTTGATATTTAGTTGAATATATTATTAGTGTTACAAAAAGCAAACATTGTCGAATATCGTAAATATAGCAATTTACTATATATTAGTGTTATTATATTGCATATATTTACATATTGACGATAATATTATATTTTAGGCAGTATGAAAATTGGCGATAAATATTGCACAATAATATATAGAGTTTATATAAGTTATATGAAAATCTTGTTATTTTTTTATATAGTATTTGAAATAAATATGATTTGCCATTTTATTGTGTAATATCAAAAAAAAAATATAATTTTAATTTTTAATATATTTGCAATAGAAAGATAATAGATGTAAAATTTTTATTTTAGTTTGGTTCGATAAGAAAATATCGTCCGATTATTAGTTATTTTATCGATAAATAAATCATTAATCATATATCAGTTAAATTTTTACATAAGTGACATATATGCTTCAGGCAATGCCTAACTAATCTATCTATAAAAAAACTGTAATATTTAAGTATATATTTGTGCACTAGGATCTCTCTCTTAAAAAATCTATTTTTCTTCGTCTTCGACTAATTAAATTAATATTTTTTGTTCAAGATAACATTGTGATCCAAAAGTAAGGTGATTTTGTTTATAAAATGTAAATTATTTATTTGGTCTTCCAAATTAATTTTATTCCTCTTCAAAGAAATTCCTGTCCGATAAAACGCACTTTTGCCAAGGGTTTTTTCAGTCTTCGAAACAGTCGGAATAGTCTTTTATCGGTATAGCCTTCAAGACCTTCTTCGATTCGGTTTTTATCTCCTCAATGATGTTAAAATGGCGTCCTCACATTGGCCTTTTGGGTTTGCCGAATAGCCAGAAGTCGCATGGAGCCAAATTAGGTGAATACGGTGGTTGCGGAACGATACGAGTCGAGTTTTTAGCAAAAAAGACGCAAAGAACCAATGCTGTATGACGTAGTACATTATCGAAATGAAGGAACCAAGAGTTGTAAAAACACGTGTAACTCAGAGATAATTAAATTTTTTTATAAACAGATGCTTGGCAAATGTTATAGACAGTCCTACCAATCTAGGAAAAAAATACAATTTACCTGCCTACCTTATGCTCGGAAATTTTAAATGACATTTTCACCTTACTTTTTTATCACATTAGTATAATGATAAAATAAACCAAAAAAAAAAAAGATTTTGCAGGAAAAAGAAATTATTTTTACATAAAAATTTCACAGCAATCGCAACGTCATCGCAAGACAAAGATTAGTTAAAAACATCGATAAAAAAAAGAGCGGGGTGCCACTGTACAATTTTATCGAACAATATTTAACGTGTTCGCCGTTTCTATAACGTATTAATTTCGCTAGTTGTTAAATAATAAACTAGATCCAGTGACATAATAATATTTTTTTGCGGGTCTTCAGTTTGCCACGAATTAATATCGACAATTTATCAAATCGATATCTACGATCGATTTGTACAACGTGACAGTTTTATCATATTTACACAACGACTTTCATTCAATATATATATATATATATATATATATATATATATATATATATATATATATATATATATATATATATATATATATATATATATATATATATATATGACACGCATATTATAATAATATGCGTGTTTGATTAATTTAATCGCTTATAAAATAATTTAATATACAATAAATTCATATATGAAATATTAAAGATATTGCGGAAAATTGTATCATTCTATACAAAGTTACAGAATATTGAATGTGTTTTTGCAATGAATGTTTTTTTTGTGATTATAATTAATTTTTTATTTTATAAGTAATTTTATTTTATTTAATGAAATTGATATATTTAAATAATTTCCATACGAATAAATTGTTTATTTAAATTTGAAAGAATTATATTTATTGAAGATTTTTCAACATATATCATATTTGTGTTTATGATATAAATTATTATTTTTATTGTAATGTGAATATGTGATATAATTATAGCATAGAAATTGAAATTACTGAATATTATTAATGTATAATAATAGGGTAACCAACTTTTTTATAATGAAAAAGAGGACACAATTAAATATCAATAAATATATATTATAATATAATGGTGTTTAAAAAAAATTTACAATCTAAAATTGTTCAAAAATAAAAAAATCCGAAAATAATGACATTTAGAAAGACTTCCTCTCTAATGAACAACGGTTGGTCACCTTAATAGTAAGCTAAATATTATTTTAGAATTGTCTCATATTGTCCACTTGTATTTTATTTCATTATTAAATTTATAAATGTAAATATAGTAGATTATTGTCCGATGGATATTTTGAAACATATCAGAGCTATCTAAAATCAATTGGACCAAAAAGTGGAAGATGAAGATGATTGAAAATTGTCATTTTCATAGACAAAAATAAGTGAAAATATTTTTATTCAATAAATAACGATATCAGAGGTATATATAAATGTGTGTGTGTGTGTGTGTGTGTTTATGAAGCAGTTGCAGTGTTATAATTTCGCAAGAGCATATAGAGCAATCCATATATGGCGCCAGATACCCGGTTGTTGGCACACGTCGTTTGCTCTGCCTTGCCTTGCCCAGATATTGCAACAATTTTAGGTAGTTCGGATCCAGTTTCACTACCTAAATCTAATTTTAATGCCCCAGTCAAGCGATATGCAAAATTTACATATTATATATATATCCACATTTGGCAATTTTATATATTAAATTTATAGCCTAGATTCGATTTGCGGTTTTTTTTTTGTTGTTGATCATTGTTTTGCGCGCGATTTACAACGATTCTTATTCTTATTACGTTAGACGAAATTATAAATTATTTTTTTATATGGCATAGTACGTCTTATTGTTATTGAAGTGTTCTAATCTTAATGTAAAACGTATGAATTTGCATTATCGAGTCAATGAACTCATATATGTATATATATATATATGTGTGATGAGTTTATCTAATTATCGACATCATATGTAAATGTATTTAAAAAAAATCTGAAAATTTATTGTAATTATATTGTACATAAAATTTGAGAGATAATTCATCTAGCAAATGAGTTATCTCTCAAATTTTAATTTAAAAAAATGATGCGCATTAACACGCAGATTATGCATAATAGTCATTATTAATATAATCCAAATTGTTGTATATCTGGTAGACCAAAGGTTAATAATCGCTGAAATTAAAAAAAAATGCACACTTTCTAGGGACATTAATTGATACATTAAATCGTTCGCTATAAAAGCGCATACTTGTAAATTTCACCATTTATAAGGTATAATAGATTCATTAATCATTTTTGAAACGTAATTAAAAATTCTATACTTATACGAGCAATAGAATTACGTATTCATATTGTAATTATAAATTTCGTACGCTACTGAGAATCATGCATTATAAATTCCGACATAACATTCGTTATTATTATTTATTAATATTATATGATTTTTTTTTCTAAACCAATAATATTTTACAAGAGGGTGGACGAACAATTTTACAAGCATAAATTATACGAGAAATCGTTAAAGCAACAAAAATCCATATAGTGGAACACGTATTGGAGAAATAATCGAAAAACGTGTCAACCGCACATGAAGAGGGGAAAAAAATTCGGACCAGCAATGCGGCAGCGGTCAGAATGTTAACACATTATGCAATATTATTATAAACATAGCCGATGGCGACTATTAGTTTAATAATATTTCCTAATGTTAAACGTTTGATTATAACTCTTTATACTGTATATTATATTATTGTAATATGTCCATGTGTCGTTACGTTTCGAATCGGATATGGGAAATTAAAATAAAATGCGATATTTTCGTTTCTATAATTATAATGGAGTAAAACGAAAAATATATATTAAAACACTGTGATCAAAAAGTAAGATGAATTTGCTTATAAAATGTAAATTCTTTATTTATTCTTCCAAATCAATTTCATTAAAGTAATCCCCAACTGATAAAACGCACTTTTACCAACGCTTTTTTCGGTCCTAGAAATAGTCGGAATAGTCTTTTTCCGGTATAGCCTTCAAGACATTAAAAAATATAATTTACCTGCTTATATTATGCTCGGGAGTTTTAAATTACATTTTCACCTTTTTAATGAAATTATGAAATAAAATTAATATAAAATATATATTTTATTATTTATTAATAAAGCCTCTGGGTATAAAAGTTAGATGTTGAACTAAATTTGTAACAATAATGTTGATATGTTTTAAACGCGATAGTTTAATTTATATTTAGTGTATAATAAAATTCAACATATATATATATATATATATATATATATATATATATATATATATATATATATATATATATATATATATATATATATATATATATATAATCGTTATACGACTCATTTTCACCATAGAAATTATGACATATTGCCAGACAGAGTTTTATTATCATTTTATTGGATATTATTTACGACAGATTTTATCATACGGTGTTTATAATCGCGATAAAGTAATTACTTTTATAATTAATACAAATTATGTCATAGTATATACATACATATTTTTTATTTTGTATACATATATATATATATATATATATATATATATATATAACATTCAAAAATTTTCATAAATTTAACTTTTGATAAAAGACAATTTTGTGACCTCTATAAGGATTACTTCGTTGATATCTAAGGACCTGTCCTATCAAATATTAAAATATTAATAATATATGTTATAAAAAATAATTAAAATTGAATTATTTTAAATATCGTACAGATTGCGAAAAATGGGCGGAAATGGAGGATTATTAATTAGCAAATTTTATATATTGCAAATTTGCATTTAAATCGCCATAAATTAAATCAAAAAAATCGCGTGTCATATAAAAATATTATAAAAAAATAATATATATATATAATAATAATAATATATAACGAATTAATCGAGGTTACACCTTAAAAGGTTGCCAATTATGGTGCACTCGTAATTTGTATCGATTTGGAATGTTCGATTTTTAATTTAAGTCTTTCTTCGCGTATGTTGAACGAATTAATAATATTTATAATAAATATATATAATATATAATAATAATAATAATAATATTTGACGAAATCAATTTTAATTTAAATAAATTCATATACGGCGCTCACAGTTTAAAAAAAAATGAAAGGTTTATTAATAAATATGTCAAAGTCGTTAAATGTGACAATTTATGTCTTTGATAAATTATTACATATCTGTATAATATAATATAAATTATATTTCGTACATATTATTTATAATTTTATAACTTTTTTTGTTACATTAGTGCATTTTTATAACCTTTTTTTTGATATTACATATATTCGGTATATGATTTTTTAAATATTTTTTTATGAATCAATAATTATAATAATAATAATATATTGTTACGTCATCAAAAAAAGGCAAAAATGTTTGTTCGAAATTAAGTTCATATGATAGATCGATGCCTTATCGCAATAATATCACGAGTTTGGTCCATATTACAAAATATTTACGCATGTAAAATATATCTGCCCTTCACTTAAATATGTAATGTTTATAATTATTATTATTTAAGAAAAATAGTTCAATCGTAAAGATTTTATTATATATAAATTTATTAAAATAATTTATTGTTAATAACCAATAATGATTATTAACAATATTTTTAAAGCGTCTTCGTGTTCGAAATTTGGCGATAAAAAATGGTTAAAATATTATAAAAATAAATATTATCTAAGAAATATTATCATACGCTTTACATAATAATAAATTTTTATCTTTTTATAGAATAAGAAAAAATATTATTTTTTTCATAATTTTTTAACATATTGCAATGTATATGAATAGATTAGATCAGCGGTTCTTAAGCGTTTTTCATTAGTGTACCCTTTTAGTTGATTGTCTTTTGAGTATGTACCTCTAACACACACACACACACACACACATCTTGTCATTCAAAAGTGTCAAATATAAGTATTATAATAAACAGTATAAATTTAAAAAAAAAGCTGTATAATACAAAGTCGAGAGTTTGAGTACAAAAGGTTGGGCACCGCTGGATTAGATTATAAAGCATTAATAATATGAAATTTTTATTAAGTGTTTAAATTTAACGTTTAAAATGCAAAACACGTATGCAACAATTTTAATTGCTGTGCTTCTATAATTATTGGCACGTCTCTATAGCAATTAATACGCTATTCTAAATTTCACATACACACACACACACACACACACACACACACACACACACACATATATATATATATATATATATATATATATATATATATATATATATATATTACTTTAAATTCAAGATATACATTGCGTAAATCCCGATTCGAATTTTTTACTTAGGGCAACGACTTCTAAAATAAAAAATGTATATATATATATATATATATATATAAATTATAGGAGTCAAATAGTCGATGAAAAACCGGGTATAAAAATTTCTACGATTCGGTTTTGCGTAAACTGTCGCCTTTTAGTTTTGTGCAACTTTTAATTTCGAAGCGCGTTCTATTCGCACGAAAGTCGTAAACCAGCGATTTTCAATCGCGGGTTCGCAAACCGGCGACCACTACGACATTAGCATTATATCATTGTTATTGTTGATATAAGTAGCAGCTTATTAAAAAAAATATTTCACATTGAGAAAAAATATTATTTTAATATTCTTAATGTAAAATTGTTAATTTCATTTAGGGCTAATTAATGAGAATTCTAAAATTATGTACAATATTGACTAGAAATAATATGTTTTCAATATTCTCACATACTTTTGGTGTTAAAATTGGCATAAAATCGGATCAGATGTTATACTGTATACTATTTGAAATCAATATGCTAAATTTAACAATTAAAAAATGTTGAGAAACTCTGCTAGATTGTCACAACCGCAAAAAGTGTTAAAAAGGAATGCAATCTGCTAAGTGAATTCAACTAAAAGGTGTGCGAATTTCAATGCAATATTTCATATATGTATTTAAACGTTTAAATTTATCTAGTTATTTAGTATATATATATATATATATATATATATATATATATATATATATATATATATATATATATATATATATATATATATATATATATATATATATATATTATATTTAAAAAAAATATAAAGATTAATGTTGATTATATGTTAAATTTATATAAATAATATTGATTTGCATATAACAATATATTTTGATATGATTATAAAAAAAAGATGGCTGACATAGGAATATTGCATAATCGATATTGAAGTTCTTACTTAATTTTACAGGTTTAACAGTTGGAAAAAGGACAATTATAGCAATCGACTGATTACGATAATCGTCTCTAATTTTCCACAATAAACGATTCGTAATTATTTTAAATGCGGAAAAAGGAAATAGCGAAAAAGAATCATTTTCAACAATGCTTTTATAATACATTATAATTGATTTTGACTACTTTATATCTTGTCTATGTTAATTAAATTTTTGATATATATATATATATATATATATATATATATATATAACGTTTTAATTATGAATGTGCACAATATTTCGTTAAATTTAGTGATTAATTTCAATTGAGAAATTGACTAAAAGGTTTATATATATATATATATATATATATATATATATATATATATATATATATATATATATATATATATATATATATAATAAACGACATGTTACATAAATTGTGAAAAATAGATTAGGTAAATTGATTTTTTTTAAGATACAGTACTTCAAACTCGACATGTTATAGAGTAAAAAAAAATATTATACATTATAAATATACAAACGAATAAATCGTAATATTTAATTTAGTGAGAAAATTCAATCAATATAATGATAAATCGTGTATATTTAAAATAAGGATACGGCAATTAATCTAGTGTCTTAAAAAAAATTGTTACAATTTGTTTGCGTATTCACCATATAATTGGCACATGTTTTGATATTATAGTTATTAATTGCGGTTAGTTCAAAATTGAAATTTAGATAAATTTGATTATTTCATTACATAATCTAGAGGTAAATGAGGAAAAAAAACTGCTGGAATAGTTAAAATATATTTAGATGATGAATTAGAACATGATTTTTATATACGATTGTATGTACAAATAATGTAATAATATTTAATTTGTGTTGCAGTTTTTTTTTTGATAGTAAATACTGTGATTTATGATAAATGTTTGATTAATCTATTATAAATAATCAATGATGAATAAATTACGGTTTGTTTAGATCTGGAATAGGTAATCGTTCTGTTCATAAAGGTCACTTTGAGCGATGGTTTATGATTGAGTGACATGAGGTAAATTAAAAATCAAAAATATTTTGATAATTAAACTTAGGTAAGTTAAATTAACCTTAAAAGATCTCAAATTTCTACATTTTTGTCAAAATATGTACATTTCATATATTAACCTGTTAACTGGGAAGGACGTGTATACGGGTCTAATAAAAATGCAGCGACAACGTGCAGGACGTGTATATACGTCTTCAAGGTTTTCGAAGTGCGCAAAAACGGGTGGAATGGCTTTGTTTTTTTATAATATGAAAAATACATATAAATGTCTTTTAATTTATTGAAAAAACTTATAGTAATAAATTAGCTCTAACGGGAAGGACGTCATTTTACGTCCATGGAGAAAAAATTCCGGTTAACAGGTTAAATATAAAAAATATAGAAAAATCATACCGCCAAGAGAATCTTTGACTATTGATTTATCAACATGGATTTTAAAAGAAAAATATAATAATGAAGGTAATATTTTAATATTGATACAAGTGGACAAGTGGCACGATGTATGAAATGCGGGTAAATATTGGGCGGGTACATTACGATAATTTCGTAATAAAATATGATGCAAATTATTATAAAGCTGTCAAGGTATTCTGGCAATGTTCTTTACATTTATTAGCATTAATATTGCAACGATCTGAAAAAGTTAATCGAACGCACGATTTGCATAACGTATTTACATAAAAATATATTGGAGTCGCTTTAAAAATTTTCAATTTTGTTTATGCGTAATCAACACGATATATGCAAACATATAAATGCATTATTAACATTTAGACTACCAGATATATGAAATAATTTATTTTTTATATGGTTCAATATTGTAATTTTAAATTATTATTAACCTTTAGTCTGTCATATAAAAGATTATTCAGTTTTTGACATGTATAATCAGACGTATTCAGTATTAACAATTTTTTAAAATTATTTTTCTGTATGTGGCAGGTTAAAGGTTAAATAAATATTTTTTTATTTAAATATTGCTTATTAAAAATTGTAATAATATAATATTTTTCTTCTTTCTCTTACCTACATCTAAAGAATTTGTTTATAATTTGTTGAAGTTATATTTTTCAATGGAAAATAACGTTTTATGAACTTTAGAAGTACTTCAATAGATGGCTTTTATTTTTTTATAATATATATAATAAATTATATTCATGAATTTAATAATTAAATAAATATTCGTTTCAATATTGTTTCTTCAGTAAAATAATTAATAATTTATTATTATTTTCACATAAATTAATTCAATATATAAAATATTTACTAGAGAAAAAAATAACTATAAGAAAATATTAATAATTAATTAAAAAAACAAATATTCATACAATATATTAAAATATATATTTAGATGTCTTTTTACCATTTTCTCATTTTATGTTATATAAAAAAAAATAGAATGTATTTCGAAACATTGTTCTAAATACTCATGTTTAAAACACGATTTACCGGATAATTAGATAAAATTGCTTACTTTTTAATTAACCGCCAGTGTTCAGTGAAAAAAAAAGATTAGTCAACGCGAAATGTTGATGCCGTTTTGTAAAACAAATAGTGTAAATACTTAAACGATTATTGTCCTTAAACGTAACAGTTACCGGTATTTACCGGTTAAAATACCGGTATATTTTCTAAACGAGAATAAAATACGCTCTGCCATATAAAAACTAAATGTTATTCTATGAACAATTATTTAATATTTACAATTAAAATAAATAATAAACCATGTCGATCAATACATTCAATTGCTTTATATATTATATAAAGTAATTATATAATTTTTATTAAAAAATTCAAAAAAAGATAAACATTATATATATATATATATATATATATATATATATATATATATATATATATATATATATATAAAATTTTTAAATATTTATATATAATCAGTATATAATTTTAATGCGTTTTCTATATATGAATTTTGTTAAACAATATATCGATTAAAACATTCGATATATATCTTTATATGGTATGAAAAAAAAATGCGATCAATTAATAGAACGAATTATATCCGCGTTTTGAATTCTGTTTACTTTGCGAAATTCTCATCCACCACAATTCCATTTATCAATAAATTCTTCAACACACGATTTACTATATAAGTTCCAAGTTTTATGTGAATAACGGCAGTTAAATCCTGAGAAAACTACCGGTGATCAGATTCAGATTTTGATATTTCAAGTGAATCACGATAAAATGTTCAAACAGGTTAAATATATATATATACTATATTTAATATATTAAACAGTTCTAATATTATATAATAGTTTTCTACATTAACAATGGGATTATGAATTATAAAAGTGTAATAATCCTTAGGATTAAACTGTGCATGATTACAAAAATTTTAATGTAGATTTATTTATTGGAAGAAAGTATATTTTCTGATTATAATGTTTATTATCGAAGGTTCTCATTTATAATATTGGATTTAAGGTGCTGATAAATTTGATATTCATTGCTGTTTCATTAGCGGCACCGCAATTTGAAGGTTTCGGTGGAGAATTTGAATCATTTGGACGAAACTTTGATACTGGATTACAAACCGAAATCACATCCGGACTGGGAAACTCTTTTGAAACGAACATCGGCGATGGATTTAGAAGTTCAATTGGCGCAGGTTCGTTTTTATCTTCGCAAAGTTTAAACTTTGGTGGAATTAAAAGTCAAGGATTCGAAGGATTCAATACACACAAGCTATCTTTTGGTAATATAACTTTAATTTTTAAATATACAATATTAATTCTAAATCTTATAATAATTTTATTACAATTCGCGAATATTTGTTTCAGATGATTTGAACTTAAGTTCTCATCATAAAGATGATGTAAGTGTATTTTTTTAGCAAATATCTAAATATAATTATGATAATTGTTAATATAAATATAAAAATATATATATATTTTCCAGCATCATTCTCATCCAAAGTATGAATACAAATACGAAGTGAACGACCATCATACTGGTGATCAAAAGAGCCATCACGAAATTAGAGATGGAGATTCAGTTAGAGGAATGTATTCTTTGGTTGAACCTGATGGAACTGTTAGAAAAGTAGAATACACAGCCGACGATAAGAATGGGTATTTAAAATACACGAAAATATGATGTTTTTTTTTTAAATAATACATGTATTATTATTTTAATATTTGTTAATAGATTTAATGCCATCGTTACAAAAAGTGGACACGCTGTTTATCCTCCACCACAACATCAACATCACAAAACGATAATTCCGATTAACTCGTTTCATCAATAATTAAGCTGATCATATCAAGGAAATATGAAGTTATTTTTTGGATATATATGTACAATATATGAAACAATCGTTATGTTTTATAAATGTAATTAAATAAAAACTTAATATAGTTGTTCTTAGAATCGGTTTTTTGAATTTCAAAATGTCACTTGTATCTCAAATGAATGTGATCCTCACTTTTTCGCATTGTTCATAAAACTGACTTGTTGAATTGAACACTCGAGTACATTTTTTACATATGAATTATTATATATATTTTTTTAGTTATTGTTTCCAATAACTTTAAATTAATTTTAAATACCAATTTTGAATTGAAATTGATAAATTTCCCATGCCACATAGTTTTTCAATTATAATACAAGTTAAAATACTAGTTAATCAGGTTTTTAATAATAATATAGAAAATTAACATTCTTCATTTATTTATCATTTATTTGTGAACATCTAAATAATATTACTTTTCGCAAAGTAAATCTTCAAAAAAAAAAAAAAAAAATTAAATATGTAATTTTTACGACTTACATAAAGCCTTTTAACAAACATACATACTTATGGTTTTAAACGAAATTCACTCATTTTAACTAAAAAGTTAAGGTATTCGTTCTTTTGTTATAGCGGACTTTCCTTCTCGATTTCTTGAAACTCTATAATAATGTGTTAATTTATCGATACTACCAAGAGAATTGAGAAATTCCGCATCATGCGTGATAATAATAAAGATAAAATTGTTGTGTTTTCTTGTGGCGACCATCTCTTTCAATGCACAACACATACTTACAATGTTTTCTTTATCTAAATTTGTCGTAGGTTCGTCTAATGCCAAAACACCAAATCTACAATTTATAAATATATATGGAGAGTTATAATAAAATTCATTGATAGAATATACATCGATCATACTTATTGCTGAAAGTTTCAGCTAATGCCATTCTTATAATAAGTGAAGCTAACACTTTTTGACCAGCACTGCATCTGCCTCTCATGTCAATTTCTGCATTATTTCGATGTTGGACAACTCTACGTAATTGTAATAATAAGATGTTTTTTATTTCTTATATTGATATATGTAATGTAATATATAAAAGTATTTGAAGAATAACCTGTAATCATATACACGTCTATTGCCACTGGCGGCACTCGAAGTATTTTCATCTGTTTTAATCTCTATAAAATCAATATCATTTCCTCTATATATATTTTGCCATAATTCCCTTAAAAATAAACATTCATTATAAAAATTAAATTAAATTATATACACATGCACACACATATTTAAATTATACCTAATAGTTGAATTTATTTTTTTCATTTTTTCTTTATGATATTTCATTAAAGAGTAATCCATGGCGAAAGCGTAATCCTTAATGTCTTTATCTGCAACTTTTAAAATTTGTAATTCATAGAATTTCTTTCTATATTTTTCATTAACATCTCTAAAATGGGATTGCTTTAATTCTAATTCTGTATGTTTAACAGATTCCTAAACAAAAAAAAACAGTAATTTTAGATAGATATCAATAATGTAATTCAAATGAGGAAAAAAAAATTTTTTTTTAATGAAAAATACCTGGAGTTGTTTTATTTCACCTGCAATATTAGCTTTTCTAATAACTATACTGTTTTGTGATGATAAGATTTTTTCTTTTTCTTCGAATAGCCCCTTATGATTTAATTCTCCCATTTTCTCTTGTAATTTTGAAATATCATTAATGAAATTTTGTTCTTCTTTTTCATGCATTTTCAGTCGTAGATTATCATCTAATTCTCTTTTAATCACCTAAAGCAATAAAAAAATTAAAACATCTAAATAATCAAAAAAAAATAAAAATAAAAAATAAATGTAGTATAAAAACCTTTTGGTTTAATAATTCATCTTTCGTCTCATTAATTTTTTCAACTTCGAGTTTGATTTTAATAACAATATCTTCTCTTTCACTATTTAATTCTTCAATAATCTTCTTAATATTAACTAGTTGACCAGGAATATCCTTAGCATTAAAGCTATTGATTTCTTTATCGAATCCTAGGATTGTATTCAATTTTTTATCCAATTCATTTATATATTTTCTTTTATTGTCAATATTTTTTCTAATCAATCAAAATAAAATATTATGAATTCTAAAATAAATATTTACAATTTTCGCAAATCGATTCTTTATAAATACCGTAAGACTTCAATTGATTTCTTTTTCTTTTCTTCAGCAGATTTCAAATCATTTAAGAGATTGTTAGATAATTCTGACAAACTGTTTAATTCTGATTCAAGCCTAGATCTTGTTTCTGTCAATTCTTCATATTTACTTTGAAGCGAACATAATTCTTGAACCTGGATGTAAAATATTAAAAAATACATAAATATCAATTTTATAGATCATAAAAGATTGTAATAAAATATATACCTTGGTTTGAGCTAAAAGATATCGTTCTTTAATAAGGTTTTTCTTATCTCTGGCACTATTAAGTTTGACATTATGATCTTTGAGATTCTTTTGATTAGATTTTATGGAAGCTTTCAAAGAGGAAATTTCTCGTTTTAGTTCTGATTGTTTAACGTTAGCTTCATTTAACGTCATATTTATGTCTGATAAATTAAGTTCATTTTCGAGTTTATTTATCTATAACATAATTACATTGAATATAAATAAGTGTCCAAAAACTAAATTATTGCAAAAACAATTTAATAATTCAATTATTTCGTATTTACCTCTAATTTTATAGATGACATTTCTTGATTAAGTTGATCTAGTAAAGGCATATCTGATAAAAATTTTTCAACAGTATCAAGTTTTCCTTTTGGCTCCATTAAAGAAATAGAATATTCATCTATAGCATCTCGGATATCCTGAATTTCCTAAAAATAAAAATTAAACGTAATTGTGTAAAAAAAATATATTAATAAAATTCTAATGTGATTCAATAATCTACATTATCAATTTTCTCCAAATTTTGCTCCAAAACAGGAATAACCTCGTTCTTCAATTCTTTAATATTTGCATTTTTAGGACGAAGACTAACAAGTTGATCTCTGTCAAACATTAATTTCGACAGTTTATCTATGACCAACTCTAAATTTTTAGGTACATTAGAAATTTTATCTTGTAATTCAGTCACTAGCTCGGTCACCTAAAAATAACAAGAAACTAGTTTTTTTTGTATGCACAGAATCTAAAGTGTAAAATTATGCATTAAAATTAGCTAACATCATTTTGAGAATCAAATCCTCTGTGACACAATGGACAACACGGATCTGGATCATTTAATTTATCAACAAATTTTTTAATTACAAACTCAGACGAAGCTAATTCACTTTTCTGATCCTAAAAATAGAGAACAACTTGAGTATTCTAATTGTACAATATTAAAATAATTTATATAAAAGTAATACAAACTTGAAATTTGTTTATATCAGTATCTACTTTAGTTAAAACATCTTCAAGATTTTGTTTCTTGCAATGTTTATATAGTTCTTCTTCTCCTTTTACGAGATCATTTTTCTTCACATCTAATTCATTTTTTTTATGCTTTCTACCTTCTTCCAACGATGTTAACTATAATAAATGAAAATAATCATTCACGGAATTATTATAAGAAAATAAAATTTTAATATTAAATTAATTTACTCTGCGCTGTTTTTCTTTAATTATTTTTTCTAATTCTTCTACTTCATTTTTAAGTTTATTATGACAATCTTGAAATATTTTTTTAAAATTTGATTCAGGAATGTTATTACCGATGACTTCAGTCATATAATCTCTATTTTTATTTTTATTTCTTGTGAATTGTTTTTGTTTCGAAGCAAGTGTATCTTTTTGAACGTTGATCTTAGTTTGCTTAGAATTTTGAGCTTGTAATAAAGTAATCTAATAAATATTACAATAAAATACGTTTAAAATATTGTTATAAATAATAAATTGTATTATAAAATCTTATAAACTTACATTTTTATCCAAATTATCTATATCCATTTCTAAAACAGCAATTTCAGATTCTTGTTCATTTATTTTAGTCTCGCATTCGGATATATCAAATTGTTCTGATATCGTTTGGAAATATCTATAAAAGGAAATATAAATATACTTATAAACAGTAAGATTGGTGACATTTTAATTTAACTTTTAATATGTGAATACTTCAAATATTGTATTTTTTAAATATCTATATTATTATATAGCACTGCATATAGATTTGTAATTAATAGATTTTCATTTTACAGTCATTTAACTATAAATATATTATTTTATAATACATATTTGAATAACTCACGTATTAGATATTTCCATCTCCTTTTTCAAATGTTCTAGATTCGATTTAGACGTGTTAGCATCAGATATATCACTTTCTAGAGTTTTAATTTGTTTCTTTAAATTGAGGCATTCTTTTTCTTTATTACTTATCGTTTCTTTATGTCTGGTCTGAAAGTAATAAAAAAATATTAAATAAAATAATACTTACTGAACGAATTAATTTGAAAATTAAGAAAAAAATAATAGTACAAAAGAATCTCGACATTTATCAATATTTTTTTGTAACGTTTCTTCTTCCACATTTGCTTCTAATGTTTTCGCATTCAATTCATTTTTCGATGATAGCATTTCATTTTGAATCAATTCTAAAAGAGTAGACGAATCATTTTCAGATGAATGTGGAATATTAATATCTGAAAATATATATATAATTATTATATAACGCACAAATATTATGAATATATATGAATTAGTCTCTTTTTTTTTATATATGATTATCACCAGCAAATTTCGCAACATCGAGTAAATGTTTGTGTTTCATAAGAACTTTTTCTTCATTTTGTTTCTCCAAAGTTGATAATTCACTCATTTTTATTTTATTTGTCGATATTTTCTTTTCAACATTAGTTTGAATATCAGTCAATTTCTTTTGATTATTTATATAATCATTCAAATATTGTTCCTTTTTCGAAACATTTGCAGAAAATGATTCTAAAACAAGTGAAGTAATTTTAAATATGTAATCATTGATTTGAAAAAAGTCGTTCTCGCTAATTTAATAAATAATTACCAATTTCATCTCTTAAATTTTCCTCTGTACCATCATACACTTTTTTAATATTACTTCTTAAGTCATCTTGCTGCTTTAAACAATTTGTCAATCTAAAAGATTTATACAAATTAACTTTTCAATACACAAAAATACTAAAGCGTTAAAGATACTGATATTTAAATTATATAAAAAAAATATAATATTCTTAGTCCAAAAAAGGATATTTTTAATTGTTTTAAAAAAGCATTTGCATTTTAAAGTTTGGGTGTAATTTTAAAATTTAACCAAAACGATTTCATAAATTAGTTTTAAGAAATATAAAACGGAATTAATGCGCAAAACGTACCCAGATTTGGAAATTTCTAATTTAGATTTAAATTTAACAATATTATTTTCGATTATTTCTATTTCGCTCAATCTTTTCTGAAAAGGTTTGAGTTTAGCTTGCAACTCGACAAGTTCTTCGTTGACTTCTTCAATTTTTTTCTTGAAACCGAGCAATTTCAAATTCTTACCATCATATTCCTGTTTTCTTTCGAGGCAAAAATTAACATCTTGATCTTTTATGAAAAATAGATTAATAAATTAAAATATATTTTAAATAACACATTTTTATCGGTATACTTAATGCGAAAACAACCTAATAACTTTATTTTAGTCGCATAGTCTTTTCTTAATTTTTTCACATATTCAAAACATTTATTATATTTTGTGGTATCGAATATGGCATCGAAACGTTCTTTTAATTTTTTCCCCTCGTCCAGTGGCCAATTAGAATCTTCTTGGTGACAAAATATAACGTTGTTTAGAATGGCTTTAGAAACGCCTATAAATATAATAGCTCGGTTATTTGAAACATTTTTAAGGTCTTAATGGTTGTTTTTTTCATAATAAAATAAATGATAAGTTAAAGGGAATGAAAGCGAACCGAGAATGCTAGAAATGGTGTTGTTAGTATCACCGCAACGACCGCTAATTTCCACAACGTTCCCTCTGTCGTCCGTCGTTTGAATAATGTTGTCTAAACGTTGAAACTGCATTTTCTTTTGTTTTATTTGGGCTTGCATCGTACGTATAACAAGATATTTTTTGCCTTTGCTATCTGAAAACTGTCAGCGAAATAACAACATTAGACAATCGTTGAGGACCGGCACAATTGGCCGAAAGAACTCAGAGAGGAGTACCTCGAGCCTGATCTGAGCCCTAGAGTCGGAGGTGAGGTCGAGGGCGGGATCGCGAACGAAGTTTCGTCCGTGATCGGCATTTGGAGGCAGCTCGTCGCAGAGTGCGAATTTCAGAGCTTCTAACAGCGTCGTTTTTCCGCATCCGTTTTCGCCGACGATTACCGTTAGCGGTTTCCAAAACGAGACGCGTTGACTATCGCCGTCTTCGCATCCGAAACTTCGAACGCCCGAGACGGCCAGCGCTTTCACCGAAGCCATCGTCGACAATATCAAACGACAATAAAGCGCGCCACACCGATTTGACACATTCAGCGATCATAAAACGTCTTTATACGACCTATCTCTATTATCTCGTTTATTATTAAAAATAAATAAATATGTGATGTATTTATTTTTTATAATTTATATTGATTATAAAAGAAATAACGATTATTTAAAAAAATAATTAAAGTTTATGTAAAGGACTCCCAATTTCAAATTATTAAAAAGCTTTTAGTATAGAGAAATTACATATTTAAGATAAATATTAAAAAAATGACAGTCATTAATGTATTTTGATTATAATTATTTATGAATATATTTATGATTTATTCTGGAGTCTACATGATAAAAGTATAATATGATGCATGAACAGTTTACCCGTTTTATAATAATTTTAGTATTGTAAATGCACAATTAACAATTGAATGCATTTATTTAATCAATAGGATTTTAATTTTGTATTTTGTCGAGAGCAAGAAGTAATTTTTTTGCAGCAGTCATCATTATTATTTATGCAAAAATGGCTATTTAAAACATATAAAGCTCTTCCGCTTTTTTCCTTATGCCTTGAAAGTGAAGGTTGGAAATTGTTTTATATTTATTTGCAAGAATTAAATCATTAAACACACCTAAATTATTTTCCACTGATAAAAATTAAAATTTCAGATTTATATATATATATATATATATATATATATATATATATATATATATATATATATATATATATATATATATATATATATATATATATATATATTTATTATATAAAATTTCAGATTTATATATATATATATATATATATATATATATATATATATATATATATATATAATAACCTAATATATAAATCGATTGAATGATTGAGAAATACATTTTTTTTTATGAATAAATAATTTCCAATAACACATTTACACAAATATAAGTATATTGTTTTCTGGTGTTGTTGGTGAATATGTAACACTTCTTGTAAATACACCTACAAGAGTTGGCTATGCATTTCATAATATGGAAATTTTAAATTAGAATAGAAAAAGAAGTGGACAAGTATTACTTCTCATTTGTACGCATTATAGTCCTCATTTTTTTTATATTAAAACAAATAAAATTTACAACCTTATATTATAAACCGTATTAGAGAAAATTATAAGGCTATTACATATTTATATCCATCGCTTATTTTTAGTTAATGGCTTTCAGTAATATAAAGAAAATGAGTTGAAATGAAGCTGTAAAATTTGATCAAATGATAAAAGATTACAACTTCCAGAATTCTTCAATGCATATAGAGATTTCTTTATAATTAATACATTATAAAACATTAATACATTTATAGTATTATTTTAAATTGTTAATACACTCTAATAATTATATATCAAAATTATGATGGGAAATAGAACGACCAATTTATATACAAGTTATCTGCACATATTGGTTAATAAAAATTATAATATATGACCGAAATATTACATATTAATTTATAATTAAATGCAAATAGAATAAATATATATGACAAACATGCGATGCTTATTTAATTATAACTTATATATTATAAAAAAAAATTATGTAATGCCTTTTTTATTATGATCAAAATGTCGATCAATGTGGTCGAAATGCATTGCATTTCAATTACCCATATAGATTATAATATGTAATGAGATTACTTAATTTTTACGTTATACATATTTATATATTAGTGAAAGGTTTTTACGCTAAAAAAATTGTTAAAAATACGCCACATTCTTACGAAATTGTATTTTTTTTAATTGGAACATGCGACATGATCGTTATTTCAAGGGCCGATAAGAACATCAAAAGACGACATCAATGTTACAGTTATTTTGTAATAAATATTTTTATACCATTGAATATACATATCTGAATATTCGATTGTGAGATTTATGCTTTGTAGTTATACTTATAGCTTGGTAAAATCATTATGAAATATGTCAAAGAATTCCATGTTAAAATAATATTTTTTGAATATAAAATATGAATTCGTTAATCCAAATTGTGTAAAAAAATTTGTCAACAACCAAAACTTGGTATATATATATAGAGCTCAAAATTCTAGATGAACTAGAAAACATTTTTTACTGATGATCAGTTTTACACCGCTTTGAAAGTCAGCAGAATGTTTAGTAAGGTAATAATGATTTAGTTTTAATTTTATAATTGATTTTTTTTTGTGCTTATTTATCAGTAGAAATTTTTGTTTTAATTATTTGCAGTATTTTATTATATGTATAGTCGTCGTATACTGTAATGCCCAGCATGCAGTTTCATCTCAGAGTGTGATTCATCACGAATCTCCACCAAAGGTGGCTATACTTAAACCATTAATATACACGATTCCAAAAACAGCTCATTATGCTCCACTTCTATTACCATCTTCACCATCAGGACCAAAAGGATATGCTATTTCCTCACAAAGTATTCATTTGAGTCATCCAACGAAATTATCTGGATTACTTACATTAGGATCGATTAAAGAAGAAGAGCAATATGTAACTATTATTTTTTTTTTACTTGTTATAATAAAATTATTTTTAAAACGAGTTAGAAATATATCAATGATGTTTTAATGTTTTAGGGTCATCCCGCTTATGAATTTAAATATGATGTTTGGGATACTCACACCGGAGACCAAAAAAGTCAAATCGAAACCAGAGATGGTGATGAAGTTAAAGGAGAATATTCATTTTTGCAACCCGATGGTCAAATCAGAAAAGTAATTTATACCGCTGATAAACTTAACGGGTATGTTTGTATATTTTAGTTTATTTTAATTGTATATTTTTATCATTTGCTACTCATAATTTGATAAATTTTAGATTTAAAGCCCAAGTTACCTATTCAAAATCGCCATAATTACAACATTAAGCATATTTTAGATAAGGATTTGGTTTAATTTAATAAAGAATGTTTTATGTTTATGTGACATGCTTTGTTTTTTTTTTACATATAACATTTTAAAATTTATATGCTTCTATGTACCATATTATCAATAAATGAGATTCATAAAAACATATTCAATTTTAGTTTAGAAAACTTAAAAAAAATAGAAAAAAAATATTTTTAACTTAAAATAATTATTTATTTACATTTTTATACAATCAATTATATACATATAACTAAGTGAAGATGATCGAAGGGATGATTCAATGGGGAAAAGGGATGTGCAGATTTCGACTAATTCATTAGTTTAGTTGTAACCATGATGATGAGGAGCATGACCGTGACCAGCATGAGTATAAGTTACTTCAGCGTTGAATCTGTAATAATAAAATATTAATTTAATAATTTTGTAGATAAAATTTATATAAGATTTTTATTTAAAGTGTGAGTATTTAGTTTGAAAATATTTAATGTCTATAATTTGATATATAATCAAAATTATGGTGTTTTATAAAAAAAAATACCCATTGTGGTGATCGGCATGATAGTTGACATTTCTGATGTGACCGTCGGGTTGGAGAAGAGAATAATGTCCATGGACAACATCTCCATCACGAGATTCAGATTGACTCTTAATGTCTTTAGTGTGGTCATCATGTACACTGTATTCGAATTTGTAAGCGGGGTGAGCCTGAAAAATAGTAAGAAAAATATGAATACATTTAGTTATTATTATTAGAAGTTATATACATGTTAAATATAATTTGACAAAGCTTACATATTCTTCAACATGTTTGTGAACTGGAGCATGATGAACTGGAACATGTACTACAGGAGCATGATGGACAGGAACGTGATGGACTGGGACGTGATGTACTGGAACATGGACGGCATGGTGGACTGGAGCATGATGAACTGGAACATGGACTGCATGGTGGACTGGAGCATGATGAACTGGAGCGTGATGTACTGGAGTGTGATGACTGACGAAAGACTGAGATGAGACGGCATGTCCTTTGATTGGAGCGTGAATTGGTGCATGATGGGCAGCTACAAGTACTGGTTGTTTATGATGATGAACGGGTACTTCGTGTCTTACGATACTTTGGGAAGACACGGCATGTCCATGACCATGACCGTGACCATGTCCACCGTAGCCGCCAAGCTGTGCGCTTGCTATAGCTACCAATGAACACAAAAATAAGGCCTGAAATTTATGAAAAAGTATTTAAAAATTAATGAAATTTCAATTTTTAATCACTAGTAAAATATTAAAGTTTATTTTAATAAAATGATTTATGTGATATTCATAGATTGATAGTGTTCAAATAATTTTGCCAATATTTAAGTTGTAATTAATATTAATATATTTGTTTTAATTAAAAAGATGAATTATCGAAATTTATTTTATTTTGCAAAAATTGTAAATCCTTAATTAATTTTTAAGTATAGTTTGTAAATATTAGTTATAAGTAATGTAAATGAAAAAAATACAAAATCATCATATAGAATATTAATTTGTATAGAGCAATAAAATTTTGGAAAAATTGGCGATGATGACAATTTTTTCAGAGAATCGTTTTATGTACTCACCCTTCCGATCATGTTATATATTTATTGATATATTGATGAATAGGCTTGATGCTGTCTGATATGAGACTTGATGTCTACTATGAGTTATCACAAACAAACTGTCGCTTTTATACTAAACGGTTTCGTATTGAGCTTTTGCATAACAACCTGACATCGGTTATTGGGTTTTAGTTTGCTATTTTTTATGATACGGTTTTTAACGTACATTCCTCACGCAGCATACGTGACAACATCCATACAAAGATAATTTGAAAACAAACAAACAAATAAACATACAAAAAAAAAAATCATGTATATATATTTATACATGCGAAATTAGGTACGTTTACGGCTGTCAAAGAAAGGGGGCTTTCGATTTTTAGAACGTAGAACAAATTTGTTAAACGCTGCAGATGTTGTCAACGTCGTTACGCATAAAAATTCAATAATTATTTTTATTTAGAATGACCTATATAGATATAAGATTCAAAGTAAAAAAAAAAAGATTTTTTAATATTAAGAAATCATGTAAGTGTAATATTTTTAATTCAAGTTTTACTGAAATTGATTATAATGATATATATTTTTGTAAAATATATTAAATTTGTTATAATATAATATTTTTTTTTTGATTGATGTGTTTGTGATGATAATTTCTTTCGTTATATGGTAAAATTAGATATTTAAAGAATGTTAAAAGAAATCAATTGAATACTTTATTGATTGAAGAAATTTGACTGCAAATGAATATTTGTCAATTTCAAATATTTTCATATAGTTTAATTTTTACTGAGACGTATTTAAATATATATACATTGCAAGGAATAAAATAACAGTTGAATATTTCTGATATATATTATTTATTAAATATTTTTTTTGCTCACATTTAAGTTAGAAAAGTTTTGTAATATTTTTAAAGAATCGTACTTTTCAAGTCATTGAGATTATTTATCACCAAATGTG